>JAHLJT010009436.1:94129164-94582711 GCA_031308135.1 Acheta domesticus | reverse complement strand
GTGTCATGATCTTTGAAATCCTTAATTTTTCGAAAATCGAAAAGATGAAAAAAAATTTCGGCGCCTTCCTGCAACTACAGTTGTGAAGATACGTGTTTTAGTAATGTTGAATTTTTAGAAATTATGAGTGTTGGGGGTGACTGAGGAGCCATGTGGACTGATAAGATGGATCGGATGAGCAAGCATCCAAATCCTTCCACTTATCTTCGTAGCATTGTTAATAATGACTCGAAGGACCACCACGCATAACGCGACGCGGACGCGTTCCCTGTAAATGTTAACATCTTCAGAGGACGCCAATATTACTTTGGGAGAACTAAGTAGGCATGTACTAATTGAAGAGAAAAGCATGTAATTAAAGCTAGGTAAAAGAAATATACTTGATTACAATAACATGATTACACCTAAGTTATAAGTACAGTTAACATTGAAAGATTACAACAGCCATACGCATTTACAGTTGAAAGTTGGTTGAATTGATTGTAGTTTACATTGAAAGATAGCAATGGCCAGAAAGATAACATTTACAATTGAAGAGTGTGTTGGTTGCAGTTGGCACTTAACACGAGTTTGAATATGCAACATAGGATGATGTAGCAGTGCTGAAATAAAAAAAACACGGTACATTGAATACAGACGGATTCATGGTGTTACAGCGTAAATTTGAAGAGTGTTCACGAGCGCAGGGCACCCTGGACAGGGGATGAGGGGGATAGTTTTCAAGCGACTAGAAGACCAGGTATGCCGTGAGTTATATTTTATTGTAGAAGTTACACTGAATGCCTCAGAAGCGGACGCATCTTCACAATAGGTGTGTAACGATGCTATGTGTGATGCAATTGCGCAGAACACGTTGTCTGATGACTATTCATGCTAGCAGCACACTCACAGTTTGTTGGTAGGCATAAGCTCAAGACATCATGTTTCACAGTACATTATGACAGAAAGGTTACCATTATCACGTATTAGCTGAGAATGGCAGGTTTTGAAGCAACATATGTAGGATGCATTGTTCACTACAGCACTAAAACGCCACTGGTGGATTAGAATACATTTCAGTTTCTGTCGAAACGATTGGTTACTTATTACCACGTGTTAGATGATGGTGATAGTACGTGGAGCAACGTAATTAAAACGAGTGGCTCAAAACTTCATGCAGAAATAAATGGTTAAGCAGAAAACATAAAACGTACATGCTTGTAGTAACATCAGTTCAGCTTGAAATAATTCATAGTAAATTGGAGTTCACAGAGTTGATCATTTCCACATAATACGAATAGTAGCTGGAGAATGATGTATTCGCGGAGCTTCAGAAATTTCCGCATTACTTTTAATGTAAAAGTACATTAAAGTAAGTATCATATACGTAAATGAAATTTAATGTACACGTACAGTAACTTTAAAGTACGTTTGCATTAAATGTAATGTACGTGTACAATTAAATTTACTGTATGCGTATACACTAAATTTACTGTACATATAAATTAAATTTAATTTACATTCATGATACTTACTTTAATGCACTTTTACATTGAAATTACTGTATGTGTGCATGAAATTTATTGTACATGTACTAACTTCAATATTTAAAACTTGTTCAAATAATTGTCACCCCGACCGGGATTCAAATCCGTCTCTCCTTGTTTACGCCCACTTACTCTAACCACTATCCCCTTCGAGACAATCACTTTGAACTAGTTCTTAGGCCTGATGACTTCATGTTGGAATTTATGCAATTGTCACATTTTTGGACGCGTTTACGCTCGGAAATATGTCCCACAGATGTAAAGAATACCAAGTTCTGATCATGGTACTGAGTAACAAATGTATTTTAATATTTAACTTTGTTCAACGTATAGACACCCCGACCGGGATTCGAAACCGGGACTGCTGACTTACGCGCAGGTGCTCTAACCATTGATCTATTGCGACATCCAATTGCTTCCGCAGGTTCTTAGGCATAATGTATGCCCGCTATGAAATATATATATATATATATATATATATATAATATATTCTTTACGTCTACGGAACATATTTCTTTAGACGTAATATATATTAAATATGTATTAACTCTACAGAATTTTGCATATTATTTATAATTGTCACTACTTCTTCACCTGTTTTGGACGCGTTTACGCTCAGAAATATGTTTCGTAGCCGTAAAGAGTACTAAATTCTGATGTTGTTACAATGACAATTCTTTGAAAAAATTTAAATATTTCCGGAGAATTTGAAAAAATTGTTATCTAAAGAATTAGCGTACTATGTACATCGCTACAATTTTATTATAAAGATTTTTACAATTTTGTTACCAATTTTAATGTAAATACGAATTTTAAACATTTATATTTTTTGTATACATGTTGAAAATATATTTTAAATTTATTATACGTAAGTTCAAAGAGCGGAAGAAAATATTTCTAAACCGTACACTGATTTTAATTTAAACATTAAATTTAATGTACAAGACATTAATATCGGTTTAATTTACAAGGTACATAACGTAATTTTAATTTAAACATTACTTTTAATGTAGTTCTACATTAAATCTACATTGATTTTAATTTTAAGATTAAATTTAATGCATAAACACATTAAAATCGTTTTAACGTACACGGTACAATAAATTTAATGTACTGCAGTACATTAAATCTGAATTGATTTTAATTTACACATTATATTTTTATGTACATGTACATTAATATCGTTTTAATGTACACTGTACATTAAATTTCATGTGAAAAGGTGCATTAAACTACATTAAATTTAATGTAATTTCTGACAGTGTACATTGCACGTCACTCACCGCGATGCCACAAGACGAATTATAGAAAAACGCACAATGCGTGTTACGAGCGGCATAGAGCCGACCGTTCAGTGTGGCCCCTAGCCTTGGTGGCGGGGTGTTCGGCGGGGATTGGCTGAGCCGGGTGGGCAGCGCGGTGGCCCGGAGGCCAATGAAAGAATTAGTTCAATACACAAAATGTAGGTGTACCGTACTCGTGGCCTTTAGTGTGCAATTACGATGTAAAGTGAGATTGCTGTATTGTAGTGAGTTCTAACAATGAGTACTTTTTATGTTGTATGTATTGATGCATTTTCTTTCAAGCGATTTGCAAACCTTAATTGAAATTAGCCCAATTAGGTTTTCTGAACTAAAAATACGATTTGAATGTAATGAAAGGAAAATTTTTGGCCTTCAGGAAATATCAGATTGTAATGCAATAATGACATTCCACTCCGCGAGACGGTAGCTGTACTGTGAATTACGTCTCATGGTTGGGGCATGATTTAGTAGAATAGCAATTATAATTGTCAAATTTGTGTTGATCTTTGCTTGAAAACATTTAGTTTGCACAACTAATGTTCTACGATTTGTAATGAGGTTTACAAAAAATGATGACTGAAATGAGATAAAAGTTATTCGGAGAGAAATTACGGTCTAGGTGTTATTTCATAACCAGTACTAAAAACGAGAAAGTATGTGTTGTTTTAGCACGACTAGTTTACATTAAAAAATATTTTTTGCGTTATTATGTCGTTATATATGAAGATTACTTTTTGGTTAAACTAGATCGTAATTTCCTAGTTGGTAAAACGTAATATACAGAAATTATTACAGTAATAAATGCCTCACTTATTAACCATTGCATTTATCAAAATAAAAGGATTGGTGTTAGCAAACATATTAAGATCAAACAAAAAAATACTGTAAAACTATATTGTTAATGTTACCCGTATAAGTAAAGTCAAAAGTTGCGCACGCCATCTTACCTTCTCTCGCTTGGTTTCACTTGTCAGGGCAGAACTGCCAATCTACTCGTAGTTCTATATACTACTTGTGTCGAAAAGTATAGCGACTGCGATTCTTTACGTTCTACGCAATAGCTTGATTGAATTCTGATATTTTTAGTTCATTTCATAACTCACATCCACCGAGATGCACTCTCATCTTGTAACACCGTCTTACCTTGAGAAATGAATTCTGCCCGCTGGAGGAGTCGTCCGGGGGGTGTTGAGCGCGGGGGCAGGGGAGGGGCGGCGGGGAATTTCCAGCGGCAGCGGAGAGACATTTCGCGCTGCGCGGCGCCCGGAAGCGCGGGAGGCGGGCGCGCCGGAGGTTTTACAACATGCAAAAGCACTACGTTGCGGGACTTAAGAGCTTACATAAATATTTTAAAAATCTTTATGTTTTTAGCGTACTCGTTAAAAAGGTAGCGCGCGCGTTGCCCCACTGCGTTAACGAAAAAATAACGCAATATGCAATCCCAATACACTAGGTCTAATGCGTGAAAAATCCGGATTCTTTACTGTTAAGCTGCGTGAATTTCGTTAATAAAGTCAAAACGTAGTCGTATGTGCATAATTGATATATTTTAATCCGCGACGTCCTTTCGGAAATACAATTCATGTTTCCGTTGTGCTCTTGTTTCCAAGATAAATTAAATTTCATTTTAATGTTACATTTAATGGAAACGAACGCTAAGTCTATAATTCACGCAGAGGCGGTCTGGCTTTTAAAATACACCGTATTTCAAAACACTGCTGGATGTCGTTCGGACTGTAATTACGTTTTACGTACATGTTACATGGACAGACATAAAACTCATTACAAAAAGACGTGGCAGAGTTCAAAAACCTATTAGAAATTCAACGTGCGTATCACCTTTATATTAGAAATTTTCTATCAGACGGTCAAAGCGCAGGAATTGCAACAGAAACCTGGAAGCTCCACATGACACACACGTGGCTTTGTTTGTACATGATTGGTCTGGATCATATAGGAGAACGACCAAAAGCTGAACTGAAATTTTAAAAATTAATCTGTAAGAGTTCTTATTCACATAAAACATTCTACATGAAAACAAACCTTTAGTGATTAACTTTTAATATTTGTTTTTAGTTTTTGTGTAAAATAAAAGAGTGTGGAAAACAAGGTAAAAGAAGAGCAAGAAAACTCTGAGGAACTGAACTGAAATTGGCGGTACCATGATGATGAGCGTGATAATTAAATATTTTGTAAAATTTTGTACTCTCCCATGTAGGTACAAATAAACAGTAGACAGGAGATAACGCAGATGTACAAATAATGAATTGAGTACGAAGAGTAAATATGTATTCGTATAAGCAAACATTTACTAGAAGTAACAGGTTTTGAAAGAAAATGAAAGCATACGTTTCGTACCTTCAAACGCTTCTAAAGCAAAACTTAAGGCATGTAAGATTAGGCTCAAATGTAAAATTCAACTCCTCCATTATCTGGCAGCTTTTTTCCCATGAGTATTTTAAAGAGAAAGTCCGTTCTTAGGACATATAGGGACCGAGAAAAAGCTAAGCAGAACACAAAGCGCCGTTTTTATCGCTAGTGAGGGACACCAGTATGGATTACTTCAGTCATGAAAATTAATGGCTCCATCTTGATACGGACAATATACTCCGAAAATAACAGTATCTCTGTTTAGCATCCTGTTTAAATTATGCATACGGAGCTGGTCGGAAAAGTACAGAACAAGAAAAGGCTTCAAGAGGAGGAGGTAAAGACAAAGTGGTGGGTGGGGAGAGGTAGGGGTGGATAACGCAGGGAGAAGGTCGTGTAAAGGTTTCACGGCACTGTGCCAAGGCAAATAACTGTTCGCGGGCTGAGAAAGAAACTGATTATCGAAATAGATCGAGTCGTTAGGAAGAGAGTGTTACATAAACATCTGCGATTTCCGAATGTAGCAAAAAACTGATTCATAGAAAGAAAAGCATCAGACGTTATTAGAAAGAGTTTGCTTCTACGCCTGTCGTGGTCCCGAGTGTTTGGGAGGAAATACACATTTTAAGCATATTTCGTAGTCAACGTATACCATTAACATTCAACATTACCTAAAGATAGGCAGTCTTAAGTGAAAATACATCATATCTCCTTCATCCTTAAAAATGCATCTGAAATCTATTTTATTTTTCACCCGTGTTACTGCAGATAGAAGTAGTAAAATATTTAACGTTACAATGCTTTAAATTACTGTTAAAAGCATTGCGATATAAATGGTTTAAAATAAATCAGTTCTCTAGAATTCTTTCATTTGTTCCTATGTACTACCTTTCTCTGAACTCAGGCTAGTCATAGATTTTTAATTTTCTTTAAAATAACAAAAGAAAACTCTTAACTTATACCAGAAAAGAGCTGTCAATTTGACAGCATCATTCCGGACCGAAGTACTCACTCTAGAGTGGTATTCTAAATGGAGTACAGGTATCAAAACTGTAAAAGGCCCAGAGGCGCCAACAAAAAAACCGGAACGAACAAAGAGGAAAAAACACAAGCATTAACCTTACACAATCTGTACTATGAACGCCACTTATAAACACATGAATCCTTTAGTTGCTCCACGTCGTGCCTCCCCTCACAGAAGACAACTAGAGGTACTAAAAGCTTATACTTTCAGGCCTGTACTTTCATGTAAAATTACGCGAAAAGTACTCAAATTTTCGAAAACTTTTATATGACCTTATTTCAAAATCTCTTCAAGAAACAGATTTCATTCAGGGGAAATCTCTATTTTTATAAATGTAGTTGCAGGAAGGCTCCGAAAAAATTGTGAACTTTTGCAATTTTCGAAAAATCAGTGTTTGCAACGAACATGAGACTTGCGTTATTCTCTCAAGCGTACTTCACACTATCCAACAACAAAATTTAATAAAAAGCTACGGAGCCATATTTTTGAAAATTTTGAAAAATGTCCGAGGGTATTCACATAAAGTACCTCCCAAAATTAAAGCATCGGTTTCAAATGCAAGGGGTCGCGGCATCAGCCAGATCGATTGACGAGTATCGATTTGGGAGAAAATCGGCTGAACGGTTTAGCCGCTGGTGTTGTTCAGAGACGGACGAACGGTCAGACGTTTTGCCGTCAATCGATTTTTGGGTATCAAGGATCCATAAAATATGGCTTTTGGCTACACCACTTGATAGAGATATTTTTCCTAAATTTAGCAATTTGATTTATCCTCATTTTCGTCACCAGGGCCCTGTAATGAGTTTTTGTGTCGAAAATTTGCCGTTTTTTTTTCCCGCAGCCTTACATAACATGTCCCCTACTGCGTAAGTGGTAGCGAGAAAGTAAAAAGGAGGTATGCCACACCGCCAGTTCCGCCACACACCCCTGCTGCCGCTGCTATCACCTTAGTTTCCGCCCCCGCCGCCTCAGCGACCGCCATCGCCTCCACCGCGGCACCGCTTCCATCGCCGCCGCCGTCGTGGAAGCAGCGCAACCCGCTCGCGACAGGCGTCGTCGTTAGGACAAACGCTCTCATTAAACGACTCGCTGTCGCCACCGCCTAAGCGACGTCCGGTGGCAAACAAGGGCGCGCAGTTAGTGGCGACGGCGGCGCCAACGCATCAGTTATTCCGCCAGCGTGTCCTTTCCTCGCTTCTCCTTCCCCCCCTCTGACGGCCGCCCGCCCGCCGGCCCTACCACCGCGGCGCGTGTATAGAGAAGTTCGCTCGAAGTTGTTGACTCGGGAGGTAATCAAATGAGCGATGTTTCCGAATTTCTGTTTTGTTAATTAAACAAAGGAAGCGGGAACTAGCGCCAGCGACACCGGAGGCGGCGCTTTGAGAGCTAACATAGTTTACTAAAACAGTCGTCCTGAAGACACTGCCCGTTTCGGGTGGACTCTTGTTTTGTGACGTTATCAATTCCATTGTGCATTCCCATTGCTTGCGTCAGTTTGATACGGTTGCTTTCATACAATATCTACTTTCAATGTTCAAATCCAGTGTGTACAAACACTTGCTCCTAGATATTCTGTGAGTTCTATCGATGGTCCTATACTATCATATATATATATATATATATATATATATATATATATATATATATATATGAGAGAGAGAGAGAGAGAGAGAGAGAGAGAGAGTTCTTTATATCATCGGTATGCAAGAAGTGACACGTCTAAAAAATTGTCATTTCGCAGGAGTTGTTTTATTCCTAGCAGAGCCAAAGAACAATTGCGTGTTCCATTTGTCGCTCATAAACTCAACCCAGTGCACGTCATCGCTCTGCAAACAATGTTCTCCACAAAGAGACAACGAACTGAACGTATTCGAGATTTGAATTAGTGCGTGTATTAGCATGTGTAGTAAGGTAGACAGATTACATGGTATAGGCATGGAAATTCTGCGCTATTGTTCTGTACCCTTATTTGGTTCTCACAAACCAAAGAAATATTGTATGTATTGTCTGCCAGGAATATATCTTGGCGTAATACTACATTTGCATTTTCGAATAAATGCAATAATTTGGAAAATCTGTGTCTCACTCGTCGAAAATGTTGGCGAAACTAAAAAAATGAATTCTAATACATTGGAAATTAATTGATGTTTGTAACAAAGCCTATGAAACCAATTTATTGTCGTAACGTACAACAGTCGCACAGTTCGTTTTGATACTTTTCTTTTAATACATGGAATATATTTATTTTCTGAAGTATCTGAGCTTGACAAAAGAACCTCATTTGCCTTCAAAATTGCACCAAGTTCATTCAATTTTTATAACTTTTTTATCTATATGCAGTTCCTACCTAACGTCAAAATAGCCCCGAGAACTGGTTTCTAAGTTCAGGTCAATTTCTCAGACTAGGATAGTGTTCTATGAGTCCACTCTTGTTCCGCGTCATTCTTTGAATGCGCGCTTCTTAGCACTAGTGATCGAATAGAACGTGTTAGCTGTAGTTAGAGACTACAGAGAGCGCAATAGTAGAATAACGAATGGATAATGCTAAAATTTGTATACTCTATAAACAAGCTGTATTGTTAACTTCCTTGATGACATGTTTATTTGAAAAACCGTTTAGAAAAAGTGAAACTTCATTAAGCACTATGAGGAATCAGCATAATTCCCTCAAGCTCATTGACTTGTTTCATCAGCATTAGTTCCCTCAACTCATATACTTGTTTCATTTCGGGACTTTTTATGCTAAACTATTTCTCGCGAACACAGATTTTCTTACATTCATTGTCACACTTAGTTTAGCCATCACCCGGAGTCTGATTCGCAAATTAGCTGGATGATGCCTGCAAAGATCCGTTCGTCATTTATGCAATTATATTCAAATCACCAGTCTAACGTATGAATTAATCGCCCAATTTGAGAATTATCTATATTTCGGACTTCAGCCGTAACGTACACAAAAACCTAAAAAAAATTCCCCCTAGTTCTCTTACATCTAGCTGAATAGAGCTAAAGAAATAGTGAACTGATAATAATTTCGTTTTGAAAAGCAAGAATGTTCTTTCCCATTTTTTTTTCTGCATATCTTAAGTGAAATAGTTGTAATGTTCCACCATTTCCTTATGACAATGATTTTGCATGAATTTTGTTAGTAAGAATATATGTGTATGTGTATATATGTATATGTGTACATGTATATTTTACTACAATATTGCTTCATTTAAACTAGTGGTACTATAACAGCACGTGCGTATTCGCCTTAAGTAATAGTTATGTAATACGATTTATAGCACAATTTCTCTCCGAATAAACACATCTTAGTCGTTTTTGTAAAACTTATAACAAATTGTAGAACATTTGGAGGAAGGACAAAATATTTTCAAGCAAATATCAACACAAATTTGAAAATTATAACTACTTTTTTTTTTTTACTTTTCATACAGGTAAATTATGTCCTATCAACAAGACATACTTCACAGAAATTGGCTCCCGAGCTCCCAGCTCCCCATTGTTGTCGAACCATTGTTGCACTCCAATCAGATATTCACTGAAGTTTAGCAATTTTTATTTCACATACTTCAAAAAGGTTTTACATAATTTCTAAAAGATTAATTTGTAAATGTATAGCAAAAGCTCGAATGTAAGAAACGAATGAATTAATATACAAAGTCTAAATTACGAACCCTCCAAATGCCTGGAATTACGTTCACGAAGCTCAGTAAATTCGGAGCGGTTGACTATGTTTGTCGCCAAATTACACAAAAAATACTCATATTTTCAAAAATTACACCTTATCTTATTTGAAGATCTGTTTTTGAGGAACACATTTCATTAGGTGGGAAAATTGTTACTTCAAAATTGTAGTTGTAGGATGACGCCGAATTTTTTTTTCGAATAGTCAGGTATTTCAACAAACAAGAGAGCTAATTCTCTTAAGCGTCCTTTACGCTTTCTAAGGTATGAATTTAATCAAATAATTTTGTGCCGCTTTTAAGGAAAAGTGGTTTAAACAAAATAAAAATTGCCTGTTTGACACAAAATTTCGCAAAAAATACTCATGTTTTTGAAAAATTGAAGATCACATTAATTTTAGATGTTTCTCATGAATATATTGAAATATACCTTTCTCAACGTCTCATCAAAAGCGTGGCTGTAATCATGTCCTGTTCCAAATTTATTAAGATTTGGGCGCCAGAAACAGGTTACATGAATTACTACCAAAGTTTTTCTATCTGGTTCTAACAAAATTATATAAAAATCCAGCTAGCTTGGGTCGATGGGTCCGGATACAAATACTCGCTATCGCCTCGATAGCCGATTACCTGATCTGCCAACTATACAGTATGGCGTGGAATCTGAAATGTAATAATTATGCTACCAACTAATTGAAAATTATGATTGACAAATGAAAAACTCTTTTCTTTTCCAAAGAACAAAATTCAACAATTTATTTAACTTTAAATTAAACAATTAATCTGATGGTCATGACCCTTTTTTGAATAAATTGTCTCTTTTATACTGCAGTATTTTTTTTACCGTTTGTGCATGCCAACGCTCCTTGGTCGCTTCTCACTTGGCCGTTGTTAATTCCGCTTCTTTCTTCAGTCTTGCGCCGCTGCTGACACGTCCAGTCCACACTGCCTAAACTATTTGTTAGTTCTTATCCGACGCTCCCCGGTTCCTAGTCTCTCCCACTGGTTATGTAAACTATTGAAGTCCAACTGCAATGTCCGAAAATCGGAACAAGTCCGCCGCGAAATCACTTCTGGTAAATTATTTTCAAAGTCCGGAAACAAACTAGCACTTCTCTCACAAGAAAACTATACAAGTCTCACTTTCCCACTATATTGTCTACAACGATCTTTACGCTACGGCACCCAGAGAGAGAATGTTCGATCTACACTCCACGACACCCAGAGTCGGAATGTACGATCTTCACTCCACGACACCCCGAGTCAGAATGTTCTGTTTAATGCATTTTTAAACCCTTTATGGCTCGGTAGGCGTCCATCCTTCTATTATTTCAAAACACGGCGGCAACATTAGACTATCTGATCTTTAATAGCCAACCCGTGCGTCTCTTACAAATCCGAGTAGCCGCGACCTCAGACAGTCCTGTTTTTGCACCAATTACATCTTATGTTCTTCAGCCATCTAGCCGGCGTCCTGACGTCATCAAAGCCCGTGAATAGTTTGTTGACCTTGCCAACCTCTGCGCTGACGTTGCTAAGGCCGCATATACCGCCATATTGTATACCCATTTATAGCTAACATCATTAAATAAAATCTATCATATTCTGGTATATCACAATATTTCATTAAGAAAACATGTTTATCTTCATAACTGTAATTGTAGAAAGGCGCCCGAAAAATTTGAATTTTTTCACTTTTCGAAAAAACAGGAGCATGTGACCTACGCCATTTTCTTAAATGTTCTTCACACTCCGATAAAAAAGTTTAATCAAAGTGTTGGAGCCAGTTTTTGAAAATTTTGAAAATGTTGAAAAAAAAAATTTTGAAAATGGGCGTCATACAAAATACCTCTTAAAATTAAAATATCGGTTTCAAACTCAAGGGGCCGGGACATTCACCAAATCTATTAGGGAATATCAATTTTGGAGAAAATCGTCTGAACGGTTTAGCCGCTAGAGTAGTTTACAGACTGGCGGGCTTTTTGCCGTCAATTGATTTTTTATTATCAGGGACTCACAAAACGCGGATTCTGGCTACACCACGCTGTATAGGATTTTTGTTCTAAATTTATCATTGTTTTTTCGGCAGCATTACATAGCGTTCTCTCTATCGCCTAAGCGGTAGCGAGAAAGTAGAAAGATACCATTTTATGACAAAAGTGAATGGCTTTAATATTTAAATTCCTACAATTGTTCTTGCATAACGAATTTAATAAATCGGAAATACGTTTTCAGGAAACTTAAGACTGTTTAAAGGGTCATGTATCATCTTTTCTTTCGTACACATACTTTCCCGTTCGTCTTTTCAAAATCAAGTCCCTACTTTGACGATAGACACTATTTGTAAAAAAATGTATTGGAACCATTAAAAACTGTACCAATGTGAAACGCTACAAGAGACAAAACCGAATTATACTTTTACCTCACTTATAAAGAATATTAAAAAATTACACCAACATACCAGAAATGAATATTACGCCTGCGTGTGATTTAAATGTCATCGTCTCCTGTATTATTTCAGTAGTATACCTTTGCGTTCCGGTTCTCACACGCAACCAATCTTTATAAATGAAGAAAGAGAATTTCTAAAGAAAGAGAATTTCACAGAGACTTGACGAATTCCACTTTGTCTTTAAAATATGAATAATTTCTTTTAAAAAAAACGCATCGAAATATTCATGTAAAATGCAGCCCGCATCACATGTCAACCTATATCGGCAAATAACTCATAAACAAAGCGCTTTAGAGCCTTAAAAAGTACAATTTTGAGGCCAAAGGCCTCAAAGAAACGTTTTTCACACCCTAATCTACAAGACAAGACATTCTCCGATCCATTCAATTAACTTTTCGGTTCCACGCTTCAATACTATCAAGGCCACCTCAATATTTCAGCCTTACCTGCTGGTAGCAATTTTTGTGGCGACACGCTTAGAAGGCTTAGATTTGACAATCTTTATTTACGCTTTCTGTTAACACCATAGTTTGTGCAGTCTGACGAGGTTTATTTGCAAAATCATTAATTCAAGATTTGCTCTCCAGCAACAACTAGAATTACTGTTATAGTTGCTTGATACCTATAAAGATTGTTTCTTTGCGTGTAGTGAAACAAATCAATTAACGTTTTACCGATGTCTGTAAGTGCTGTGCACCTAATTGAGGAGGGATGAGGGTTCACAGAGAAGAGTGAAGACTGTGTTTTACCTCTACCAGTATTTTCGTTATCATTCGATGAAATTTTAAAATCAGCGGGTTCAGACACGTAGCTTTCTGAAAAGTAAAAAGCTTTTCTAATAGTTTTGTGTTTCACAAAAGTTAAAAGCTAGCTCTCAAAGAATATGAATAATTACTACAAATGTTGTCTTTAAGGAAGTGCTGTGAATTGTTCCAAGAAAACTCTCCATGATACTGAATGAATATTTATTGAAAATTTATTTTAAACATCAATTGCATTGCTTTTATTTGATTTGATATTGTGTTAGTACATTGCAAGTTACCTTTATATATTTTTAAACAAATAAACACGTTTCGTTAACTACTTCCCCTCTTAAAATGGACATATAAGGATAGGGATCTAACATAGGGTCTAACATGTGAGAGTTCTCGCACGGGTACGCGGAGGTAGTAGGGGAAAACTTGTGTATTGTACAACACAAAGAACAAATGTTTTAAATTAGCTAAAGTAAAATAGCTTGAAATAAATGAAAAACAAAACTCAAATCGCGCTGGTTTACAATACTACGTGAATTAATTAAAAAAAGCAAGTAAATTTAAAATTATAGAAAGAATAGGAGAAGTCACTCGACAACTGCCAACATTCGCAGTCCAAAGGCATGATTTAAATGTTGGTGGTGTCTGGAAGTAAGTACATCAACGCCCAGCTGCAAACTCATAATGTAAATAATACACCGTTTGATATTAAACTCAAGGTGTCGGTTGTTAAGATATTCAAAATGCAAACATCGTTTGAGTAACATTCCCATGTACCGAAGTGAAGTCTAAGCCTACTAAATTGTTTCCAATGGTAACAAATTGTATTTCGTACTCAAAGGTTATATTAGGTATATTAGTTTATTTTTTGGCTCGGAATTGCTTTTCTTGAAGTACGTAAGAACGCTGAAAATAATCCAGTACTTTTTAATAGACAAATAAATTTTCAATTTTCGCACCCCAGCAAGCTGCATCCTGAACTCTTCAAAACCCCCTCTATTCCTCATAACAAATCAAGGAAATTCAAGTAATATTGCGAAGAGTAGGGTTGTACTTGCTCCATCGGTATTTACGCACTACTTTACTTTGCTTTGCTTTCTGAAGAGTAAAAACCTTTTCTTTATGTTTGTGACTATCAAGGAAAGCGAAAGTTAACTCTCAAGGAGGAGTGAATAATTGGTTCAAAGTTGTTTTTAAAGAAGTATGAATTGTTCCGAGAACATCTCTCTACAATGCTGAATGAAGTTTTATTGAAAATTTGTTTCCAACATCAATTGTATTGCTATTTTTGTTTGATATTCTGGAAGTACATTAGAAGTTACATTTATACATTAAAAAAATAAACATGTTTCATTAACAACTTTCCTTCTTAATTGAAAGGATAAACAAATGGATAGGAAAAGGGTGGGTTTTAACATGCGAGAGTTCTCGCACGGGTACGCTAGTAGATAAATAATTCTATTAAAATTCAGAAAATAATTTAAATTTTAATAATTCCCTATGCAATAACAATCACACATACAATAATACAGTACTTGCACTTATATTTTTTCTCTGACTGTTCTCTGCCAAATTTAAGAATTAACAAATAAGGGAAAAGTCCTTCAATATAGAGTCTGAACATCAGTGATGTTGCATCTGTCTGTAACAGTGATGTCAAGGTCTTCTTCTTGTGGCAGTGGCACGCCCTATTGCACCGTAACATGCCAGCATCTTCTCTGCGCAGCTAGCGGTGGGAAAGGAAACTATTAGTAATCCCGCCGTTTTACAGTCGTGATGGCGTTGTCTCTTGCTGCGGGATGATGAACTGCTTGAAGGGGTGATTTCGTTGTGGAACTCGTGCCACGGACTTCCGCTCGTGGCATCGACCTTGACAACACTGGTTTATAAGCTGTATGTTGTTGGCTTTACTACGTACTCTTTGCAAAGATAGTAACAGAAAGAACTGTAGCCATTTTCAGGCTCTCTCCCATAAGGTCATAAGAAACTTAACAACAAGAACAGGCAAGAAAAGATAGCTAAGAAAAAATAAGAGAAGTTCACATAAAAAATAGAGGAGAGCACTGAAAAGTAAGATTAATAAGTTAGAAGTTCTTTGTGCACAACCAAAGAAACATTGGACACAAGCTCGAGGTCAAGGTAAAAGAGAGACGATGGTAATAACCGAGGAAGAGAAAACCATGGGTTTTAGGAAAATATTGAGTGCGACAAAGAGAAAAGAAGGTCGAACGTGAACAGCGTCTGGAATGTGACATGACGAAAGCCAGGGTCAAGGTGGAGAAAGGAATTGGTCCTGCAGTGGGTGGGTGCAACAGGAGGGTGTAACAGGAGATGCGAGGCACACGAAGAGGACAAAGAGGAGGAGAGAAGCAGTGTCGGAGGCCGAGCCAGACTATTTGCGAGAACGTGCGCGCCATGGCAAAAACGATGGTGAAGGAGTGGGTGTAAATGGAAGGGGAGGCAAGACGTAGGAGAAAATGTATGCCGAGAAAGGGGAAGGCGGAAGCGAGGGAGAAGCCTGCGAAGAGCAGGGGAGAACGTGGGAAAAGAGGCGTGGGGTTGGGTATTGAGGGAGGAGGGACGGTGGAGGCATGGGTAGAGGTGATGGTGGCAAAGACGGAGGGACGAGTGGAGGCATGGGCTGAAGGTGGGGTGGTGGCGGGGGTGGACGAGTGGGTGCAGGAATGGGCGAAAGCGTGGATGGAGGCGCGAGAGGAGATGAGGGCGAAGGGCTGGTCAGAAGGTTGAGTGAAGGCGTCTGTGGATGGTTGGTTGAAAGCGTAGGTGGAGGTATGGGCGGAGGGGTGGGCGAAGGCCTGGGCGGATGTGAAGGGGAGGGCGAAGGCAGAGGCGAGCGCGGCGGCGACAGAAGGAAACGGTGAAATATCGACGGAAGGTGCGGGCGCCCCAGAAGAAAGCAAAGGGACGCGAGAAATGGCTCCGGCGCCGAGCGCTCCATCATCCCGCGGCGGCCTCTCGCGCAGCTCATTTCTCTTCGCCCTCCCCTCTCCCTCGCTTCGACCCCCCCCCCGCCGCCCACGCTCCCCACCTGCCTCTCCTCGCCCGTCCCTTCAACAATGTGTTTCTAAACTACCTCTGTGGTTCAGTCATGGTTCGCCTAAAAGCACAGTCTCAACAGACTTCCGCACCACGTTCAACTTGAACCATTAACGCGCACCTTCAATTCGACACATTAGTTTGTCTTAACACAACTCCTAGACAACTACTTCATAAAATTTGCTTCTATTTTTAATTACGACTCAGTAATCCGCCAATTCCACAAACGTTATTCATGTATTCTTATTGAAGATTTCAGACTTCATCTTTTCTCCTTTTTGTTCGTTGGTATAATTGCGTTTTATGCTCTTTTATCTCCACTACTTCACTCTTCCTAAAGTCACACTGTCTTCAAATCAGCTTGTCTTCCTACCGATGTTACGTTAGCGTGTAATACCAAGCTTCTTAATCTGACTTGCAGCTTCGCATTACGTTCTCTTGCGCACTTACGTTCACCAAATCGCCTCCATTCGCTGTCTTATATCGGTTTCCTATGTCTTTTCTCTCATATCATTGATTGTTTCCCGTTTTGTTTTCTCTCGTGCTTTCGTATACGTAGGATATACCAGATTCGTCAGCTTTACTTGTCAAACTGGCAGCAACATTGTATCCCCCTTACGGTTCTTCTTACGTACCTCTCTTTCTCCCTCCACCACCGTCAGAGGCACCCTGCCGCCTCCGCCGCCGACACCATTTCTTTCCCCCTGCCGGCGCACCGCCGCCACCTTTTCCTTTTCCATTATCCCTGCTGCGCGCTTCCGCCGCGCCGCTGTCTGTGGCGCTCTCGGAACTGCCCCGCCCTCTCCGGTGTGCCCGCCTCCCCACCCCGCCCACACCCGTTCATTCCCGCCCCTCGCCGCTTCGCCCGGGCCCTCCCACCCGCCATACCCCGCTCCGCCGAGACCCGTTTAGTCCCATCCCGCCCCACCCACACCCGCCTCCCGCCTCGCCCCAAAAAGCTTTCGGCTGCGCTCGCCTCTGGGTCCTCTGCTTCGATTCTCGTATCGCAGCTGAGATCTACAGGGTGTTCGCCGGGTACGTGCAAAGATTTAAATATTAGGTGAGAGATGCTACAAAGAGGCAAAGACTGCCTTCATATTTCTCAATATTTTCAGAGATAGCAAGAACTGACTGGTGAAGGTGACAACCTCGAAATCGGTAATTTAAGGAGCGTGCTCAGGCTTGTCAATCATTGAAGGGAACATTTTCTAACATGTTAGTCGTAGGAAGCAGCAGAGAAAACAAAACGGGAAATTCTCAATTATGAGTCGTAACTAGAGAACGGATTGATAGACACAATAAAATGGAAAATAGGAGGCAAAAAGGCGCTAACATTCTCAAAAATAAGCACTTAAATAGTCACTCAGATATGGAGCTAGCTCGTTATGTATAAGTAAAAATAAAACCCTGTTGATATTTTTTGTTAATTTTCCTTTTAATTATGGTAACAAATTACGAGAAAGGAATGGAACCAAATGATATACACACATCAAGAAACGTAAATATTTAACTGTTCATGTAAATCTCACGTAGATGACATCTACTTAAACCACACGTATTTGAATAGTAAGTAGTATATTATCTGCTAAAGCCAAGACGAAAGTGTCAAACAAACATTTTGGAAAGTATCAAATACTGAAATAGTGTGTTACGAACTACTGTATGCAGTGTATTACCAAACACTGTTCAAGATGTGCTGAAGTAAACTGTGATCTCCAATCACAACATTTCTGTAGCTTGAAAACGACTTTTCTACTTCACATTAACACATAGGTGCATATTCCATCGGAGACAGTCTTATGGGTTCAAAGTTAGATATCTCACTTTTGTCTTCCAATATTATATTCACTTTTACCACCTTATTATGTTGCAGTAGTTCTCAAATTTTGCCGCTACTTCTTTACCAAATATTACCTGAGACTTGGCTTAAATCAATTTGAAGACTTGAATTTGTAGTTACTGCATCCACAAAAGGCATACCTCTAAAATACCAGGAATTTTACAGATGTTTTAAATCTAGGTACATTGTTACGCATTGCGAGTTTAAAGCTACGATTGGTTAAAATATTTCAATAATTTTTTTCAAATATTTTAATAATTCAAATGGAAAACATGTCCACAAAAAGCGAAAATAAGGCAAAAAATAGGCATTTATCCCATAGTAGGCACTTATTTACAAAAGAGGCAAAAATGAGCACCATAAAAATCTCTTATGTGAACGCATTTATAATGAAACGAATTAATATATCGATTCCTATGATTCTAAGAACAGAACAAACTGCCTATGATTCTGAGAACAGAAAAAAATGCAAAAAGGAGAAAATTTGTCCTCTAGTCATAACCGATTAATGGGAAACCGATTAGAAAGCAAAGGAGATGATTTGGTAAACGTCAGTGCGCAAGAGAACGTAATGCGAGGCTGAAAGTCAGATTGGTATTGCATGCTAACGTAGGACCGTTGCGAATCCTAATGAGTGCTGATTTGACTTGTGACTTTAGAAAGAGTGAAGTACTGGAGATGAAAAGCGTAAAACGCAATTATACCAACGAACAGAAAGGAGGAAAAATGAAGTCTGAAGTCTTCAATATGGATACATGAAGAACGTTTGTGGGATTGGCGGAATACTGAGTCGTTATTAAAAACTAATGGCGTTAAAACAGCACGTACTTTCTGCCCCATATTTCACACTAAATTACGCGAAAAGTACTCAAATTTTCGAAACATTGTACGTGATCTTATTTCAAAATCTCTCTTTAAAAAACAGATTTTTTTAAGAGAAAAATCTCTATCTTTAATATTTAAGTTGTAGGAAGACTTCGAAATAATGTTGAAATTTTGCAATAAATAGGTTTTAATTAAAATTTTATTCTCATCTCCAATCATAAAAAAATAATCAAATTTTCGAAAAATGGATTATGACCTTATTTGAAAATCAACAATATTTTTGATTAACACATTTCATTAAGGAAAAAATGTTTATCGTAGTTAATACCACGAGTGCTTTGGAAATTGTCGATAAATCCCCAACTCGCGAAGCGAGGAGCACGAGTGGTATTTAATAAGACTATTCCACGAATGAAATTACTTGAAACTGAATTAATTGAAAAAACTTCAAAGATAAATTAAAATCAATGAGGTTTTATCGAGAGAATGAAGTTTTATGAGAAAACTCGGATAGAAAGGGCAATAACGTTAAGGGCAGTAAAGTTAAACAAAATTGATTTTAATTTCACGAGTGAAATAGTCTTCACAATTGGAGTTGTAGAAAGACGCCCCAAAAAAATTTGAATTTTTACAATTTTCAAAGATCAGAATATTAAACTAACATGAGACCTGCACCATTCTCTTAAGCGTTTTATACGCTATCCGAGGTCAAAATTGCTGGTACCGTTTTTGAGAAAAAAAGTTAAAACAAAAATAAAAATTGCCTACATTTCAGGGAAAATTACGCAAAAAGAATTCAAATTTTCAAAAAATGGTACATGACCTCATTTAAAAATCTATCTTTAATGGACAGATTTCATCAAGAGAAAAAACATGTATCTAATATTTTAACAGAAAAAATTGTGAACTTTTATAATTTCAAAAACCAGGGTTTTCAGCGAAAATAACAACGAATGACGAACAACTAAAATGGTTAAATAGTTATTTATTAATTTTTTTGGATAGTATGAAGAACTTTTAAGATAATGGTGCAGGTCTCATGTTCATTGAAAACTCTTTTTCGAAATTGCAAAAGTTCAATTTTATTTCGGCGTTTCCCTACAACAAAAATATCCAAGATTTTCTTTCTTAACGAAACCTGTTCTTCAAAGATTGATTTTCAAATAATTTCATGAACAATTTTTCGAAAATTTGAGTACTTTTCGGGTAATTTGCTTGAAAATACGGGCGAGAAAGTACGTTGTTTTACCACAACTACATAGTTTATTATTATCATGTACATAATATGTAATATGACGTAATAAAAAGCTTTTGATAGAAGATGTAGTTTGACTTGAAGAATAATTAATGGCCGAAGTGTATAGCTCTAATAGTTTAGAAAATAATGTACGTTATATTCTAAAAAACAAACTTACGGGAACGCGTCTTCTAAGTTTGCCATGTACTTCTAGTACATTCCAGGTCCATATGATAGATTTTCATTCACTCGACATTTACTTTTTCAGTTTCTTTTTCACTGATGTCATAGTGTGTCTGGCTTGCTTCTCACACTCTCCTAGTTTTCTCCCCAAGTTTCCTTATTTCTCCTTTTGTAAAGAAACTAGTGTTGGTAGAAACAACACGTTATTTATGGCCCGTACTTTCACGCAAAATTACGGTAAAACTACACAAATTTTGGAGAAAATCAACTGAACGGTTTACCCCTTAGCTTTGTATTTTCACACACACAGACGAACAGACGTTTTGTCGTCAATCGATTTTTCGGTATCAAGAACCCACAAAACATACATTCAAGCAAGTAAATAAGCAAGTGGATTTATCCACTTTTTCGTTACCAGACCCCTGTAATAAGAGTTTTTTCTGCCGTAAATTAACCATTTTTTGCGCAGCATTACATAACTTTTTCTCTACTCCGTAGCAAGAAAGTAAGAAACGTTTGAGGTAATTTTTTGGCAAACTGCATACCAAGGTCGACGTGCAGCAAATTATTTAATTTAAAAAAATACTTAGAAACAACGTACAGATAAAATAAATACATAATTGAAAAGCGGCAGTATTAAATATTATTAATTCTGTAAGAAGTTAAAATCGATAATTTTATGAATTTTTCGCTTTCCGCTTTCTGAAGAGTCTAATTGAAGGAGCCCATTAATGGTTCAAGTTGAAATGTGCGGAGGTCTATGGAGACTGCGTTTTTAGGCGAACTCTGAAACACAAAGGTAGTTTAGAAACACATTGTTAAGGCGATGGCCGTGCGCAGGCGGGGGGGGGGTCCATCATATTCGCAAAAATATAAGTTATCTTATCACAAAGCCCACTTCTCGAATTTCTTTTCCATATTTGAGTTGTGCAGAACCATGAATGCACGTAAATTCTGGTAGAATACTTAAATGATTGTGATACGGAGGTCATTTCATCAATAATTCACACATATTTATTAATTTAAATGCTTAGTTTTGACATCTCTTTACTTCTCACTCATCAGTTGCATCTGATGAATACCTATGGTATCAGCGACGAAATGTTACTACCTAATGACGCATGTAAAGACTGATGAGTGTGCACATAATAACTCCCTTTACATTATTACCTTGGCGATGTGCAGGCGAGTTGTGGGGAGTGAGTAGCCCATCCTTCAGCTACTGAGATCATGTTTTCTTGTTGATTGATTGATTCGTGTTTCCGGGCGCGTCAACTGCTCAGGCCATTAGTCCCGTAAGTGTAGTGTGTGTTTTTCACCGGGAGGTGGCGATGATCTTTTCCGACTGGATGATCTTTTCCGACGATCTGGCGCCGACCTACCGTCGACTAGCGGGGGTTTCCCCCAACCAAGCCCACCAGCGGGGCACTGCCCCAGCCGGGACAAGTTGTGAGCTCCCGACCGGTCTCCCGGCATGTGTGGTAGTGTAGTGCATGATAGTGTAAGTGTGTGTGTAAGAGGGAGAGGATAGGACAAGGATGAGGAAGGAAAGATCGCGCGCGGTCCGTGGCCCGTTTGTTAGGGTACTGCTCCGGCATTCGCCTGGTGCTGATCGGAGAAGCCACGGAAAACTACCAATCAGAGCAGCCGGCCGCTAGAATTCTCCTCCACACAGCGACTGAATTCAACCTAGCTGACAAGCTAGTGTCGAAAATCCTGCTGCCGTCGGGACTCGAACCTAAGACCTCCCGGTCAGAGGGACTGCAGTGACATCAGGTTGATGCATTGAGCCATCTCTCCCGGTTGTGTTTTCTTGTATTTTTGTTCACTTTTGGAAGCAGTTCACGAAAATACAGTTCACTTCGTTTTCTTGAAACTATTTCTTTTTTTCGACTTGGGGAAAGTGATCTCTCCACTCGTTTGATAGTGTCTGTAACTCCGGCTCAGTCTCTTACTAACCTTTCATCAATGACGATTGATGATTTTGGATTTTAGTGAGGTAATGGCATCCAAATTTTCAGTCTTAATGCACTAATCTTTGATCTTCAACAATTGCAGAACAACATCAAATTATTGATCGAACAAAAACATATTTCTTTCTCACATTGTGAAGCACAAATGACATAACAATTACTTCGGATGCATATCTGCACTCCACTATCATCAATGCATTCCAAAGTGTTGCCAACTTCCATTATTTATGAAATGACTCTCATATGTTCGTATTTTATTACTCTTAAAAATGTACAAATAAATTACCCCACGGGTAGCTTACTGATCAGTGGTCAGCGTGCTCGCTTTACATGACGCGATCCCAGGTTTGATTCCCGGTTGGGGAAGATTATAGTGTGCACTTTCCTTACAATGTCCCAGCATCTATGTCCCAGTATCAGTTGCTGTGTGACGATGAGAAAACTCACTTCTGAGGTTGAGAAGACCAGAATACGACGGCGTAGGGATGCATATGTGCTAACCACACGTACCTCTTAACGCCCATGGTCACAAGACTGGTAGCCGCTGGTAGGCATAGGGCACGTCAGGGGCTTCCTATATGGCAATTTTCGTTTAAAAATTCGTAGCCGTTTTTAAGAAAATGGCGTTTAAAACGCGACTAAAAATGCAAACTTTGAAGCTCACTTTCACAGAAAAGTTTTGAGTTTTCAAAAAGCTTCATTTGATGTCATTTGAAGCACATTAACTCACAAATACAATAGTGTTTACAAATTGCTGGTAATTTGCATATTAAAGATGTGAGAGATCTTTCAAAAAAAATTACATTTGTGTAATTCTTGAAAAAAACAAAAAAAAAAAACTCAAATAAGCTTTACTTCATATCAAAAAGTGACATTACCACTATCTGTTCGAAAAGTTTAAAGAAAAACTTTGCAGCCATTTATGCGAAAATAGAGTTTGAGCGTTTCTGAAAATGCGGAATTTTGAGCTAGTTTTTACAGAAAATTGTTGAATTTTCGACAAACTTTACTTGACATTATTTAAATCACTTAAACTCGTAAATATAATAATGTAAACAAATTGCCACTAATGTAAATGTTAACGACGTGAGAAACAAGTAAAAAATTAAATTTTTGCAATTTTTAAAAAAACGAAAGAATAAAGCAATATGGAGTTGATGCCATCTCATAGCGTACATTAAGCACTATTCCTACCAAAAGTTCAAAGAAAAAATTTGGAGCCAGTTTTGTGAAAATCTTGTTGCATTTTTTAAAAACTGCGCATATTACATGCAATATTGCGCGAAAAGTACCAACATTTTCCAAAAAAATGTACATGTCCTTAAAGAAAGAACTCACCATGAAGAACAAATTTTATCTGAAGGACAAATCTCTACCTTCAATTTTTTAGTTGGAAAAAGACGCCGAAGAAAATTCAAACATTTGCAATTTTCGAAAATTCAGAGTTAACCGTAAAATTGTTGTCACCTAATTATTGTCACCTAATTGTTGTCATCTATGTCACCTTAATAAGTGCATTTTACTCTATGAAATTATAAGAAAAATTTGGAGTCATTTTTGAGAAAATTTGGAAAATGTCTGGGGAGCTTCTTGTGAGGTACCCCCAAATTTTATAGAATCTTTTTCAAAATCTCAAAGCTTCGACTCGAACTAGATCGACCGGGGAATATCCATTTTGGAAGAAATCGTACGTATTGTTTAGGCGCTAGCGTGTTCACAGACGGACAGACAGACTGACGTTTTCCTTTCAATTGGTTTTTTGGTATCAACGACCCACAAAAGAGGGGTTCTGGCTTACACCAGGTGTTAGGAGTTTTTTTTTAATTTTATCCACTTTATCGTTATTACGGCCCGGCAACGAATTTTTTCTGGCGAAAATAGCCAGAAAGCACATAACTTTCCCTATACTATGTATATTACTCCGTATATACGTACGTACACGGGAAAGTAAAAAGGAAGAACTAAATATAAAATTTCGTCAATATAAATGGCCAATAGGAAGAAATTCCTGCTTATCCATATATATAACAAAACACTATTTTATAATCAGATATTTAAACCCATATGGCTGTATGGAATTCAGCTATGGAGTGCAAAAATAGCAATATCAAAATAATACAAACTTACCAAAACAAAGTTCTGCGAGAAATGGTGAATGCACCATGGTATATAAGAAATGTTGATATCCACAGAGACCTTGGAATACCGACAATTAAAGAAATTAAAAGGTTCACCAGGAAGCTTTAAGAAAGGCTTCGCCTATATGAAAACACAGTTCTTCAACTGCTGGAAAACCAACACCTGTTCCGAAGATTGAAGGGGACCAAACCATTTGAACTTGTGTAGTGTTATCATAGCAGAACATTGTGCAAGTGATAGTGCCTAGTTTAAACAACCGAACTAACTAAAGGATGTCATTGGACTTAATTTATCTCATATGTAGTTTAGGATTAAGATTTATCAAAAAAAAGTTGATTGTTGGTCTTTCCAGACCAGTTTTGACATGTAAACACAATAGTGTTAATAAATAAAATCTCTAAAATAACGATTTTAAGGGTTGTTTGAACTCTTTGCTCAGAAATTTATTTGCTCAGTAAAAGTTATCTTCTGTGTCGGATTTTTTATTTTCAAAGCAACCTCAATACATTACTGTGTGACAGAAAAGTATTGCTTAGAATTGTTACACAGAGATAAAACTGACGTGTGACAAGAGAAATGTATATGAAGGTGCGTGTGACTTGCCTGATTTTATCTTTTGTTCTTATAAATCACCAGGAGAATTTTGGGTGCTTGTATTTGCTCACATCCACAACTCATTCAATATGATAAACTCGCAGCTCAACTAGAAAGAACAGAGCATCTCTATGTGGTTTCAAGCTATCTCTGCCCCTGACGAGGTTTTTGTGTTCTTTAATATTTTAAAATTAATACATCTGTTCCACTATTAGGAAACAGAAAAAATAAGAAAATGTCAAAAAACATGTAGTTTGGGCGGCGATAGATGGCATCTGGCACTAGTATGTGGCAATTCCGAATAGTTAGCCGAGTACTGAAGGAAATAGAAAACTAATAAGGAAAAGCCTGTGCCATTCTGTAGCACCACTAGTTCTTCTTAACATGTTCTTTCCATTTCAGTTAAGTGTCCAATGTCATACTCATGTATTTGGCTTTATTTTCATTAGGAACTATCGCTCCATTTATAATTACTGGTGGTGATTGTTTCATCTTTTATTGGTATAGTTAACGTGTACCTATTTTTCTTCATTTAACTTATATTCCATTTCTTGGTCCAATCATAAACGGCGTTGCTAGCTTCTTGTAGCCGTCGGGTAGATCTAATTTCGTCTTTTGCTATTGTTATCAAGGCTGTGTCGTCCGCAAAGGTGGCTAATTTTCCATGTTATGGGTTTGGTATATCACTGGTGTATAATAAATACAATACAGGCCGAAGAACACTACCCTGTGGCACACCTGCTTGGATATCCTTCAGATCAGAGGAAGCACCTTCTTGCTTTGTTCTGAACATTCTCTCAGATATATATGAAGTGAGGATTTCAGCGTATTGTTTAGGTAGCATTTTATTTAATTTATGCAGTAATCCTTCATGCCAAACATTGTTGAAGGCTTTCGCAACATCTAAGAATGAAACAGAACATACTTGTTTCTCTTCTAAGGCTCTCTCTCAATTACATCTGTAATTCGGTGTACTTGGTCTGTTGTTGAGTGTCTTTGTCTAAAACCAAACTGATTGTCAGGAATCAATCTAGCATTTTGTATAGCTATGTAGGATTTTTTCACATAATTTTTGAAATTACTGGTAATAGCAAGATCAGTCTATATGATTCCTTAGTGGGGTGGTTCGCCTGGGTATCATGATAATTTCACCAACTTTCCAGCTTGCTGGAAAATATTTCAGTCTAAAAGCTGCATTATACAGGTATTTCAGCATGGCTATCCCTTTTTTTGGCAACTGGTTCAATATTTGTCCGGTAAATCAAATCAAATACTGGTGCCTTCTTTGAACTTAAATTGGTCATAATCTCATCAGCCACTTCTTTTTTCGTGACCGGAGTTATCGTTCCTGTTACAGTATTAATTACTTCATGAAGACTGTTATTATTGCTCTGCATATCATTTGCTGTAAAGACGTCCACTAGATGTTCTGCAAAAAATTTGATTTTTACTTTCCCGTATACGTACGTATACACGGAGTGATATACATAGTATAGGGAAAGTTATGTAATGCTGCGCGAAAAAAATGGCGAATTCTCGGCAGAAAAAAATTCATTGTCGGGCCGTAATAACGAAAAAGCGGATAAAACCAGTTGCTAAATTCAGAAAAAGAAATCCCCTAACACGTGGTATAGCTAGAACCCTGTTTTGTGGGTCCTTGATACCGAAAAACCAATTGAAAGGAAAACGTCCGTCTGTCTGTCCGTCCGCCAGTCCGTCTGTAAACACTGCTAGCGCCTAAACCATACGTACGATGTCTTCCAAAGTGAATATTCCCCGGTCGATCTGGTTCTAGTCGAATCTTTGAGATTTTGAAAAAGATTGTATATAATTTGGGGGCGTACCTTATATGAAGTTCCCCGGACATTTTCAAAATTTTCTCAAAAACGGCTCCTAATTTTTTCTTTAAATTTCTTGTATGAATAGAGTAAAATACAAATATTAAGGTGGTATAGGTCCGATTTTCACGGAGAACTCTAAATTCTCAAAAATTGCAAAAGTTTAAAATTTTTTCGACGTCTTTCTGAAACTACAAAATTGAAAATAGAGATTTTTCTTTTAAATAAAATTTGTTGCCCAAAGTGAGTTCTTTCATTTAGCTCATGTACATTTTTTGAAAAGTTTAGTAGTTTTCGCGCAATATTGGGTACATTATGTGCAATTTTAGATAATTACAAAAACAAGATTTTCTCAAAAATGGCTCGAAATTTATTCTTTAAACTTTTGGTAGGTATAGTGACTAATGTATTTTATAAGATGGCAAAAACGTCATATTGCTCTATTCTTTTGTTTTTTCAAAAACTACAACAATGTAATTTTTTGACTCGTCTCTCACGTCGCTAATATTTACATAAGCCATGATTTGTTGACATTATTATATTAAGGAGTACATGAGCTTTAAATAATGTCAAGTAAAGTTTCTCGAAAACACAACCGTTTTCTTTGAAAAGTAGCTCAAATTTCCGCATTTTCGGAAACGCTCAAACGCCGTTTTCTCATAAATGGCTGCAAATGTTTCCTTGAAACTTTTGTAACGGATAGTGCTAATTACACGAATATGACGTAAAGTTTATTTGAGTTTTTTTGTTTGTTGAAAAATTATATAAATGTAATTTTTTGAAAGATGTCCCATATCTTTAATATGCACATTACCAACAAGTTGTAAATATTATCATATTTGTGAGTGTATGTGCTTCAAATAACTTCAAATAATGGATTTTGAAACCTCAAAAATGTTCTGTGAAAATGAGCTTCAAATTTCGCATTTTTAGTAGCGCTTAAACGCAATTTTCTTTAAAACGGCACATAATTTTTAAAAGAAAATTGCTATTTAGGACTAGGTTTTCGTGTTCTTTAATATTCTAAAATTAATATTTCTGTTCTACCAAAAGGAAACCGAAAAATTAAGAAAATAACAAAAAATGTACTGTTGGCGATGATAGATGGCAGCTGGCAAGGAAGAATATGTGGCAATTCCAAATCGCTAGCGAAGCCCCCAAGGAAATAGAAAACTAAAACGGAAAGTCAGTGCCATTCTGTAGCACCACTAGTTGTTTATTATCTCTTGCCCACTCTCCTTGGCTTTTTCTCATTGGAGGGACTGATGTGATCGGCCTTTTGATTCGTTTAGAGGCTTTCCACAGTGAGTAATCATTATCTTCATCAGCTGTTACATTTGTAATGTATCCTTTGATACTTTCGTCTTTTACTAATTTCTCTTTTCAATTTGTGTGCCTTATTATTGAGGATATTCTAATTAGCTGGATGTCGTGTTTGTTGCCACTTTCGTCTCGCTGATCTTTTTTCTCTTACTAGGTTTCGTATTTCAGCAGGATAATTAAATTCTTTTGTGTGGCGTGTTATTTCCCTGGTGTTATTAAACGCAGTTGTTTGAAGAAGTCTGGTAAATTTGTCTAATTCTGTGCCTAATTGTTCAGTTGTTTTTAGATTGACATTCAAATTGATATCGTTCTGTAAATCAATTTTGAAACTTTCCCAGTCTGTAGTTTTATTTATAAGAGTTGGTCTCGCTTCTTTTTTAATTATTCGTTCACTCAGCGTTAACATAACAGCCGAATGGTCTGAATATAAATCAAAACTTTCGTCTATATCTATAAAATTTGATGAAATTTTCCTCGAGATGAAGTCCTGTATGTCTGGTATTTTGTCTCTGTCAGTAGGCCAGTGGGTAGGCTTTCCTGGTGAATGCTTATTTCAACCTGTTTCCCTGATAGATTTTTTTTAACTCACTTCCTTTGGTAGTGATCAACCTTGCTCCTCAATTAGTGTGTTTGGCATTCATGTCACCACCTATTATAAACCTTTCACACATGTGTTGCAATATTCCTTTGTGTTTCAGGTTGCGTCTTGATGTATTTTAGTGATTCAAAACATATTCAGATTCAAAATTAACTTTTTATATAATACATTTATATTATATTTATATGTAATTACAACCATTCCCAAATTTATCAGTTTTATTTGACAATTCCGTCTTTTCATTGTAAACTCCTGCGTAATTTGTTCAATAATATTGTAACTGCAGCTGATCGTACTTTCTATTAAATTGTTAAGAATACTGTTCCTACAAGCAAGCCTGATTATATAAAGTATACAAATGCACTTTGTATGTAAACGTCATTGTACATTTCATTTGGTATTTTATCAATTTTCTTATTCTGTATTTTTGTTAATTTAAAAGAACTCTCACAAATTAATATTCTCAACGGTTCAGTTCTTGAAATTTCGACATAAGCACAGAACCGGCAGTTTCACCAACTCTTCCGCCCCCAGTTACCCCTTCCGAGAACAGCTTAATTTGCAAACGCAATTTCACATTTGTTACGAACCTAATCATGTAACATACAAGCAAAATTTTAATATTTAATAACGCATTTTCATGTAATGCACTTCAATTATTAATGCAAATCTAACATTTGTCATAATGTTACGTGGCTTCTGATTGGTCAGTTCTATCTTTGAGTGCCAAGCGTGCCTGGCCTCCAGTAAGCCGTTACAAAGAAATTCACTCTTGAGTCAAGCACCGTACGATGCGGACTCTCCGCGTCGCTATCTCTACCGTGTATGATGCAATATTGTAAATACACGCCTTAAACATTGTCGTGACATAGCTATTGTTAAGTGCAACGTAACAAACATTCCACGTCTCCATACATGATAGTGAATTTTTCTTTCCATACGATGTGCAATCTTCCCACGTGCAGAACCTGTATCACGGCCTCGTGGCCATATAACTGTGTGTTCAGGGCGAACTGTGTCTTGTGCCGATATCTACTAACTGTGTTAATTCAGTGACCACTAGCTCACATGGCATACGTACCTTAACACATGCATAATGCAATGATAATTGCATGTGTCAACGTGACAATTGGATTGTTATACTGGATTTGGTGGCATTATATCGCTGATGGTTCTTTTGCAACACGTGCGCCGCCTCGCAGACGCTGCCTTTTGTCCAGCCCTGCCGACCCCTTCCACTCTGGCTCCTGCCACAACCTGCTCGCAGATGACGTCATACAACCGACTGCGCGGAAGTTCGGAGTAGATTACAAGTTACGCAAATAATTCTTATTGTCAAATCTGACTTCCATTATCTGTATTCAATGCTAGTTAAGTTATAATCCTTGCAAGGCTCACCTCCTTTACTGTACTTTGCTAATTTTCATAATACAGATATTCAATTCCATTGCCGTACTTTCACTTGTGATTATGACAGCACCTAAAAACCTTCCTTACAGAAATCACAAGACTGGTGGCTTGTCTGTAATTATTACCGCCAGTGGTCCTTCGCTATCAAAGGAATGGAAGTGAGATGTCAATAACTCTTATCACAGTCCACGCAGCAATACATCAACTTCCATTAAATATTATTTCCGTTTCTTTATCAAAACTGAACCACATGACATCATCCTTCCTCTAATTAGTCATCTGTCATCGTTATCGTTGCCATCAACCATCATTAAAGTCGTTGTTTCTTTCGATTGACTGTTCTATCATTAATCTCAGATTTTCACAGTCAATCTAAACCGATGTGATCAGGTGTGATCTTGTGTTCTATTTATCTTAATTCTCAGAAATCAATGTGCCCTTCCACTACCACTGCCTGTCTAATTCCTTCGCCATTCTACGGCTCTAGACTATTGAATCTTACATTACCGTAAACGTAACAAATTTTGTTAAAACCGCTGATTCACGTTCACTGGACGTTTTGTACCGGTATTGTTTACTTTGAAAGAAATGTTTGGAAAAAACTAGCCTTTAATCGGTTTCCTCTGTTAATAATGATAATCCAATTTTTTTGGTGACATAATCAGATAAATTTGGAAATTAGTTCCCTGCAAACTACCAACTGTCTGCGTCTGCCAACTTGTCTGCTGTTCTTTGTTAAGTCCTTGCATTCAATTTCAGTTTCGATTCTTTGCATTCTCACGTTCAATATCTTCCTTTCCATATCCTCCTGTAGAGAAAAGTTCTCTTACCCAGTAGTAGCGTCTCCCAGGGCTCGTCGGACCGACCGGTGGGCCGATCCACTTGTTTATCCATCGCTCGTCTTCGTCCGGGTACTTACACTTCCTGCCTCATCTACCCTCTCAATTAAATTCCCTCCGCACGTATGTTCGTTCGCTCGCGCACCCGACCGCTTGTTCGTCCACATGCCCGTCCAGCCATCCCATGCTTCCAGTCACCACATGCTCATCCGTTTAACCATCCACATTTCCACTCATCTGCCCATCTGCTCATTTTCTGCCCGCTCACACACTCGTCTTCGTCTCACTTGTCCATCTCCTACTCCCACTATCTTCATTCCACCTGCTACCCCACCTTAATCATACCCAATCTTACACTCGCCTGCCATCCTTCTTGCCCAATTACTCTCTTCCACCTCCTACGTCGCCCAATCCTGCTCCGAGCACTTCGCACTAGCTCACTCACCTGCCTTTCCGCCCACTCGCCGTCCTGCCCGCTCGCTCCCTCTGCCTCCCGCCGCCACGCCCGCCGCGCCGGCGCCGCCAGCCGCCTCGCGAGGACGATCCGTCAGCCGGGGCGACGTCCCGGAGTGGGATAAAGCGGGCGCCCGTGTCCTCCAGAGGTATAAATACAAACAACAATTAACCGCGCGCCCCGGGGGCCCCGCCGATCTTTTTTCTAAATATTCCGCCGCCCGTAAAGCCCGGCGAGGCCGCAACGGCCCGACTTCACCCTTCTCCCCCGTTCCTGCACGCCCCGCCGCCAAGGTACGCCAACTTCTTGACGGGCGACGCGGGACCCCCGACCGCCGCCATTAACAGCGGCAGGGTGCCTGTGCTGCCACCTAGCGACGCTCTAATTTACTACGCCGCTCGTGCTTCTCGGCTGGGCGCTCCCTAGTGCTGCGTTCCGTTCCGGGGGATTCCGTTTCCGGAATGTGCGAAATACTCGGGCCTAAAGCAGGGAAGGGTCGGGGAGTCGACTAGTTAGCACGTTCGTAAAGTGGCCCATACACGACCAAGCGTGGGCGATTGAGGCGATTGAGAAATTATTACACGCGAGCGTCGATCGTTCCAATTGGTAATCTGTTGTAGTCGTTACTTCGTTGTTGAAACAATGAGGTCGATAACCGCATGGACAGATCTACGTGATTCCTAATGAGTGACGGAAGCTTGCTGCTGATTTATGGTCATCTTATGCCGGCATTTGGATACGGTGAACAGTGGTAAAAAGACTGTTACATGATGTTAGTACATAGTTTTTTATTATAAACATTTTTAGGTTTTAAAAAGTTTAGTTTACTGTCTACATTTGTATTGGTGGCTTAATATAATTCATTTACCCCTCTCCAATAGCCCTGGAGAGGCAGAAGTTTATTCAAGTAGAGGGGCATACACAAAATAGCTTCCATTAGGCTTTTGTCCATTAGGCTTTTGAAGCAATGGGCGGGCAGAAATCTTAAAGACACTAATTAAAACTAACTTATATTCTATTCTAAAACTAATTTGAAAGGCCTTTTATGTTCTTGATTTACTTCACAATCGTCCTTTTTTATTTTCAAAAGTTCATTTGATTTGCCTTCTTTGGTTTTCTTTTTCTTGTATTACATTCACACTCTCATTCATTCTTGAGCTAATTTACAAACACATTCATGCACTCATGCACACAAGACTTCACTACACTATTATTTTACATATTATTTACATTTGTTTGTTCGCCACGGCGCCGACTTTTCACAAGCTCGTACAATAACTTAATTCTAAAGATTAAATTTTGGGGTAAGAATCCTTTATCGGAAGACCTTAGGGTAGTTCTATTTTGGAAAACTTCGTCAGACAGGTACAGAAGGGAATTTTATTTTTAATACGTTATCAGGAGGTGGAGCCTCTAGGATGGCTCATGTGCAACGTACCAGATTCCCGTGGAGTGATCCTGGGTTCGATTCTCGGAGGCGAAAATAGAGTTGTTGCTTCTCTTTAAAATTGTCTCTGTTTCTGTAGCTGTGTGACGAAGAAAAGCTCAGGTAATAAGGTATAATTCCATAAGGTAACGACGGGTAACATTGCCACAACTTCGAAAATTTTAAGTAGCGCTTCTTGCAACGTAAATTTATTTGCTGGCTGTGTTCCCATAGTTAGCTACATCTCTTAGAAACATTACATACAATCGTTTGGTATTTTATTAAATAGTAGTAAGCTTGTTATTATGTTAGCCCGTGCCTCGCTCGTATCGTAAACTTCACACGAGTGTATTAATATCCATTACATCGAGTCTCATACGTACTTTTTCTACAACTTATGGTAACTTTTATAAGTTAAACTTTTACATTGAATTTTTCGTGGTAATTGACATCCATTCCGTTGTCACCATTATCGCTTTTTTCTCTTATTTCTGGAAGTGTCAAGTCCACTTTTGATTCACTAGACATTATAAAATAAAGAATTAGCTGGTTTTAAGAACAACCACACGGCAGCAACATATAACTCAAAATGACTTTCGTTCATATCTTCACCTAAGCAAATATTCTCTCCAATAACTACCACTGCGCGAGTCAAATTGAATCAAAGTGAAATTAAGATCCAATTTATTTTAAATAATATTTCATGTTAAAAATTACTAATAATAAAGCAAATTAAAACTTAGAAGCAGAATATAATATTAAATACAATTTAAATGTACACAATCAAACGAAACATTTACTATAAAGATTCTCAATGATTAATGAAGTGTCAATATTTGATTTGTAAGCTTCTCTGTGATTGATCAAGAACCTGTATCATAATTAAAACTGTTTTCTAATGAGTATCATTATGCAACGGGTTGCAGAAATCAAATCACAGAATTATACAATTGGAGTAGAGAAACAATCATTTGTTGCATTGGGTTACAGTTGTAACCTAAATTTATGTAGTGTATTGTTATGAAGCCAAATATCGTAATCGAAACTTCATTAATTTTGGGTTAATTGAGTTGAAATAAACGACAAAGGTAAGTAAATATGTCATATCCCAAGGCATGCTATGTCGTGACATAATAATTATGCACCTCCGTCAAGCTGCAACCCCCGCTTGTCAGAAATTCAAAATTCATTAGCCTATAATTTTGAACTAATTATCTACTAATTTTGTACCAAAATAAAAAAAATGTACTCAACTATAAACCCATAAAAAACGACATTCAAAAGTGGGTGTTTTAGGTTGACGTCAACCTACAACCCCCGCTTTTCAGAAATTCAAAATTACCTAGCCCATTATTGTCTACTAACTTTGTACTAATATTGTACCACAATTAAAAATTTTGTTCTCACCTGTAAACAATTAAAAAACGGTTGCAAAAGATATCCTTTTTGCACATATTCACGATTTTTTTAACCCATTTGGACTCTAGTTAATTTTGAATTTCTGATGAGTGAGGGTTGCAGCTTGACGGAGGTTAATTATTCATTATCAATAAGACAAAATGTATTAACAGCATATACTACTTTGAGGATAACATTGTCTCACTGGACAAAGAAATTCTTACATTGAAACAATTGACATTTGTGAGTTTATGTATCATTTCTAAAGCATACGACTTATAAATTGTAAGCATTGATTAATTACATTTAATACAAAATTACTTTTTTGTTGTCGCCATACTTGCACTGTAACTTTGGAAAGCACATTAAGTTACTCTGTCTTGTTTTTTAAGAGAGTACCACGTAGACAAATAAAACAAGTGGTGCTACAAAAGCACATACTTTCCCTCATTATTGGAAACAGTTACGTAGTATTGAAATATTGCACTTTCAATTGGTTTTTCGGTATCATGAACCCACAAAATAGGGATTCTGGCTGTACCACGTGTTTAAAGATTTTTTTTGTTAATTTAGCAACCCGATGTATCCACTTTTTCGTTGCCAGGGCCCTTAATAAGCTTTTTCTGCCGAAAATCCGCCGTATTTTCGCGCAGCATTACATAACTTTCCCTACACTATACGTACGTACGGGAAAGTAAAATCCAATATCTAAGGTTTACAAACCTTTGATCTAGTTAAAACCACCAAAAATGGAAAATGTAAATAGTGGAAAATTAAGTAGGAAAGTGCTACTAAACTCTATGGAATTAGCAGGTCCATTTTAAATGACATGGATGAATGTGTCATGCCAAAATACAATATTGTTGCTGAGCTTCCCAGACTAAATATAAAAAGGAGAAAACAGTTTTTCCTTGTCACATTTTATCACAAAAAACAGTTAATAAAATTTATTTTAGAGTAAGTTCTGAAAGCAGTATTTATCCCTGTTTAGCGTATTTAAAAGGTCAAAAACCAAAGACTATTAATGTTCTGATGCATATTTATGTGTTTCTCTTTCCTATCAACTCTTCCACAATTAAACATTGCCAGAGACTTGGAGAAAAATAGAGGTAGCAATATTTGACCCCTGCGGGGTAGCATTGCCACTTTACTTGCTTTTAAAAAAGTAATAAAATATTTCAAATTATGGAAGCTGTAAACATCAATATTTTGAAGAAACATTGTTCTTTTGTGAAGGATTGAATTGTCAAAATACTTATTGTGAAGATTGATGCAACAAAGTAGAACGTTAAAAGAAACAAAGATGTTGCAATGTTACTCCCCGGTACCTTATTGAATTTTAATATACGAACAAGTAACAAGTGTGTAACCAGAGTGAGATAGTTAAGCTAGCTACAGAAACGGTTGATGGTTCCATTGTTCGGGTGTACTTTTCCAATTTGCACGTTCCGTGGTTCTATTTGTAAATAAACGGAGAGCGCATTATTTGATATGACCTAATTATCATATTCACATACATATTTAACAATGCAAAAAAGTTTAATAAATATCGTCCATAAAGAAAACAATCAACGTTAATAGAGTTTGCACTGAAAAGTAAGCCAATGTCGTTTTGACGACAGAAATATTTTCCTCTAAAATGTCATGAAAGAAACTCGTTTAAAATGCTATGATTTTAGACACGACTGTATGTCGTGCAAAAGTTTAATTATTCTCGTAAAAATGAAATAGTTTCAGGTACAATTTTCACTCAAAACCTATGGAAGCAATTTATGTTCGCTTAAAAACAATCGTGGGATATTTCACTTAGAGTACAAATCGTTAGCTAATCCATTAGGCTTCTGGCCAAGGTTTGGAGAGAGACACTAACCGAAACAAACTCAAAAATGAGCAAGACTATTTTTTAATGTTTGGGACGCCATTTTAAAATTCAAATAATACAAAAAATTAAAGTAGGTCAGAAAGATTTGAGGGCATACTGAAAAATAAGTTTATTCTTGTTATATGCATGGGAAATTATGATAAAAAGAAGAAAAAAAGTATCGAAGCACAGATAAGGTCAACATAATATATATGCACATGTGGCATTTTCCTCCAAAGGACGTAGTAAAGAGAAGAAATGCTGCAAGAGAGATAGAGTAACAAACTCGAGGCAAGGTTTCACGTTCCGCGAGGTACCTCAAGAGGTATTTCACCACTAACATACACGGAAGTGGCAACGCAAAAACAGGAAGAAGAATGCGGTTCCCCGCAGGTATTATTTTTTCCTGTGAAGATTATGCACTCCTGCTGTGCTTGCTCTCTTTGTAAAACTCCATAATTTCGAACTATGCCTCTAGCGTTTCAAGAAAATGCGTTTCCTCACGTATTGCGCTACCAGCTTCCATTCAATGCAAAAACCTCAATTTTAGCAGCGTTAATCCGTGATGCTCAAATAAGATAACATGCTTATCTCATATTATTTTTAATTTTAATTTTTAAAATCTTTGTCCTATATTGTTGCATTTTGGTCACAGTGCCGAAGATGTATTGCACTTCATCACACATTACATTCATTACATTTTCAATTGACTTAATGCTAACATGTAAATACAATTTAACATACATGCATTTCTAATGAAAGTTTTAATTTTAATAGTTTATTTTATTTCCATAGCAAACTTTTCATTACAACATCACATTTATTAGTCTAATAGTGTTGCTTGTTCCTAAAATTTCCTATATTTCCACTTTAACCATATTTTTTTATCAAATCTCAGCCCTCTACTTTTATTTATTATTAATTTTCTCGTATATATGAGTGTGTAGTCTCATTAGCAATCATTATCTCATTAAATGTCTATGTGTACAACGTTCAAGGAAAACAAGAACGTACTACAAAAGGTTTCGGAATTTTGCTTCTTCCCTTCGTATTCTCAGCGTTACCCTTGCACATTCCTTATATTTCGCCTGCGGCATAGCATGTGCCGACAACATGTACCTCATATATTTTATCATGTCATTCACATGTATTCTTCATCTGTCACCTTACTCGGACCACTTTAAAATTACATGAACTAATTGTCATCCCCAATTTATTATTACCTCTTGTACATTATTGAAAAAACTGTAGAACACAAATCTGACGAAAACTGTCCAGTACATTGAGGTTTTGTTAATATTGTGGTGTATTTCTGTCACAAGTAGAACTCGGTATTTCAACTAGTTGTGCTAAAACAGCACCTACTTTCTCGCCCTTAGCAATAATTATGCAATACTGTTTATACCACAATTTCCCTCCGAATTAACATATCTCAGTTGTCATTTCTTGTAAAAATTACGAATAACAAATGATAGAACAATTGCTGCGAAAAGTAAATGATTGGAAGCAAACACCAACACAAATTTGACAATTATAACTTCTTTTCATACAGATAAATCATGTCGCAACACTAAGACGTAATTCACAGAAATTGGCGAGCTCGTCACGGGATGTCATTGTTGCATTCCAATCTGATATTCTCTGAAGGCCAGCAAATTTAATTTCATTCATTTCAAGGTTTTAAAAATTTCTAAAAGATTAATGTGTAAAAGTGTAATAAAGCTCCAATGTAAAAAAACGAACAAAGAAGTATGAAATAATATACTACATTCGAACTTAGATAGCATCCAACTGCCTGAAAACACGTCTAAAATTACGTTCATGAAGCGCAGTAAATTTGGAGATAGCGACTTTGTTTGCAGTAAAATTACACAAAATTACTCGTAATTTCAAAAACTTCTACGTGACCTTATTCGAAGAACTTTTTTATGAACACATTTCATTTAAAAAAATGTATCTTGACAATTGTATTTGTAGGAAGACACCGACATTTTTTATTTGATTTTCGTAAAATCAGGCATTTTAACGAATGCAAGACCTACATCATTCTCTGAAGCGTCCTTTACGCTATCTAAGGTCTAAAGATAAATAAATTGCTGTTTTTAAGAAAAAACTGTTTAAAGAAATAAAAATTGCCTATGTTTCAGTAAATATTGCCAAAAGTTTGCAAAAAATACTCATGTTTTTGAAAAATTGAACATGACATTATTTTTAGATCTGTTTTTGATTAACACATTGAATTAAGGAAAAAATGTTTATCTCCATAATAGTAGTTTTATGAAGACGGAGAAAAATGTGTATTTTTGCAATTTTTGAAAAATTAGTGTTTGTAAGGAACGAGATACTTGGGACATTCTCTTAAATGTCCTTCACACTCACCTTAAGAACGTTGAATCAAAAACAATGGAGCCATTTTTTTTAAATTTTGAAAGTTTCCAGGGGTGTAATGTAAAATACCCCCACAAATTAAAATATGAATTTCTAATCCAAGGGGCCGCGATATCAGCCAGATGAATGTCAGTTTTGAACAAGATCGGCTGAACGGTTTAGCCGCTAGCGTTGTTCACAGACGGACAGACGTTTTGCCGTCAATCGATTTTTCGGAGTCAAGAACCCACAAAACATGAATTCCAGCTACTCCACGTGATAGAGAATTTTTTTCTTAATTCAGCAAGTGGATTTATGCACTTTTATCTTGCCAGGGCCCTGTAATTAGAGTTTTTCTGCCAAAATTTCGCGCAACATTACATAACTTTGTCTCTATCGCGGTAGCGAGAAAGTAAAAATTGCTGTAAAGCATACTTTATGCTGCGAAGAAAGAAATGAATTTTGAAAAGCTCCTCCGTTCCTCCATCATAGTCAACATTATGGAATAACCTTTGCTATACAACGCAACACAAAACTAAAATGGTCAAATCCTACTTCTGGGTTACAATTAACGCTATATGTGCATCACCATTCCTTTTAGGATTGTCGTGTCACGTCTTGTGCCCTTCACTATTTCCGACATTTCTTCTATTCCCACCGCCGCGCCGCGCCGTGCCGTGCCGCCTGCCCACCCTCACTCGCTCGGAGATCGAGTGCGTCGAGACAGCCCGGGAACGCCCCACGGCTCCGCTCTGCTGACTCGGTCAAATCGATATGCACTCCGAAGATAATTCAGTCAAAAGGCAAAGAATATACGGAAAAGGGAAAAGGAGCCGGGCTTTTACGGCGGAAGTCGGCTCAACCAATGAGAAGTGTGTGAGAACTTCTCGAAGCGCACTCCACTCGCTTCCTGCCTTTCCCCCTCCCCCGCCCTCCCGGACCTCCCCAGCGTCCTCGTTTCGCTCTTGACGTCTCCATTCTTTTCCCCGACCGCACGTCCGCTCAGGAGAGGGGAATGCAGGGAGGGGAGGGAGCAAGGGAAGAGGAGGAACGAGCTGAATTACCGCGGCCCGGTAGCCGATTTCCACCTTGGAGAAGTTGGGGACCCTCTGGGGAATGAGAAATTCCGCAGAGATCAGGGTTTCTCGAAAATAACTGCAAATAGGCCGCTGGAATTATCGTCAAATGACTGCTGGACAAGTACCTCACTTTGTGGAGTTTCATTGTCGAGACTTTCTGTGTGAAGTAGGTGATATTAAAGGTACTTTCGTACTGACATGGTTTAATTTAATTGAGTAGCATTTTTATGAACATTACAAAACATAATGAATCAAAGAGTATTGCAGGAAACATTTCTTTTTATTGCAATTTATCTGATTGCTAATATTATTAAATAATGTTGCGAATTTTTGGAAAGTTGAAAATAGTAGAAAAGTTCAGAAACGTACAGTCAGAAGTCGAACCAACTATGTGAAAAAAGTGGACGAGAAACATCTGCTCATGTATGTAATATTGCGTAAAACTTGGAAACAAACTAAATTACTGATTACAAACTGTTTGCATATACGACACGAAATACAGTTCTATGAATGTGATCCTTTCTATGAAAGTGTTCGTATGCAGACACAAATATTGATAATCCCCTCCTCTGTTTGAACAAAGGCACTCCCACTGAAATGAAATTATTTGGTCAGATGCGACAAATAATAACGAAATATACTGCGTGCACTCTGTGGTCAGGAATTTCATTAAACAGAACGCGCAACTCAAAGAGGCGAGGGAGGAAAGTGGGTCACCAGGTATACAGAAATGCGCATGGCGGAGGACGACCCCTGCAGCGTGTTTCACAATATTGTTAACGTGAGAGAACCGACGACGACATAGAGATACAACTGCCTGCAGGCTATATCTGCCGATATAGGATGCAGGGTGACAAGTCCGCTGCAAATGCTGGGCTTCGTACTGAGCTCAGAGGCAATGTTTAGCCTATCGATAACAACAATTAATATGCGATAAAGGAATAGCAGACGAAAGCTATGAGATGGTGGAGATAGAGATATTAAGATCAACGATAGTAAAGGAAATAGGGGAAGTTGGATGGCGTTCCAAAGGCGACAGAATCATGTTTAGAAAAGTTGATGACGTATGAAACAGAGGATAATGGAAGAAGTGCAACACACGATGGTAGCGATGGCGAAAAGAGACCTGCAGCAGACCAGCCCTGAGGAAGACCACGACAAGATAGTCGAAATGTCGGCAACATAGCCTTCGACGCGGCGTCACCCGGACAACCAAGATCAATTCATATGACTCGGGCCGCGGAAACCTACGACTTCATTCAAACAGACTTTAATTTCGGTGTTGCCCACAAACGGTAGTTATGTGTACAGAACCAGGATACGGCGAATCATAGAGCTATACAACATAATAAGAACGAGAAGAAAAGCTCGGATTATAAGGAGGATAATTATCTTGTGTAATATTATTTATATTTTTATAATGGGAAATTCATGAACAAGGGAATCCGCCGAGGAACGTGTGCTTCCGAAATTAATCAGCAGGTCGCTAATCCGAACATTTTCTATATTCATTTCAGCTTTATTTATTGGTTAATTAATTTGTTTTCATTGTTTAAATTTTTACTTTTCTAAATTTACATACTACATTTCATAATATGAAAATTGGCTGTATGCTCGAATCGGATTTTCGAACTTGTACGATCTAGAATTAACGCTACTGAGATTTCGTAAACGCTCTGACGCACATACTGGATTTGCCCGGCAGATACACCGTTCACTACTCCAATTTGTCGTGACAAGGAAGTTCAACAAGAGGATTCCATCGTAGCTGAGGGCGAAGAAAACTACACTCCGAGAAATCCTTCTCTACAATCCTGACAGCCCGAGAGAAGTGACGATACCCCATTACAAGGATATTAATGGTGAATATGTGGAAAATGCACCGGCTCCCTTTCCGCTGGTGATCAGCAAGGACTCGGACAGCGTCTTCATGGTGCAAGTAGGCTCACTTTAGTGCTGGGTTTCCACGTTATTGTGAATTAGATAAACACAAATTAGCAGGTAGACAGTCTGTTTGTTGCAACCCCAATCTCGACTAGAAATGTAAATTCAAACAAGCTATTCATTACTACAGGTCAGAATATAACGTTATAAGGAGACGTTAGCGAAGGTTGAACTGCCGGGTCCTTCCTCTTTCCCCCCAAGGAGTACCATTGAGAAGTTTTCGAAGAAGAAGTCAGATGTCGGTAAAGAATGTATGCTTAAATATTAAGTTAGGAAACCTTTCTATTCTCAGCGAAAGAATAGGTTAAAATGATAATATTTGAGTTGCTCTCTCTACCAATTTTTTTGCTACCACAATTGATGAAGTACATAATTTAGGACTAGTTAAGAAGGAAACGAAAGAGTAAAAAGTAAATGTAAGCAGAATTAGAAACTGTTAAAAGAATTTTGCCATGATACACTAACTTGTTAAAGGAAGGAATATTAGGTGAAATTAACAAGAAAGGAAGTTAATTGTAAATTAGTGATGCTAAAACAGCATGTACTTTCTCGCGACATTGCTAATAGCTATGTAATATTAAGTACAAAAATTTTTCTCATAAACTTCAATTAGTTTTTGAAAAAGTCTCAAACAAACGAAACGTGTAAATACATATATTTTTTAAATTCAAACATTTAAACGAAAACAGCTTTATGCCATTAAATTCAGTGTACGTTCACGTTCTACATAAATCTACCAGCGATGCGCGATGAGCATGTTAGCCGAATGTGTTGCAACATGCAACAATGTCCGCTAATTCGTACGAGGTACATTCTGCAAATTAGCATTGTTGATACCCATGGCAAGAAAATGAAAATGGATACAAATATATAATAATGAAATATACTGTTATATATTTATCAAGACTACTAGTTTTTTTAAGCACATTACTCTTCATTCTCACATCTGATTATTCAAAGCGAAATCATCTATTCGTTTTCACATTTAACTCAATGAAAGGACGCAATTTAAAAAAGGTAGGTTTTAAATAAACCATAAAAGATTAATTTGTAAACGAATAATAAAAGTCCGAAAGAAATATGAAATAATACTCAAATTATAACTGGAATTCTGGAATTACCTCTATTACCCGTACGTTGACGAAGCGCAGTCATTTGGGTATGGGCTATTTGGTTTGTCATAAAATTTTACAAAAACTATTCATATTTTCAACAAATTCAGCATGATCTCATTTGAAGGTCTGATTTTTATGGACACGTTTCATTAAGAAATATATTGTATCTTCACATTTATAATTGTAGGAAGACGCCTAAACAAACTTTTATTTTTTTATACTTTTGCAAATTCAGACATTTTAACGAACCGGAGACCTGCCCCATTCTCTTAAGCGTCCTTTATGCTTTCTAATTTGTTAAAAAAATATTGTGCGGTTTTCAAGAAAAATGGTTTAAGGAAAATAAAAATTACCTATGTTTGACACAAAATTATGCAAAAAATTCATGTTTTTGAAAAATTGAACGTGATCTTATTTGAAGATCTGTTTTTTATGTAAACATTTTATTAAGAAAAAGAAAGTGTTTCTTCTTAATTGAAGTTACAATAAGACGCCGAATTTTTTGAAATTTTTTTCAATTTTCAAAAAAACAGTTTCCAACTAACATGAGACCTACGCCATTCTCTTAAAAATCCTTCCGACAATCCAACAACAAAATTTAATTAAAATTGTTAGCCCAACTTTTTTGAAAATTTTGCAAATGTTTCAGGGTCTTCATGTACCCCCAAAATTAAAGAATCGATTTCAAATTCAAGGGATTGCGACATCAACCAGTTCGATCGGGTAATATCAATTTTGAAACAAATCGGCTGAACAGTTTCGTTGCTAGCATTGTTCACAGTCGGTCGTTCGGTCAGTCGGGCGGGAGGGCGTTAATTTGTATGATTGACTCCTCCATAATTTTTACTCGTATATTGGTTAAATTTTTGAAAAATTTGAAATTTGAATTGTTATAATTAATATTTATTTGCCCTCCGATATACAATTGCCCATTCCTTTTAATAAATTGTAGCAAGTCATATGTGCTGTAGGTTTTTATTTATTATATATAGCCGCCAGCTGCGTGCTAAAATTTTCTACTAAATATAAATCCTACCCCTCGACTTTCAGTACGAGACAAATCTGCACAGGCTAACTTTTTAAAATATAATATTACATAATGGGTCACAGTCTCGCTAAAACAGAACATTATTCTCTGCCTTGAAACTTCAATTTTTAAATAGAAACAATCTCATTTGACATACTTTTGAATTTGAAGTTTTTAATAATGAATGTTTACGGTAATGCTTTACGGTATTACTTACATTAAGTATTCATTAACTTATTTTTCACTGAACAAATCAAATTTGTCATAAATTCTTTTTAATTTACTGATAATTTGAATGATTTTCAATAATTTTTATTCTAGCCTGATGATGAGGAAAATAATATCCTCAAATAATGCACAATTACTTGAATTATTTAGTTATCTTCAATAACAAATAATAGTGTGTTCTGAATACAAGGAACAAATATAACTTAATAATTATAATATGAAAAGACCTATAAACATTATATAGTGGTAATTCCAGCAGGATGCTTCGTAAAGTTAGAATTTGTATATTACTTCATATTTCTTTGTTCGTTTCTTACATTCGAGCTTTTGTTATACGTGTACAAATTAATCTTATATGATTTATTTAAAACCTGTTTTATATTGTGACTAATTGAATTAAATATGAAAACGAATAGGTGACTTCTCTTTGCATAAAAGATGTGGACTATAGAGTAATGTGCGTAAAAACCGAGTAGTTTTGATGAATATATTGCCACGAAGTCGTCCTTTGCGACTACGGTAAAGGTGGGTCGTCCACCTCAGAAGGTAGAAGGGTGGCCTACAAACAAGGGATGACAGGCGGACGTTGTTTGGATTCAAATAAAAAAGTTAGAATGAGGTTAACATAACGTTTTAGTGACTCATTAAATTTGCAATACTGGTAAAAGGTCTAATTCTTTACGCTGATTCTTTTAAGGGGAGACGGAAGCTGTATTTAAACCCATGTTAAAATCACTCATGTTTCGGAACGTTTTTTGAAAAAATGGTGAAAGACAAAAAATTAAAATTTATTGTACATATTCTGCAGACATTATTTTTAAACATGTACTGATTCAATTTTTTTCAACTGATAGTTTTCTTTGAAAAATAATATATTTGGTAGGTGTTCATTTACCGTTATTTTATTACATTTTTTCGAACATTATAATATTTTCAGGAGGAACTAATTGAAACTACACCAGATTACTTTTAAGTCATGTTGCAGTACACAGTAACATTTCTAAGCAATAACTTGAAAACGTCTTGAGATAATGGTTCCTGAAATATGAAAAACCGATTTAAAGTTTTCATTTACAATTTTCATAGTGGTAATGTAAGAAGTACTCACAATTCAATGCATCCCAGCTCCATAATCTATTTCATCTTTCTCCTCTGCATCTTCTCTTTTTCGTTTGAGATCTTTTTTCTTTTTATGGCTTCTTTTGTCATAATTTGAACTGCTATTTCAGCTTTACGTATTCTCTCCATGTCAATTTGTTGATGCCCCTTGATTGTATTATGGCTACAATAAATTCCTAGTTTGTTCAGCACTTCTGTTTTCTTGATAACACCATTGTTAAAGCAATGGCTTTGCACACGAATTTCTTGATACAAGGCATACTAATTCACAACGTAACAAAAACTTATACATAAACGTACACAAACGCACGTGGGGTAAAACGCATATACAATATGCCATTTGGAATCGAGGGAGGTTCAATAGTGCAGGAAACATCGACGAAAATATTCCCGACACTGAGATAACGATATTTTTTAACAAAATATTTCAAGAAATTCTTGACACTGAAGTAAAAGGGGGTGCGGCACGTGCGGTGCTGTCACATATTCAAATCGTCAAATCTCAGAAATTATTAACCCGATCATTACCAAACAAGTACCGACTTATGCCCAATGAATCGGGCTATTTGAAATCACAAAGAACCCAAAATCGTTTTTTTTGGGGGGGGGGCCTAAGTCGCTTCCGTCTCCGCTTAAGAGCCAACGCGCGGCTTCGAATCCTTTTTTTAAAACACAAATTGAGAACTGAATATCTGAGTCCAAAAGTTGTTGTTTTATTTTGACGCCTGAAAGGCAGTTGAAGGCTTACATCTGAGCTCTTTCATACACATCACCGTAATAGCAGCGGAACTCATTGCACCGCTCGGCTGGTCGGGTTCCTTCAAAGGACGGCTCTGGAGATCGCTGCGGCTGGGGCGGCGGCCAGGTCAAGGCCGCGCGGTTGAAGACGCTCGCCGACGGGGTAGGCGGCCGGGCAGCGAAGCTTCGCTCGGCTGGCCGGGTTGACGCCTCCAGACAATGCTTCTCTGGCATTGTTGAGTAAGGCAGCAGTCGTTACGGTTTCTCGAAGTCACTTCCGCGCGATTATGTCAAATACTGGCACAGAATATTTTATCACGATTACTCGTGGAAATGGAAATCAAAGTAGTACTGTCCTTCAGCTTTCACAAATTGCATCTGTTACCGAGAGCAGATTTCTTTGCACGCGGTAATGGTATTTTAATAAAACTAACGGACTCACAAACGTATTTAATTTAGTGAATAACTTCGTCCACTAAATTGAGGCCAAGCACGGCATATAAATCGGCAGTGGCCGAACCCAAAGAGTCCGATGTCGCGTTCATCGCAGCTGCGCGTAGCAAATTGGGGAGGGGAGTCGCATGCGTGTTGAAGATTCGTGGCGCCGGTGAGGCGCGCGAGGTCTCTTTGTGGTAGGTTACTGCAACAAAACTACCGAAATTAATATTATTTAAATGTAACATATTCGGTAACGCCAGAATATAACAATATTATATTTAATTATTATATTTTTGTATCCGTTTCCCTTTTCTTTCCAGGGGTATCAACAATGCTAATTTGTAAAAAGTTGAATCCCATTCGAATTAGCGGTCATTGTTGCATGTTGCAAGCTATTGTTGAAAGGCCTCACTGCGATAATGAGTTCGTTCGCGTTAAATATAAACTAATTTCATTTATACCCGTCGCGCATCGTTGGTACATTTGTATACATGAATTCAATGGCGTAAAGCTGTTTTTGTTTAAATGTTTGAATTTAAAATATGTGTATTTTCCACGTTTCGTTTGTTTAAGAATTGTTCAAATGATTTCAATGTAATTGAAGTGCATGAGAGATAATGTCATATCATAATATTATATAACTACTAGCAACTTCGCGAGAAAGTACGTGCTGTTTCAGCACCGCTAGTTTTCGAGTGATTTATGTACTCTGTTCCCATTCTTAGGGTTTATGAAAATTGTAAAAGGGATCAATAAGATTTCTTGTATTAAATGGGAAGTTCAAACACTTCTTGCCTGTTGTTCGAGCATTATACATTGTTAAAACAAAACTTTTTGAAATTAAGAATTTCTCGCTTTTGTTATTGCCCAGTATGATATCAGATTGATAATTACAACACGATCACAACATTGCCCAAAGAGAGACTACGATAAATTTCATTAGCTTAAGAATTAATAACAATTCCATCAGAGGGTGACAAAGATGTGGTCTGTCGAAGTGGAAATGAAGACAGCTGACGCAAGGTGAACAATATGGTGATGATGGGGCGATTGACTTGAATGAGGAGGTAGAGGGAATCAAGTGATGTCTGGAGAGGACATCACTTGCACTGCAGAAGAGTGTAGAGAGTGAAGAAGACGGCTAGAGTTTTGGACCAGGCATGGATGCTGCTAATGGCGGAGGCGACAGTGATAGCGGGGATTTCTTGGCTTGGCTGGAGTAGTACGTGCACAGAGATTAAAGAGGGCAATGGAGGCGGGACGGGGGCGGGGGTGGAATGGGTGGCTATCTGACGGCCGGAAGCGACCCATTAGCAGCCGTGCACCACAACCGGAAGCCGCGGCAGGAAACCACACAATTTGCCGGCGTTGCTGTCGCCGCGGAGCCCAGGTGGACCGCGGGGGCGGGTGTTGGCGGTGAGGGCAAACCGTGGGGGCGGGGATGGGTAGGGTAGTGGGCGGGGCGCGGGAGGGTGAGCGGGCCGGCTGCTATATTTAGCGTCCGCAGCAGCCGCCCCACGGTAATCGCAGCAATGAATATTTATCATCGCCTCGAGCCCCCGACGACCGAGGGTGAGGAGGGACGGGGAATAGGACGAGTCAGCTGCCAGGGCGAAGGGGCGGTGTGGGCAAGGCCGAGATCGTGGGAGGGTAAGGTAGGGGGACAGGTGGGGTCGGATCGGAGGCCGGAGACAGGAAGTACATTGCAACACTGGAGGGGATTAGCACCGACTGTGAAACAAACAGAAAGGGGGCAAAGAAGGGAAATAAATGCATTTCAATACTACACAGGAATGTTACTGAACGACAGATATTTCTAGTTTCTCAAATTTACTTCCAGAATTCTCATTCATTTTGCAAAAATACTTTGTTTTCGTGTTGCAGCTGTTGACTTTTCACAACATTCAAAAGATTTTGAGATTATCGAATTAAAATTACAATCATATTTCACTCTCATAATTTTACTCTTGTGTAACCGTTCGCTGTTAGCGATTACATGCTGTTGTTCCAAAAGCTTCAGGATCCTGGCGATACAAACCGAAATAATGGCATAATTCAATAACAGACGGCCAGAAAGCGTAGACATCAATGACCGTAAATTGTATGCTTAACCAGCTCAGCGATTTTCTAAGCTTGATATGCAAATAACGTAAAATCTGATACATTCCACCATTTTGGTAACGGACTCCAGAGAGGAAAGGCAACGGAAGGAAGAATAGTGTTACCCACGAGCGTTGCAGATACGTGGAACAGAAACTCGGAAAAAAAGGTAATGGACTTCTTTACTATGCAGATTTCACAACCACCGCGACTTTAATTAAAAGAAGAGTGGATAATGCCAATCTGAATTTAGGAAGAATTAATGTTTTACTTCATTATACATTATTGATGAGTCGACGTATGTATTAAAAGCACTAAACTTAAACTCTGTAAAATAAAAAAACTAACACAAGATTTTTTTAACTTTTATTTTACAGCTTTTATATTTACAACTTATAATTTTATTCTACTTCTCATTTCGCCTATTCCGTATTCTCACGTTTTCCAACCGAGGGAATATTAGATTCATTTCGACGGAACTGAACGAAGGAAAACGTTCAGCGGACGAGCGAAGGCATAGACTACCTGGATTCTAAGCGGGAGCTACGGGAAGGGGACACCGACCTCGACCACAGAAGTCGTTTCGCTACGTTGCTGCAGAACGAAAGTCGAGAAATGGTAACGTGAATCGATAAATTACCAGCAATTAACTGAATTCTTCTTTCTTCTGCTAGTTATATGTGTAGAATTTGGGTGAGTATTGAAACGCTTGTGCCCCCTTCCGGGGGGTTTTCGATTCTCAGTGTAATGAATTGTAATTTTTTTATCGATAGTATCTGAAGTCAAAAATTTGAAAACAATACTGTTGCTTAGTGCATTGTATTGTTGTAGATGCTCTGTAATGACATTCTAATTTTGAAGAATGTCTTTGCTTGTGTTTTTGTTTTTCGGCGGGGTGCGCCCTTCCGGTTCACACATACATGGTTTAGTTTAATTTTTCAAAAAACAGTGAGAACAAACATATCATTGTTGATGTAGTTTATTAGGAGAGAATTGTATTCTTATTGTTGGAAAAGGACAAAGCAATTTGTGGAGTAGTTTAGTATTTATTAGAATATACGTGCTTCCATTCGTGGATTTTTGGATTCTCAGTGAAATGAATTATAATTTTTTATGGATACTATCAGGAGTCCAAAATTTGAATACAATACTGTGGCGTAGTGCATTGTATTGTTGTTGATGATGTGGAAAACATTTAAATTTTGAATGATATTTTTTCTTCGAAGAGTGTTTTTGTTTTTTGGTGGGGATGCGCCATTTTGGGACATATATGTGTGATTTTGTTCAATTTTTCAAAAATCGATCAAAGCAAAAAAATCCGTGTAAGTGTAGTTTATTATAATGATGTTTGATTTTATTATTTTATGACATATAAAATTTTTATTTTGAATAAAACATATTATTCGATGTATAATAAATATTTCCAACAATACTGACATTTTCTATTATTTTGTAACAATTTTGACAATATTACATATTTTAGAAACATATTAAAACATATTATATTATTTAAGACTCGGAAATCGTAAAAAAGCATAGTTACAAAATCGGCCCGCAAGGTCGAAATCAAATCCTAGACATTTGCCGGTTGGAGCACTCAAAAGCTTACGAAATTGTCTATATTTCATAAGTAGCACTATTTGAAACTTCTTCTAGAAGTTTATGAATTAAGTAAATTTGTATTAAAAATAAATTGTTGGTTAACATTTTTATAGAAAAAATGATTTTAATCATTTTATTACTTTATATATGAACTGAAAGGCATCTACAAGTCAATTCTTTAAGCAATTATTACGGCAAAGTTCATATCAAAAGCAAAGAAATAAAATAAATGTCATAAAATGATTATTTTCTTAATTTAACGAAAAAAAGTTTTTTGTTGTAAGTACTTATCATTTAGATATTTTAACCTCATATTTTGAAAATAATATTATTTTCTACATCCAAATATGTGGAAAAAATCTGGGTCGAATTGTAAACTAAGGCCGGAAACCCTCCTTCTCCGGCTAGAGCCTTTGAATAAATAATGTCAACATTGTCTATTTTGCAAAAGCACTCGACTTTTATTCCGATAAACCACGTGATAGCACGAATGCGCATTTCAGTTTCAAGTCATGTTCGTAAATTGTTTTGTAAATTTAATATAAACGGAAAATTTTGGGCGTTTTTAAAGTAAAATTTACAATTTATTTTTATGCCAAAATTAATCATTATACGTTTTATATTTCCCCTATGCCCGCAAATAATTTGTGTAGAAAAGAAGGACCTGTATCCTCCTAAGTATCAAACTCATCAATCAAAGAACGCACCCCTCCGCCGACGCGATCTGCCTTGTGCAGCACGCAGCTCCCCTCGGGGCTGTTTCAGCCGCAAAATCCCTTTCTCCATGCAACCTATTACCCCCTCATAATGAGTCACGAAACCTTCCATTACGGAACAACACTTCGCTCTTTGGTCGTTTCGTCCACCGTCACCCCTAGCAGTTTTATATTTTAATCTCATTTCGAATTTGCGAAATAAGAAGTTCTATCCTCACTCGAGAAGTCTGTCGGTTAAAAATTTACACCCCCCGTTTCGCGACGCTTCTCTGCGCCTCCCCCTCCCTTCCGTTTCGACACATCCCGCCCCTGGGGAGTTGGCGACTGAAGTCTCCCCTAACCGCAAGGAGCGCTGGGTCTCTGCTAATGGGGGAGGGAGCTACCGAGAGGGTGAGTTCCTTTGGGGCGTACGGGAAAGATTGGTGCGGAGACGATGTCGTTCCAGGAGCGCAGGGGTGTGTAAGAAATTTGCGAAAAGGTGGTCATGTGACAAATTTGGGGGACGTTTGCTAAATAAAATAGCTTTATTTTTAACTATCACACACGTTTTATGGTGGAATTAGGAAAATTCGGAAGAACTGTTTCGTGTATTAGAGGAGTGTTTAATATTATTATTATTAAAGCTATAACATCCCTATCCATCCCTATCCTATATATATATATATATATATATATATATATATATAGTGATGGAATGCGGATGCCTACATTCATCCCTCACGCCCACGCGACAGATAATCATCGGCTGCAGACGTGGCGAGCGAGCACGGCTCGGTTTAAAAGGGGCGCGCTTGCTAAATTGATACGCTCAATGCCCGCGGCATGGCGCGGAGCACGATGATGTATGGCGGTCGAAGAAGAAGGAAATGACGGGTTGTTACCCCTTCCAGAGAGGGATGACTCGACCCATAAAAACGTCGGACGACGGAAGATTACTAGATAGGAGTGTTGAGCGTCAGAGAGATGTGTAGGTAGGCACGGTGTGCCTATAATTTTTTGAGAAAAAGTGTACAGTAATCGAGAACGGGCGCAAGTGCCGTGAAGTTGTTGTAAAAAGTCTGTGGTTCACGAGAGGGGACGGTGATTTGCATAACCCGCAGTTACCAATTGAGAGGCGCTAAATAGACTGAAATAATTGGTGCAACGTATACGCCCAAATTTTGAGCAAACACGCAACTTCATTCAGTTGCGTCTGCATGAGACTTTTGCACGCGTGTTGATCGTGACGACGGGTGAGGAGAAAGAAGTGGACGTGGTCGCGAGGGTCCATGGGAATCAGGTGATTGAAGGAAGAAGAAGACGTGGTCGCGAGGGTCTATAGGAATCTGGCGACAGAAGAAAGAAGACAACGAAACGCCGCGAGGAGCAGCGGACGACCGACGCGCACCTGGCGCACCTGGCCTCAGCGTGACGTAGTCGGTTGTGGTCGTCGGTCCAAGGCCGAGGCACGCAGCTGGCGAGACTCGGCGAAGGTACAAGTGAGCTGCGAACTGCGAGAATATAGGTCAACGCCCCGTGGCCGGCAAGAACTGTAAAAGGGGAACGTTGGTGGAGAGAGCGCCATAATTCACGGAGCTAGCAGAGATCGTAGAATTGACTGCCATTTTTTTAGCAACTGCCTGGGAAAATTGTATAAAATTGTGTTAATTTTGTGATATTCACAGCAAAGATTTCTTATTAAAGAATACGATTTAATTAAAGTTACTGTCAAATTGATTTGAATACTGAATGTCGCAAGTCTGAAACCGGCGTCACCAGGAGACTTGGGCCGAAAAAGTGTGGTAAATTCTAGATTAAATAGTCGACGGGAATTCTCAAGGTAAGATACAAGAGTATTGAATGAAAGTCACATCGACAAAGAGAAAGGTACCAGTGATTTCATTTTTGTGTTCTTTATTTTTTTCATGATCAGTGTAATCATTTAAAAGGGTTAAGACAATAACCCAAGTTTAATTGATTTTATGTGTTTTATTGGATTCCCCTGGACACCCAAACCTTCCCACTGCCCTACGGTAATAAAAAGCTCGCAAGAGCATGAGATCTACGAATATCCCGACAGGAGTCTAGGGATTGCTAGACGGGGTTGGGTTTTCGTCAGAATATATCTATAGATAGATAGATGGATAGCGCGCCTCCAATAACTTTTACAGAGGCGCAGTAACCAGCCAAGTTGTTCATCGGATCGATTGGTGGATTAAATCAAACATCAACACGAAAAATAATAATCTATTCATCTACTAATCACATTGGTTGAATATTATTGGGACTAATAATATCAGAAAACATTTGACAATTATATTATATTGTTTACTCAATCCATTCAGCAACAATTGTCCTAATCTTTTTCAATATATCATCCCAACATTCCATTCAAATCCCCTTCAGATGAAATTCATCAACAATTAAATTTTTCATCTCAATCAACCTAATATCTTTAGGAGGTCTTCCACCTTTCTTAGGATTCTTACCTAAATGAATAATCATTCAAAACTCATGTTACAATAATATGAAACTCTAAGTATTAATTATAACAATAATAATACTAATACTACTACTACTACTACTACTACTACTACTACTACTACTACTAATAATAATAATAATAATAATAATAATAATAATAATAATTGGATTAAGAGACTAACAGCATTACATCCGCAAAGGCTATTAACAAAATTTTAGAAAACTCTAAGGAACTCCCGGAATGGCTCACACGTGGCATCACGTATCTGCTAACCAAAGAGGGAGACAGCTCTTTGGCGAAGAACTACAGGTCAATCACTTGTCTGCCAGTACTGTACAAGTTATAACTTCAGCCATAGCTGACAAAATGTACAGACATCTAGAGAAGAATCATCTAATGCCAGCTGAACAAAAAGGATGTCGTAAAGGTTCATATGGCTGTAAGGAAATCTTGCTACTCAATAAAGTCATCTTGAATGATGTAAAGAAACGAAAACGTAATTTGAGCATGGCTTGGATTGACTACCAAAAGGCCTTTGATAGTGTACCACACGATTGGATTTTGAAGACCCTGGAGATCTATCGATTTCATCCTACACTTATTGAATTTTGCAAGGCTAGTATGAAATTGTGGAGTACCAGGTTACTAATACACAGCGGAAAGGAAGCAGTAGAAATCAGAAGTATTCAGATTAACAGGGGTATTTTTCAAGGAGATTCCCTATCCCCTCTGCTGTTTTGCATTAGTTTAATCCCACTATCGAGACAGTTGTCACAAGCTGACTTTGGTTACAAGCACCATGGTGATGAAAGGCCTGTATCACATTTATTTTACATGGATAATCTTAAAGTGTTTGCTAAGAATGAAGCGATTCTCTCCCAAATGCTGTCTGTCGTGAAGACATTAGCAATGACATCTGCATGAAGTTTAGTCTTGACAAGAGTGCAAAAATCAATTTAAAAAGAGGGAAACTCACAACGTCTGAGAACATTGAAATTGATACGCACACTGTGATTCAAGATCTTGAGCCAGGTAAAACTTATAAATATCTGGGCATTGAGGAATGTGAAACCATCTCGAATGTCGGAATGAAAGAGAGAATTCGTAGGGAGTATTGTAGGAGAGTGAGACTGGTCCTGCAGTCCGCTCTGAATTCCAGGAATAAAGTATCTGCAATAGGTAGTTTGGCGGTACCTGTAGCCGAATACAATTTTGGACTAGTGGACTGGACTGAGCAAGAAATTCGCACCATGGATCGAAAAACCAGAAAACTGCTAACAATGCATCATGTTTCCCACCCTCGAGCTGATATACTTAGACTTTATGTGTCACGTAAGGAAGGAGGAAGAGGCCTGAGACAAATTGAAGCCTCCTGGCACAATGCAATAACCGGGATGGGAAAGTATGTAGTCAGCCATCAAGATTACCCACTAATGAGGCAGGTCATGAAATCTGACCGAAGAATGGGAAACAGAGGCATTGTTAGTGTAGCAAGAAGCATTGCGAACAAGAGTATGCAAGACACACAGAATGACAGACACACTGAACTTCTGATGCTACTTAACATGAAATTTGAAATACAAAAATGTTAAAGAAATCGTGGAGAGACAAACCACTCCACGGACAATATTTGAAACGAATAGACAGAGCACAGATCAATAAAGATCAATCATTTATGTGGCTTAAAGGGGAAAAATGAAGCCAGAATCGGAAGCAGTTCTAGTAGCTGCCCAAGATCAGGCGTTGAGAACACCACATTATGATAAAGCGGTTCTCAAAATTTCCCAAGATGATAAATGCCGCATTTGTCAGGAACGCGTAGAAACCATTGATCATATTGTCTCAGCTTGTCCAATCCTATTGTGCATACAAACATTTGATTGCAGTACGGCGCCTTATGGAGTATTGCCCTCTCTTTCTATCCAATACAATTTTACATAAGACTCTCTCTTTCTACCGCAAGCTGTGTTGCCGATTCAGGAGGCTCGGGGTTATTCGACACGTCCATTTTGTTTCACGCGCAAATACTTAACAAGTTCATTCAACGATAGCTTCAGTTGTGTTAATCTTAGACAATTGAGTTTTTTGCAAGTTATTCCCAGAACTCTTATGAATGTGATGGTTATTTTGTAATTAGTTTTATGGTTTAATTTCCATGAAATTAATTATAAATGATAGACAAATGCTTATTTCTACATTTTGACGTTCTTAAATTTTCACTATGCGAGAAACTTTTTTATTATTGCAGAAAACACAAACACCCAGCGGATGAAATGACAAGGGAAGTCCAAATTTTGATATGAGACCAACCACATTTCTGTATGCATCATGGTTCTTGAGTTAGACGGTAATAAAACAATATTTCGTGCGCTCCGAACGAACATTTCATGTCGCTAAGTGATCTTAAATACTTCTCAGCGATTCTCAAGAGGCGATCTGAAAGGAAAATAGAGTATTTATTTTTGAATTTCACTTATTAAAAACAGTGAAATGCATTTAAACATATAAAAAATGAATTAGAAATTTTACTGTTAATAATATTAATGCCAAAGTCATTCAACCAGTAGTTGTCGTAAAATGTGCTTTCAAATGCAAATAGGTGACGAATTATTAGCTGGGTGTTCGAAAAGAAAATTACGCATTGTCCGCACAAACCCTTGCAGTATTTGATACCATCCATGTCATCTCACCTTTGTGAATGAATTTTCCCTTTATTTTATATAAAAAGTGGCTGTATTGGACGTATAAAATGACTTGTGACTAAAAATTAGCAATATTGACCTTGATATCGATGTCATTCGCGCAAAACAATTCAAGCCTCGTCAGTATGTGATGAATTAACAATGTTCCAAATGGATTTGGACTTGTTTTGCTTTTGATATTTCAGTTTTAACTCTCATTTAAAGGCCTGTTTTTTAAATAATAAATCTAATAAAATAATACATCTTTTTTTTATAAAAAACCTTTAATTTCTAATATTAAACCATCTATTTAAAATGTTTTGAAATTATTTCCGTTCAAGTGGTATTCAAGGTGCTGAACAAGCTGACAAAATTTCATGTCAATCCAAGTATTAAGCACGGCAAGTGTTGCGTATAAGCGCCGCTGAGAAGTGACAACGCTGTTCTCCATAAGCTCTGTACTGCAATCAAATGCTTGGACGCTCTATAGCAAAGACCGAATACCTGAAAAGACACGACAGGGTGTGTAGCTACCTCCACTGGCAGATCTGTATAGCCCTCGAAGTTTCGAACACATGCCCCCAGTAGTACGAACACTCACAGAAACCGGTGATGTCTGTTGGATAGTGTACGATATTGTACGACCAACAAATTCAAACTGATCGCACGATAGCGGCAAACAAACCGGATATAGGCATCTGGGTTTTGGAGAACAAATCGTGTTTACTTGTCGATGTTGCTGCACCTTGCAATCAAAACGTCATTACCAAGGAGGCAGAGAAACGTCTTAAATACAAGAGTTTGGAAATTGAGATCAACCGAATGTGGGGCGTAAAAGCACAGGTCGTCCCGATAGTTATCGGAGCTCTGGGATTTGTTCCTCAAAATTTGAGTAAGAACTTGTCTAAACTCCCTGGTAATTCAAAAAACTGGGAAGTGCAAGAAATTACTTTATTTGGAACAGCCCACATTTTGCGTTAAGTATTGTAGAGGCACTGACAGTCATCGGATCTGCTCGTTAGGTAGCTGGTTGCAGGAGTAGATTTTATATTCAGCCGACTCATAACATCTTTAGTCGTGATGTAATGGAAAAATAATAATAATAATAATAATAATAATATAATAATAATGATACTTTATTGCACAATAAGTACAACGGCGGGTCTCAGTAATTAAATTACTGCTTTTCAGACTTACCACAAGAAAAATACAGAAGATAATAAACATAACATCAAAAGAGAATAAGCATAAGTAGAAAAAAGAATAAATGTAAATACATGAGGGTTAGAAATTGAAAAATTTACATAAGTACAATGTAATTGTAAGTGTATAGCAGATAATATAGGCAATATAACATAAACTTGAAGGAAACTTATGATCCTATTTACATTAATTACCCTGTTTTACTATGTACGACTAATAATATCATCATTTCTTATTAACGTAAATCAATTAAAATGAAACCATGAACCACCAAAAATAAAACCAAACATCGCCCATTCAATTTCCCTTTTAAGAAGAATTTCACTGTTTACATTACGATTTTATCCAATTATATTTTTTAGAATATAAGACCTTAAGTTAAACAAAAACTATTAGCCTTCAACGGTGAAAATGAAATTTACAATTAGGCCTTAGTAAAATTACACCTTTAGAATTGCAGTCTAAAATCATTATTGAATATAAGGCCGTGATAAAGGAAATTTCATTTATAAAAAGATTTACAATCTATCGCCTAACCTTCAGCCACTTTATCGCAACGATGATTATTTGCTACTAACCATAAAGACATTGGAAGTTTAGATTTCATTTTTGGAGTCTCAGCTGGAATAGTAGGAACCTCCTTAAGCATTCTAATTCGAAGAGAATTAAGCCAACAAGGTTATTTAATTGGAGATGATCAAACATATAACGTTATCGTAACCGCACACGCATTTGTCATAATTTTTTTCATAGTAATACCTATTATAATTGGTGGATTTGGAAACTAATTATTACCTTTAGGATTAGGTCACCCGACAAAGCATTTCGTCAAATAAATAATATAAGATTTTGACTTATATTCCAATTCTTTAACAATACCTGTGATTTTCGTATAGCACTATTTTCACTGTTAAACAATAGTTTCTGTTAGACACACTCAGACTGTTTTTGTTAGACACTGTTTCACACGCACTTATTTTAATTTTTTTTATTTTGACTTCTATTTACTTATATATTTACAAATTTGTTCTTTCTATAATTTCTTTTGTCACTTGTTTCCACTTTACCCTGTCCCTAGCTATGCAGTCCCATAAATTACCTGATTCGCTAACAAATTCGTCTTGCCACCTCTTTCTTGTCTTCCTACAAGTCTCCATCCTACTCTTGGGTCCCACTGGATGACTGCATGTGTCCATCTTTCCGGGTCACGTCGGCTGATATGTCCCATCTTTTAATTTTGTCTTTCTTCTAATGTCAACATTCTTGATACTATCTCTTAGAGTGATATTTAGCATTTTCCTCTCAATATTTCCCTTACACTAAGAGACCATATTTGTGCTCCATAAATGAGGACAGGTAACACACAGTTGTCAAATATTTGTCTTTTAATTGCTATATCTTCTTTTTTGTTGTTCAATAGATATGATAAACTGTAGAATTTCCACCACGCGTTACAGATCCAAATAATAATTTCTTTGTCAATTTTGGAAAGATACTATTTGTCCCAAATACACGTATTCTTCAACGTAGTCTATTGTACTATTATTTATTGTTATGGGTATAGCAGTCCAGCTTGCCATAATTTTATGTTTGGTAGTGTTCATTTGTAATCCTACATTGCTACACAGTTCTCCCATCTCATTAAGAGTATTTTTCAGTTGTTTTGGGGATTTTGTGAAGATTATTACATCAGCTGCAAATCTTAAATTCTTTAATTATCTTCCATTTATGTTTAGGCCATACTCGTTTTTGATTTTTCTAAACGCTGATTCTAGTACACTTATGAAGATATTCGGTCATAACGGATCTCCTTGGCGAACACCCCTTTGCAGTTTGAATATTGGTCCTTATATATCTATGTTTAATTTTGACTATTTGTGTACATTTTACTATAATATTTGATGATGTTAGTGTTAGTGTTTAATAGTGTTAGTTTCATACTTTAGTGTTTATTATAGTGGTTACTATAGTGTTTAATATAGTACGGATAAATTGTACATTTAGCGTAGAAAACATCGAGCTTGTAAGTTTGGCTGAAGTGGTTCAGTAACAGATGCCACGGCAGTTCCTCCGGCAGTGTGTTCCTAAGGTTCGAATCCCGACGTTGGTAGGATTTTCGACGTTAGATACAATAAGTAGAATACAGTTGCTGTCTAGAGGAGAATTCTAGAGGATGGCAGCTTTGATCGGTAGTTCTCTGTGACTTCTCAGATCAATACACGGCGAATACCAGAGCAGTATCTCAACAAATGGGTCACGGACCGCGTGCGATCTTTCCTTTCTACTTTTTGTCCTATCTTCACTCCTAACTTACACCCACTTACACACCACTTACACGTAGACATGTCGATTTCCCAGTCAGGTGCATTGAGCTTGTCCCGGTTGGGATGGGGGATTGGGCTTGCCCCGCGGGAGAGAGATTCAGGTTGAGGAAAATCCCGCTAACCGACATGTAGGCAATGGATCTTACCATCTAGCGGCGGAAGAACATCGCCACCTTCCGTTATAAAACGTATATTACACCTATGAGACTCATGACGCAACATGAAATAATGAATCCATCGAGCTTACAAGTATAGATCTTGTGTTCTGTAAAAATATGTCTATACACGTGTGTTTAAACGATTGTGTGTGTGCTCATAAGCTCGCGAACGTGTAAATGTTTGCGTCTCATCGTGTGAATATTAGGGTAAATCATCGTACAGATTTACTGGCGAGTTTTCATTCATGTGTCCGTCTTTGTCCGAGTATAAAAGTGGAAACATATTACTAAATTAGTTAATGTGCTAGGAGTTTAGATTGCAATCTATTTCCAGGTTTTCTCCTTGAGAGCTTTTCCCTAATCATATCACAATATCTTCTCCGGGACTTGGATGCGATCGAGACACTAGGGGAATTACTAAGAGTGGGGTGGAGAGTTAAATGTAGGCTTCGAAATGGTCTCAAAATCTTCGGTGTAGCCACACAGAAATATTTAACGTGTTTAAAATTTGTATAAAATGTTCTTTTACACAAAATGTGAAATTCGATTTATTTGTATTACATGTAATATACCTAACATCATAATTGTTAAAATTTATTTATTTATTCAATAGGTTTACAATGTATTAGTATACATTTTGTTATAACCATTATACATATTTTATATCGTTACATTATTTTTATTAATTTTTTCCATTTTATCTTATTTTTACAATTTTCCATGTTTATTTTTTTGTTCTTCATATTTTTCAATATTCCGTGTATCCATGTTGTTTTTGGTCTACTTCTTTTTCTTTTACCAATAGGCATCAAATTTAATAATTTTAGTGGAAGCCGTGTTTCTTCCATCCTTTGGACATGACCATACCATTGAAGCTGTTTCATTTGTATAAAATCTAATATTGTGTAATGAATTTTCATGGATTCTCTTATTGTAGCATTGTAAAATTTGCACAAATTAAAATCATAGCAATATATCCTGTGACCAAAAAGAAATTGAAATTAAACAAATTGAATAAGAGAGATCTCTGAGGAGAAGAGGAGTACACATAAAAGTGTATCGGAGAGAAGAGAACATGCATCTCGCACGACAGAATGTTATAGTATCTTCTTTGTGAAAATTGCAGTTAACTATCCCTCAACATATCCTGCATTAACATTCATCGATAAGTTCTTGCACAAAATTCTATGAAATTACAACAGAATATCTTGTATTCAATTAAAATGAATAAATATAGTTTTGTGAACACCGAACGTTCAAAAGAAATTTCTTGAAAAACTATAAAAAATTACCGTTTATTACATCTATTTTGAGATATTCAAGTTCACTTAAATCCTTCAACAGTTCATAGCAAATATAATTTTATAATACTTTAGTTATTTATGAATAGCTCGAATCGATTTCTAACTTGTCCTAGATTTAACATTACCATCCAAAATGCTCAGCAGCTCATTTATAATATATTTTATATAACTTTTAAATATTTATAAATTACTCTTATTGATTTGTGACTTGACTTGGATTTAACACTATCATCCAAAATGTTCTCTTTGAAGAACAGAAATTGCACTTGAATTTTATTAACATAACAAGATTCTTTAAATATTCAGTGATGTTCTCCCCTCAGAAAGATACATAACTTCAAATATCGTCTGCAAATAGCACAAGGCTACTGTGAAAATTACAATGGAAGAATATATCAATCATTCGTCAAGAAGGTTAATGGCCCAAAAAAACAATATCTGATAGTAAACTGCATGAACATTATATTACCCTACATTTTGTAGCCAATTGCTTGAAAATTCTGTTTCTTTATGGAATACCGGTGACCACTAAAGTTACTATCAAACTATGTTTTCTCATGCCACCGTAAAACACATCTGCATTTTTACATTACTAGTTTTTTTTGCACTTCATTACACCTCTTGCGAAAACAGCAAACTCGAGGTTTCGCGCAATCGTGGCAGTTCGTAGAGAAAGAAAAACTATGAAGAACTAAAGGTCCGACCTCAGTTTGTTGGGTAATAGCCTCTTCCAAACGGCAAGAAGCTTGTAGCGAACAGGGGCGGCGGCAGGCGCCCGGGCTTATGACGTGGCGCAGCACAAATTCTCGGTAACACCCCATCCCACCGTCCCGAGACACAGGCGTGGCCACTCCTTCCCTCATTAAGTTCACACAACCTCTCACTCCGGCGTCTCAAAACCTTCTCTCGCGTCCGTTCGCCACTCTGCTCCCGCTCCGAGCACGTTACCGTCCCAGGTAAAGGGGAAAAACTGCACCAACCCTCCCAACTACTGAAAAGGAAATGTTGGCAGCGATAGCGTCGCCGCGAGCGTGGGACGAATCTCGTACTATGCCCGTGACCGGACACAGGTCACAAGTGAGGGACAATTTAAAAAATATATTAAATTTTTGAAGACAAGAAAAGAATATAGAACATCCATTTATATATATATATATATATATATATATATATATATATATATGAAACTTCCATATTTTTGATCTTGTTTGAGCTGTTTGACACTTCGCTCAGCCAGAGGGAATTGGATTAGAAATGACTCTCTATTGACCATTGTTCAGCCCAGAGTTTTTCTACTGCCGACTTCTCTAGCAGTTTTCGTGTATGAACTTCAGATTATCATAGAACATCTGGTTTTTCGAAAATCCTGGTTGTCTTTCTTCTTTCTTAATATTATGAATAATAATTTAATAATTATCTTACAGATTATAATTATTATTATCTTACAGAGAAGAGTGAATGTTATGACAATATAAAATAATGAAAAGTTTCTAACCGCATTATTTGATAATCAGATAATTTCTTTGCTAGTTTATACTTCAAAAGAAATCTGATCGTATTTTATAATCATTACTGTAAAGCCACGCGTCACCTTGGTTAATTTCAAATAAAATTGAAATTCGATATTTTAAAAATTTCTACTTGTTATACTTGTTATAATTATTACACCTTTTTACATTATTGCAATTCTTTTAAATATATGGCTAGGCTGCAGGTCTTTAAGCCATTAGAATACCTACATCCTACAGCATTCTAAGCTTTCGAATTCTGGCATTCATCTCTAATGGTATCTTCATCGAAGATACCATTATCGAAGCCACGGAAAAGAGACCATAAGGTACGGCTGAGGAAAAAACCCTGAAGGGGGAAAAACCTGCCGTCAGAAGACGAGTCCATGATAAGCAGTAGCATTTTTTCTAAACTATTTACTTATTTACTAGCGTGGGCATCTTCTCCATCCAGTCTTTGACCTCCTCAGCCTCTAAATCAAACAGCGCCACAGACGATCGCCCGCACCACCGCCTCCCTGAACAATTTACTACTGATTAACTTAATTATCGCTTACTGATTAATTTAATTATTACCAACTTACTAAATAATATTAGTGATTAGTGTTATGTCCAAAAAACACAGGAATCAAGTAACACAGTTTTTTATTCCAGAGACAATTGCAGTACAATAATGTCGTTCCGGTAAACCAAAAGAAAGTCCACAAATCCAAGCAAAATTACCGTTATCCAGGAGATGTACCAATGCTAGCACAGTTCAAAAATAAGCAGTTAGAAAGTTCAATGTACACTCGCCGGATCCAAATCTCGCTAACACAGCCGTAAACCTCTATCAATCACCAGGAACTCTACTCGGAAAACTGCCTGCCTCTCCGGTGGCGGTGCCCGCTTTTATTTGCCCTGGCGGCGCAGCCTCGCCTCCGCTCTGGGGCTCCGCTGACTCCACGCCCGCTCTTCGCTCGCCCGCACTTTCCTTGGTTCGCTGCTCCGCAAATTGCCGCCACGCGCTGGTGGTTAGGCGCGCAATTTGAAACATCGCACACAGCCGCAACAATCAGCATTACTGGATACCTTACTAATTAACGTAGTTATCGCTTACTTATTGAATTATTTATTTCATTTCCAGACTAGGCTCCGCTCGTACGACTAACCAGTGCTGTTTTCCCACTCCCTGAATAGTGTCCCTGATAGTTCGAACCTTTCCTAAAAATGTTCCTAATTCTTTCATGAAGTGAAATCTATTATCAACTAATATGTTTTGAGCGAGCGTTATGTTTCTAAGTTTGGAAGCAATAATTCTCCATTCCCATTCATTTTCCTCTCCAGGTTTGTATAGCGCATCAATTTAACATGATGTGGATCCAATCTTCTCTATCACCGCAAAGTACACAGATTTCATTGCCAGTCGAATCCTTCATTCTTTGTTGCATCTACCCCTCTACCCGAGTGTATCCCCCTCTTACGTTCCTTTTAAATGTGTGTATGTAACTTTCGCATCCCCATACAACACTCGTGTGAATTTGTGCCTCTAACGAACATTTTTCTACGAAAGCTACCAGGATATCTTGCCTTTCAATATCCGAAAGTCTATCTCAAATCAACCATTCTATCTCCCGTGTTTCCCCTATCCCCAACCATCTCCGGAGAAACGTCTCCCAGAGCTACACTATTCTAGTACCCGTTTCACTTTGTATGACCAATTGTGCTGATCGTTTTCCTGTAATTGCGCTCTAAAGAACCTACGAATAAGCGTGTCAGACTCTTCACTTGCTAATCTAATCCAAAGCTTAATGGCTTTCGTTTTAAAATCTTCCCAAATTCCTACATTACCTATCTCTCTTAAACCGTCATTTGCTGCGCATCTAGAGATTCCAAGAATTAATTTGTAATAATCTGTTTCAATATTTTCTAATCTGTCTATTCTATTAACTACCCAGATTTTCGCCATTTAATTCATATCTGGGAGAACTAGCGATTTAAACATTGTGTCGCACACCTTTGAAGTCAACTCCGGTACTCTACGCATTAGACAACCGATTTCTTTGAGAGCAATTCTTCCATTACTATGAGCCAAAACTATGTGATTATTCCATCCTCCCTTCATGGAAAATTTTGCAATAAGTAAACGTTTTGCGCGGCCGAGTTCATCCTGTGCGTAATACCATTTCTCTTTGTTATCCCAAATAAACCCATTCATGAAGACAACCATTTTCGTTTTTTGAATATTTACTTTTAGTCCCCATGCAACACAATATCATTCTACGGTACTTAAACTGATCTGTAAGCCCTCAATCGTTTCTGAACATAGAACTAAATCGTCAGCATAAAGTAATCCGGGGATTTTCAGGCCGTCAATTTCCGGCGTAGATGTGTCCGTTTCCTGTATCCATGTCAATAAATCATTTATATACAAGATAAACAATAGCGGTGAAAGAGGACAACACTGTCGTTCCCCCAGAGGTGGATTTACGCATAGGCACAGTAGGCATGTGCCTACGGCGGCAAATTTTCAAGGGCGGCAAATTTTCAAAGGCGCAAAATTTTCTTGATATTTTCTAAAACAAATTTAGGTTCTCTAAAAACTATAACAGCATAAACAATATTTTTATTTTAAAAAATGATTTAAACGAGACTAAAGTCGCACCCTCAACCTTTGATTTATAAATTACGTTTGAATTTCAAATGGGAACATTTTCAATGTTACAGAATACATGAAAAGAATCCGTCAACGACTTCTGATTGGTTGATTGATCAGAAAGAATTACGATTTTAGAGTCAGAAGTTTGAATTAGCCAATCAGAAATCGCTGACGGATTTCGCCATGCATTCATATTGCGCTATATAGAAAGTAGCGACATCTATTACTTCTTGAGTTAAAGTTCTAGAAGACAGATCTGGAAATAAACCTTTTCTTTCTTTTGTTACTATTGCTGTGTATCGTTTATTGTAAGAGTCTGCGGAGTAAAAATGATATTTTGAAGTTTTTAAAACGAGTGATTTTATCTAAAAAGGCTCAGCGGAAGTCAATATGCAAAAATCCGAAAAGAAAAGGAAGAGAAATGTCAAAATGAAATTGACAAGACAAAAAAATATGAATTCTATGAACCAGACCTGCATAACGCCTGCTCCCGCGGGCATTCTGCACTTGCGAGCCGATGCTCTGCCCGTGGCAGCGCCGAAAGTGCAAGTAGTGGGGAATAGGAAGCTTTGCAGGGAGGGGAGAAGTCTGACGTAGCACGGCGCGGCGCGTAGATTGAATGCCTGGGCGTCTAATAATTACCCATGCTTCAAAATTAAATGCCCATTTGTTTAAATGGATTATGTCTAGTATTTCAAGTTACCAGGGTCATAATTCACTGTTTACGTTTGTATTTCACTGTTACCTTTGTATTCACTGTTACCTTTGAATCCACCACTGAATGTATTTTCATTTTCTAATTTTTTTAAAGAAAATAACATGCTCATTGTGACTCTTAAGCAATATTTTAAAGCAATAGCTTTAAAATATATGCTTATATATAAGAAAAGAATATTATTTAATTCTATCTAATAGAAAATTGCAATTTAACTCCAAATCATAGAAAAATGAACAAAATCTTGAGAGCAATCTCTCACATCAATATTGACATAAAATAGAATATGTGGCAATTCCAAGAAAGGTAATGTTTAATAGCACATTTGTGACCATTTTTCCCCATTATGAAACTGAATAAAAGAGATCAACGAGCAAACTTCTGTGACGATATGTTGCGGACAATCATAAGATAATCATGGGTATTGGTTAAATAGAATGCAAAGGGCTTTACATTTTTGTACGATCTCGTAAAAGACGTTGTTTAGCACAACACTAAATTTGTGATTACATCGTAGCAAAGCGAATTACATTATAAGCTGTGGCGTCGTTTAATTACTCAGACACAGACACGAAGGATTCGTAACAAAACAAGTTTATTAAACTAAAGAAATATATATACAATGTTGCACAATTTCATTTACTTTATCCGTGCGTTACGGAACCCTCCTATGAACAGCTTATCTTAGCCGCCACCTGCGACTCCTTTGCGAGTCCCCCACCCGCCCTTGCTTGACCGCAAGAAACAGCGAGAGCTTGACCGCGTCGCTGAAGATGTGACTGACGTCTCCCAGGATAGGTCCTGCCGCTCGCCCTGGAGCGCAGTGCGTGAGCACTTAATGAAGATACCACTCGGCCCCGTGCTGGCTAATATGCCCTTACCTCAACTTAAATAGATTCGGTCACATGACCGACCGATTACATGATCTACTCCCACTCCGTAGGTAAGTGACGTGGGTGTCCCACGTACCTCTCCCCCACAGCTTGGTGGCGCCGTCTGTGACGTATACAACCGACCGTTTCTTGCGCCCCCTGGGGTACCTGCGCTCTTTCTACTTACTGGCTCAGCCTAAACCCATCTTAGACACGCCCCCTTCCTGCTCAACCTAATGGTCTGTCTATTTGTGGTTTCCATAGACAAAGGCACATTTTGTCTTTTATGTATGCAAGTGTCACTATGCCACAAAGCCCTACAAGCAATTATAATACTTGGTGTCGAAATCTAATATGTATAATTCGTTGTAGTTTCATATTTCGCCCTGTCATATACCGAGAACAAACATTTGCAATATAATTCAAAAGACAATATTACTTGAACTGTATATGGCCGTCATGTGATTGCCGATTGCTCTGTAAATTTACGTGCTATCTTTCGAATTGCGCATTCTGATTGGTGTTCCCTACTCCTAGATTGGGTCTCATCCCCACCCTTCATCGATTTTCTCATTTGCACCCGAGTTGCCCGCACGCAGCTCCTGAGGTCAGTGAAAGTGCAAAATGCTGTGCAGGTCTGATTTAAACCTATATATGAAACTGATCACTGCTGCAGTTCATTCGACAATTCTATTACTGAGTTAGTATAAACATATAGATTAGATAACATTTTTAGTTTTCAGCTTGTATATTTTTTTCCATGCACTAATAACTTGTGTTAAATAAATGTTAACTTTAATATATTTTTAATGCAGAGTTGTGTTGCTAAAATATTCTCAAAATGCAAAAAATGTTTAGTACAATGATTAGAAATTAAATATACTTGACGTATTGATGTTTTATTCGTTAAAATGAACTATATCTTAATATAGAATTTAAATAAATTGGCATAAAATATGTTACTATAATTATGTTACTGAAATGTATAATACATAATACATATCATATTTTGACTTTATTTATTGAGGGTTATCACTGAATCTAATAATGAGGTTGCAAAGTTCCAAATAGCTTAAAACGAAATGGTTCCTCAAGCCATTGAAAATATAATTGCGATTGATTATGAGTCGACGATTCAACCGATGTAAATAGTTTAAGCATTTTTTTGTATAATTAATCAAACCTTTATATATATATAATATATATATATATACAAATATATTATAATCTTTCTAGAATACTTGTGTATAATATTACAATACATTATTATAATGATTTATTATTTTCTTTTTTAATTAAATAGGATTTCTACCGAATGTACACAACTGCAAGAACATAAAATTGACGAAACCATAACTTCTACTGATCGTTTTTGTTGGAAAAGTGATCCAGCTTTGTGGTCTCTTAATGAAGCTACACGTGATTATGTTGCCAAGCATGTGTTCGAACAAAACAAAAAACGCTGACTTTTCTAAATCAAGAAAAGAGTACAATGATGGCAAATTTCGTTACTTAACGTCGAATATGTGTGAGTACACGCATATCAGTAAAGAAACTAGTGGTGCTACAGAATGGCACAAACTTTCCCGTATTAGTTTTCTATTTCCTTGGGTCTTCGCTAGCTATTCGGAATTGCCACATACTCTTGCTTGCCAGCTACCATATATCACCACCAAAAGTACATTTTTTTGCCATTTAATTAATTTTTCGGTTTTCTATTGGTAGAACGAAAATATTAATTTTAGAATATTAAAAAACACAAGAACCTAGCCGTAACTGGCAATTTTCTTTTAATAATTATGTGCCGTTTAAGAGAAAATGGCGTTTTAGCACTTCTAAAAATGCGAAATTTGAAGCTCATTTTCACAGAAAATTTGTGAGTTTTGAAAATACTTTATTTGAAGTTATTTGAAGCGCTTACACTCACAAATATAATGATCTTTACAAGTTGCGGATAATGTGCATATTAAAGATGTGAGAGATCTTTCAAAAAATTTACATTTATACAATTTTTGAAAAAACAAAAAAATAACTCAAAATAAACTTTACGTCATACTAAAGAGTGTAATTATCACTGTCCGTTACAAAAGTTTCAAGAAAAAATTTGCAGACATATATGAGAAAATGGCGTTTGAGCATTTCGGAAATTGCCGAAATTTGAGCTACTTTTCAACAGTTGTGTTATCGAGAAACTTTACTTGACATTATTTAAAGCATATATACTCTTAAATGTAATAATGTGAAAAAATCGCCGATAATGTAAACATTAAGTACGTGAGAGACAAGTAAAAAAATTTACATTTTTGAAATTTTTGAAAAAAAAACGATAGAGCAATAGGGAGCTTTTATGTCATCTGATAGAGTATATTTACCACTCTCCCTACAAAAGTTTAAAGAAAAAATTTGGAGCCGTTTTTGAGAAAATCTTGTTATTGTAATTTTTTTAAAAATTGCACATATTCCACGCAATATTGCGCGAAAAATACTAAAATTTTCAAAAAAATGTAGATGACCTTAAAGAAAGAACTATGAAGAAAAAATGTTATTTGAAGGAAAAATCTCTATCTTCAATTTTGTTATTCCAGAAACACGCCCTAAAAATTTTAAACATTTGCAATTTTCAAAAATTCAGAGTTATCCGTGAAAATCAGACCTATGCCATGTAAATAAGTGTATTTTACTCTATTCATACAAGAAATTTAAAGAAAAAATTTTCGAGCCGTTTTCGAGAAAATTTTGAAAATCCCGGGGGGCTTTAAATAAAGTACCCCCAAAGTTTGAAGAATCTTTTTCAAAATCCGAAAGCTTCGACTAGAAGCAGATCGACCGGGGAATATCCATTTTGGAAGAAATCGTAAGTATGGTTTAGGCGCTAACAGTGTTCACGGACGGACGGACGGACGGACGGACGGACGGACGGACACACGGACAGACAGACTGTCTTACGTTCTCCTTTCAATTGGTTTTTTCGGTATCAAAGACCCACAAAACAGGGTTTCTGGCTACAGCACGTGTTAGGAGATTTTTTTCTTAATTTAGCAACTGGTTTTATCCACTTTTTCGTTTTCACGTCCCGGCAATTATTTTTTTCCGCCGCAATTAATTTTTTTCCGCCATTTTTTCACGCAGCATTACATAACTTTCCCTATACTACGTATATCACTCCGTGTATACGTACGTATACGGGAAAGTAAAAATGCCTCGCAAGTAGCTTGTTTACTCTGAGGGCAATGGAACTGTTTTCAGCGGTGTTTGTCTACTGTTTTCAAGCAATTCAGAAGTAAGAACAAAATTATCATCGGAGGGATTCAATGACTGGAAAAATGCGAATACCAAATTAAAAGAACATGAAAATTCTACATGTCAGAAACTGTACGACCGCATTGAAAAGAGGCAGCGGACTGAAAACCAAGTGAAGAAGCAGCTGCTTGATCAAGTTTGAACCGAGGCAACTATTGGAGGAATGTTCTTATGCGTGTCATTTTAGTAATAAAAACTCTTGTTTCAAGAGGTCTTCTTTGAGAGGACATGTCGAAAAGTTTAGAAATAATCAAAATGGTAATTACATGATGTTGCTTGCGTTAATTTTGAAATATGACCATTTCTTAGCAGATCATATACAAGAATTTGGTAACTGCGGAAAAGGAAATACATCGTATTTATCCATCACGACGGTTGAAGAACTAATAGGTATATTAGCTAAAGCAGTTAAAGATGAGATTTTCCGAAACATTCGAAGTGCCAAGTATTTTTCCATAATTGTGGAATCTACACCAGACCTAGCACACGTGGATCAACTCGCTATAGTTATTAGACATGTGGGAAAAGATGGTACACCAAAAGAGTCATTTTTGAACCTTCACCAAAAGGGTTTCATCAAAAGATGGTTCACCAAAAGAATCAAAGGAGAAGTTCGACGCTATATGTAATTTTATGGAGATTAACGAACTGGACATTAGTAATTGTTGTGGTCAGTCCTACGACAACGCGTCAAATATGTCCGGTCTTTACACAGGTCTTCAAGCCCGTATGAAAGACGTAAATGCTCTAATTAAATTCATCCCCTGCTCTGCTCATTCTTTAAATTTAGTTGGTACAAATGCAGCTGAATCATGCACTGAAGCATGTACTTATTTTCTACTTCTACAAAATTTATATAATTTCTTTAGTGCATCTACATCAAGGTTGGACATACTTCAAAATTTAGTAAATGAAGGTTCCAGTACATCCTCTTTGAAAAGTCTTTCAATTACGCGCTAATCAGCTCCAGATGATGCATGTCAGGCTCTAAAACATCGTTGGCAAAATGTTTTAGATGCCCTTCAAATTATATCTGATGATTCTACGCAAAAACTGTCAACTCGTGCAGAAGCTAAAGGTCTAATTGTTGCTTTAAATCGACTTGAAACTGCTATTATGACCGAGGTTTGGGGATTCATTTTCGACCGCTTGAATGCATCAAACAACTGCAAAAGGTCGATAGCGATTTATGTCCCGTGGTTTTTATTTACACTTCGCTTGTAGAACTTTTAAAAACGAACAGAGAAAATTTTGAATTTTTTGAAGAGAAGGGTAAGAAGCTGTCTATACTGAAACGTATGAATCAGAAAACAAAAGAAAAAGGAAACGTAAAATGCAATATGATGGAGCTAACGAGAATGCAGCAGAACTGACCGCACGAGACAAGTTTAAAATTGACACTTATTTGGTTATTGTTGATAAATTACTTGCCGATTTGAATAAGAGACTTGAAGCCTATAAAGATGTATTTGACAAATTTAAGGCTGTCATTGAAATAGAAAAATTATCTTTGATAGATTTGGAAAAAGCAGCGATATTTTTATGTTCACAATTTCCCCAAGATCGTGAAGAATCGCTTGTTTCTGAGCTGATACATTTAAGTTCGTATTTAAAAATCCTTGACGAAGATGTTAAGCCAACGAATCCTGCAGCTTTATTAAAGAGGTTACTGGAAAGAAGAATTAGAATGTATTCATCCTAATGCTGACACTGCACTTCGAATCTTTTATGTATTCCGGAGGCCAATTGCATAGCAGAACGTTCATTCTCTTGTTTAAAAAGGATTAAAAATTATTTGCGCTGTAAAATGACAGAGTATCGACTGAACTCCGTAGCGTTATTGTGTATCGAAGAAAATTATCTCAACGTTTTAGATTATACTATAATTATTGATGAATTTGCTCACCAAAAGGCACGTCGCAAAATTTTACATCAATAGAAATTAGCTATCATTAATAAACTGTTATTTCAACTGTGTAAAAAAACCATCCAAAAAGTTAAATGTTATATTCCTTGTTTATAATGGTAAATCAAAAATTATAAAAACTGTTACAACATCGTAATAATCGTTCAGTTGTTGTAAATAAAAATCTATCATATTAATATTTAATAAAAGCTATTTATTTGTCTACTATTATAGTATATAAGGTATATTAGAGTATACCTTATGATTTCAGAAGTATATGAATCTGAATGAAAGGCCCCTTGACGAAAGAAAAAATGTTGCAATTCTAGTTGTCATGTTTTAGTTTCTGAAACGTTACAATTTGAAATGTAACATTAATTTTAAACAAAGGGGCGGCAAATTTGATGTGCCTACAGGCGGCAAAAGTATTAATCCGCCCCTGCTTACCACTACTGTCGATTTTATTTTTTTACACTCCCGTATATGTACACTGAGTGATATACGTAGTGCAGGGAAAGTTATGTAATGCTGCGCGAAAAAGTGGCGAATATTCGGCGGAAAAATTCATTGCCGGGCGCTGATAACGAACCAGTGTTGCTACAGAATGGCACAGACTTTCCCGTATTTAGTTTTCTATTTCCTGAGTCTCCACTAGCTATTTGGAATTGCCACATACTCTTGCCAGCTGCCATCTATCACCGCCAAAAGTACATTTTTTTGTCATTTTCTTAATTTTTCTGTTTCCTACTGGTAGAACGGAAATATTAATTTTAGAATATTAAATAACACAAAAACCTAGTCTAAATGGCAATTTTCTTTTAAAATTATGTGCCTTTTTAAAGAATATTGCGTTTTAGCGCTACTAAAAATGCGAAATTTGAAGCTCCTTTTCAATAATATAATAATATTAATATATAAATAAATAATATATAAATGTAATAATTTTTACAAATTGTTGGTAATGTTTATTAAAGTATATGTATATTAAAGTAAATGTTAAAGTTAAAGTAAATGTATATGAAAGATGTGAGAGATCATTCAAAAAAATTACAATTATGTAATTTTTGAAAAAAAAACTTGAAATAAACTTTACGTCATATTAAAGAGTGTAATTAGCACCATCTATTACAAAAGTTTGAAGAAACAATTTGCAGACATATATGAAAAATGGTGTTTGTGCGTTTCTGAAAATGTGGAATTTTGAGCTTCTTTTCACTGAAAACGGTTGTATTTTCGAGAAACTTTACTTGACAATATTAAAATCTTATAAGATACATATGTTTGTGAAATAGAATTCACTTGAAATATTCATATTTAGTGGTGTTAACGTTATGAACTTTACTATCTCGACTAGTTTTTAGCGTTAAAATAATAGAAGTTGAAGTTGTATGAGTTTGAGTAATATAATTTATTTTAAATAATTACATGCATTGCGTTAACATCAAGAACATTACTACACGTGAGAAGTAAACAAGGATTCAGGAGACGATTAGAATGTGGCGGGAACAAAGCTCATCGAAGAAATTCCACCGCGGCAGAAAGTAAATTTGTCACGGTGTATCTTACACCGTGCGTCCATTCACATTGTGGAGAAACCGATTCCTTTGAGGTTAACGACATTTTTCTTGTCAAAAGAACCGACTAGTGAACTGGTGTACTACAACGGAAAATATCCAAATATTTCTCCTTACTCGGAATTTCTGGCTTTCAAGGGTGTTAATACACGTTTTTATAATTTTATTGGCTGAATCATCCTCAGATTGAAGTGTCAATACATTTCTGGCATTGCTATGTTCGTTTGACAGATAACATGAACTTGGCAAGTATTAGTTGGTACTGTTGCATAGTTTCGTGTGTGTGTCTGTATGGTTAGTATATATTATGATTAATAGCATATTCAGGTGTTTTCCAAATGATAAAAATTGGATTTGTTGCCAGGAAATTACGAAAATATATTGTAACAATTGAGGTTTGATTATAACTGTCAATGCTGTAGAGAGCGTGTGGTTTTGTGTTTTACAAAAACAGAGCAGTGCTCTCACCCGCCTCAGTGACGAGGGCTATCATTCCGCTGACTACGCTCACTGCTTTGCAGATAAATGGAAACTAAATTCCAGAGTGTGCAGTGCCAATTCAATTACAAACGTTGGTGTCTCTCATACCGTTAAATTGCCTTTTTATTTATTACTGTTTCGTTAATTGAAATACGTTTCGTATTGCGTGTTAGCATCAGTACTCTCGTATGGCAAGATGAACATGTTATTCTTCATGTGCAATGGGAACAAAACCAAGTGCGAATTTTGAAAAAATATCTCTCTCTCAAAATCGTCACAGAGTAAATGATATACGTCCGGTGTACTTCATAGAACGTCGTATGATCGCTACGTTTTTGAAGTCGTGTCATATTTTTGTGGATTGTTTTCACACCAGATAACATAATTTTAAAGTGTCAGTTCAATTTCATCTGCGTAAATTGAATTTGCAAAAGAATGAATTTCATAGAAAGAAAAATAATCTCACGTCTACGAGATTACTGAGCGTTTTGTATAGTAGTCTCAATAATTTTATTACAGAAACCGTAGGTACAAGAAAATTGTGGGCAACACAAGAGATGGTACGGCCGTTACACAAAATATTCTATTCCTGATATACTCTCAAAATAATACTCGTGATATGCTTCTCAAGCAAGTGAGTAACAATCCTAAACACATCAGGAAACAATTCCATAAGTTTTTTTCTCTCCGGTTCTATAGGTTTTTTGAGGGTGCTGAATTCGTATTTGATGTTTGCCACCTCAAAAAAGGTCGGATTCAGAGAGAAAATTGCAAAAAACCTAAAAATTTGGCTCCCTTTTTAGATTTGCGCTTGTATCTTCACAAATATGCATTTTATCGAAAAAAATATTATTTAAACAATTAAAGAAGATATAACGTTCCTACAAAATGCGTATTCTAACTTTAAATTTATGATAAACGGTTCAGGCGCCAGAGGGCGCTGAAATATGGTTACTTTTGGGTCTGTGGCCAATGTGGGAGAAAAGTTCTTTCCAACCAACCTCTCTCGCACCGGCGCTCTAGTTTCACTTTTCCATTCTTGAAAACAAGTATTGTAAACAAATAATTGACATTGTTAAATGACAAACACGCCTAAATTTACGATGTCAATAGGTTCGTGTATTCGCGCGGAGTATTTGTAAATCTAAGCCTTATGAAACCAAAATAAGAGCTGGTAAATAAGAAAATTATTACGACAATACTTTCTGTACAATACAATATATTCATCACAAAATTGTACCAACAATATGTTTTGTCAATATGTGCCAAATTATGAGCAAAAGTAAAAGAAAACGCTAATAAGGAAATTTTAAGTGTTAAACCAAAATATTGAATCAGATAGTTTTATAGTTGTTTGAAAAAGCAAATTTCAGATTAAATAGATTATCACTATAGAATAAAACGACGGTAAAGAATCAGCGGAAAATACCAATAGCGTCCATACATCTGACTGCGATGTATGGTTTGTTTTTTAAAAATATTTTTGTTTTCTCAATTACGAATAATAGTAATCTTATTATTACGCAATTACTGTCGTGGATACCAGATATCTAAGTCAGTGATTAGCCGATAATTATGTAATTGTCCTAAGGAGAAAACAGTGATAAATCGTATTCTTTTAAAATCTTCAACTCAGAGTGTGTAGGGACTGGCTACATTGAGAGATGTGCTTAAAGTCTGTCTCTACTATCTACCAGATGTATCATCGCAAATCGCTATTGCGATTCGCAACTAGAGAAAGTCACCTGATCCAAGCGAGAATGATATTTACTGAGAAGCGGTACCTCCAGCTCGTACATAAAATATCTCTGATGTCTCTTTTACTCTCCTCTAGCTGTAATTGTAAAGTTAGTTTTGTTACCACCACATTACGCGGTCCACGCAAACTTAGATTACTGTAAATCTCCGACGGCGATATGCTGTATAATGCCCAAGAAAACATCAGCAATAGAGATAATTCAGGTTCTCGTGCGTGATACGCAGATCCTCGCAGCAAATTTTGGAAATCTAAAACTTGCATATCATTCCATGAAGTATTTCATGCGCTGGCACGTGATTGCACGTGAAATATCACACAATACTATGCACCAGCGTGTGATTGACTCTTCAGCGATAACCCGGCCTTACATCGCGAGATCGACAGTCAATTGTAAAGAGAATTGGCCACGTATCGAACTGATAGTAAAATAATATGAACCTGAAATTTTAGCAGTGTTTTTACGATTGCATTGTGCTTTTCAGGGAGTGGGGTATTTGTGATAGAACGTTGAAAGGTGGAACGCAGACAACTTTTGTGAAAGTTAGGGGATGGGAATATTTTGTTGAAGCCAGAGAGAGGTGGCAGTATGATAGGTCTTTTATTTAAATGTAACTCACAAATTGAAGTCCACGGTAAGGATAGGAGGCAACATGGAAACGAAAAATAGATTTCTGGTTACGTGAAGATACCTAAAGAAGAGGCTGAATCACTTCAACTACGTTCATCTGTACCTTAATTTGTCTTCAAAACTCATTATATTTGCTGAGAGGAGGAACCACGAGACGTCGCGAAGAAACAAATGAAAAAGCTTCCCCCAAATCGAAATCTAGTGTACACTGTGAGGAAATTATGTTAGAGAAACTGTTTTATGACTCGGGATGAATCATAATAATTATTTTGGACGTTCTATATTATATTGAGTAGAGGCAGTAAATGACTTGGTAACTGCTGATGCACGTGCTTATTTGATGTGCATGAAAGCACTGCATCAGCCCCTAAAGAAGTCAGGAACACAAGTCATAGTCAAGCCCTGCATAGATGATGTAGAATCAGCAATTCAAAGTATCTTGTTTTCTTGGAAACTGTGACGAGATATACTAATTTAGTATTGAAGAACTGATACTATATTGAAGGTAATTGTCTTCCACATTAAAAAATAGTTAAAGCACGTGTACCTGTACCTATGTTGTACGATTTAAGGAACAGATACACCGCGCGAGCAAACACAAACCTACTGATTCCGTGAATATAGGAGTGTCAATCATTTAACAATGTCAATTATTTGTTTACAATAGTTGTTTTCAAGCATTGTAAAATGAAATCTAGAGCGCAGCCGCGAGATAGATTGGCTGGAAAGAGCTACTCTCCTGTTTTGGCCAGAGGCCCAAAAAGTAACCGGTTTTCAGTGCGCTCTAGCGCCTAAACGATTTATCTTAATTATACAGTTAATATACGTATTTTGTAGGAAACTGTATCTGTTTTAATTTTTTAAACAACCATTTTTTCGATAAAACGCATATTTTGGACATATAGAACCATTGAGAAAAAATCTTTTGGAATTTTCTCTTGAATCGGGTCCTTTATAGCCTCAATTCACTGGTCTAACTACCTTTTTGGTACGAGGAAGCAACTCCGAAACTACGTAATATAGCAGTGCATGCCTGGTTGGGTGACTGTACTTTTCTTTAAAAATATTCTGTAAAGAAAAAGCTTTTTTCAATTTTCTTTGAATTTTCTGTACAGGATTTGCTGTAGCAGGGTAATATTATTTATTTCCCTCAAAACGAGAAACCGTTTTGGAAAGTATGGTATCTGAAATGGTACAAACCTTTTAACACAGCAATAAACTGAAATATTAAAAAGGGCGTCCCATACTTTTAGTCATTTCAGAATTATTCCAATGGACGGAAAGGAAGAGAGGATGTTACTACCGCCTGCCGGAATACGTGGAAAGCGATTTCCGACAATCGATCGCCATCTTGTCTGGAGCAAATGCGTCTTCCTCTCTCTCGCAAACGCCCAGAAGGGCCGTTCCAAACCCTCCGGCAGCTTGCTCGCTCCTGCGGCGTAAAATTCTCAGAGCTCCGCGAGTCTGACGATCGCTCCAGCAGAACGCATCCCGATCGCTGCGATTGTTGTCGTGATGGCCGAGAAGATAAATGAAAAAGCAACTGACAGTTTATGTTGGCCGTAACGCTTTTTATTGATGGTCCGGGTCAGAAACTGTGTTTGCGAACATAAAAAAGCGAGAACCGTTCCCTCTCTGGGTGATGGAGAAGAAAGACGGGTGTCTGGCGTGGCTGCACCTGGTAGTTGTTGCCAAGGTGCGTATAATATGGTGTGCCGATGCGCATATTCCCCTTCCAATACTCCAGCGCTTAGTTCACTGTGGGGAGCAAACCTACAGTGAAGTAAACACAGCGCAGCGTATGCATTCCGATTTTACTGACATTAAACTTTACATATGGCTTTACGATGATATCGAGCGTGTGTTATGGAGCCTCTTTCTGATTTAGAATTAAATATACAATTCATAACCTTATAAGATTGCTTTCCATTTTAAAAAGTAACAGTCTATCTGTACATCCATAGCCACTGAATTCGTAAGGAAAACGAAAGGTATAATCAACATTGATTTTTACAGGAAAAATGCACGCTCTGAAATAAGAATTGAATAAATCGATCAGACACTTTAAAATCTCTAAGCAATAAATGACTGCAATACATTTTCCCTACCTCTACATTTACAGACAAAATGCCCACTATTTATTAAGCGTTATTAATGCTTGCTGTTGATAATTTTTGATATTTTGTTTCTATCCTTTTGCCATCTCACGCTGTCTTGGTCTTCTATTTAAATTTCGCAACCTTATATGCATTCTTATACGCACCAAACAGAGAAGAACATCAAAATGTAAATTTGGAAATTGTTTTGCAACTCTTTGGGTGACCTTTTGAAAAATTTTATTTTAACTTGAGAGAAACTGCGAATGACCATGGGTTGCTAGAAATCATTCCTCAGAAGTAAATTTTAATTTTCCTTTGGATATGAACTGTATCCAGTTGGGTGTTTCACTGTCAGATAATGAAATTTTTTTAGTTGCGAAACCAAGATCAAGACATTTGTGCCCAAACCGAAATGCTACAAAACCAGCTAAAAATTTTAGTCCTTCAAGTGTAATTGAATCTTCAATGAATGTTTTACATAATTCCATTATTTCAAAGTAATTCACATTGTTATAATTGTCAGTCTCAACTTCCAAGGCACAACCTACTTCTCTGCCTTTTGAAATGTCTACACTAAAACTTTGTTGGTGATAAAGAACTTTTTCTTCGCAGTAAATACCTTCCTGAGATCCCTCTAATCCTAAAATATTGTCATCACAATCTGTTCTTTTCTCTCCCTCCTGAGCTTCAGCTTTTTCTTCCTTCCTTTTCCAACGATGAAATCAACGATGACTTATTATCATCCTCTGTATTCCAGTTTTCTGTGAATACAGTCGATGAATGTTTCCCAATAACATTTTCCGGGTATATTTTTACATTTTTCCTTTTTGAGAAACTGATAAACATAAAACAACATTTATCAACAAATTTTATAATTTTTATATTTTTGGAAAATGAGCGTCCCATTCTTAGGACATTGGCGTTGGGAGCTATGAAAATTCAGAATGCGTTCAACTGATCAGCATTGTACAGTTTACTAACTTTTTTCACAGAAATGAGGATATATAAATACTAATTAAATAAACACATACATAAAATTGAACAAATAAACACTTTAACTAGATGGATACATTTTTTTATTTTTCTAAATCGATTTTTCAACATCGAATGGTATACTAATGGCACTCCAACGTCTGATGCCTGTTTCCTATACAGATCTTCTTGTGGCAGAGTATGATAATCCGAAATAATTAGAACGCCGAGAAACACTTTTAGTTCTTCTTTTGATATTTTAAAACTAGGGCAATTTTTCTGACAAGTATATAACAGTTTGTTTCAAAAGCGAATTCAACAATTCGTCAGATAAAAATCTTCCAACATACCAATAGCTCCCCTATTGCACATATCATATCTAACGTGATTGTCTTGAAAGCCCTAAGCAAATTTGTATTTATTTTATGTTTATAATCAATTTGCTTTTATCCCATTGGTATGTTTTTTGTCTCTTAGCTAGTCTCTTTGTTATCTTGTTACTCCTGGACGGACATAAAAAAATTCCTTTGCACTTTTGTAGCCTGAAGGACTGTCCACATAAAAGAAGAGTTCGAGAGTTCATATATATCATACTTTTTTTCCTCGAATCAACAATATAATTTTCTTTAATTTCCTCTTCATCTGATAATTCATCAAGAGTCGGAGGTATCATCATTGATCTCCCGTTCTCGCTCTTTGTAATCGAGTTCTTTCAAGAAGTCAGTTACCCCTTCTAAAATAAGATACCTGATACGGAACATTATGTCTAAGAATAACAGACACAACATTGCCGATAACAAGAATCTACACATCGATATTAGATTTTGCGCGAATAAATGCACGCACAATGCAATAGAAACAGAATCTCAAAAGTTCATGCAATCGCCAGTTCCAAAATTGGGACGCCTAAGAAAGACAATTACATCACAGTAAATTATTTAGAATTGCACTCAAGACGATTAAGGTCTTCTCGAGTGTCCTTTGCGAAGAAATTGAAACGTTAAAGTTTACAGAAATCTACAGAATAAACAATCACTCTATATGTGATTTCATGATGTTTCATTACTTTCTGATTTGTACCAACTTGTTATCCGAAAACGTGCCTAATTGCATTAAGAACGCCATTTTCTTAAAAGCACTCCAAATTATTCAAAGAAAGTTCCATTTAGGACAAAGTTTTACTGTTCGTTAAAATTATAAAATTAATATTGCCATTCTACCATGAGAAAACCGAAAAAATTAAGAAAATGTCGAAAAAATGTAATTTGGGTGGCGATAGATGTGTCACGAGTATGTGGCAATTTCGAATAGCTAGCCCAGACCTAAGGAAATAGAAAACTAATACGGGAAAGTCTGTGCCATTCTGTAGTACCACTAGTTTTTAAAGTACATTGTTGATTACGTCGAGGTTTTACTGTTCTTTAAAAATTTGAAATAATCATTCCAATGTTTACTATTACGAAACCGAAAAATTACGAAAATTTGAACAAAATCTTTTTATGACACCGATAGATTGCAAGTGGCAAGAGTATGTGGCAAGTCCGAATAGCTACCCGAGACAAAAGGAAATAGAAAACTAGTGGTGCAACAGAATGGCACAGCCTTTCCCGTGTTAGTTTTCTATTTCCTTAGGTCTGGGCAAGCTAATTGAAATTGCCACATACTCGTGCCAACTGCCATCTATCGCCGCTCAAAGTTAATTTTTTGACATTTTCTTCATTTTTCGGTTTCTTAATGATAGAACGCAAAGATTAATTTTATAATATTAAAGAACAGTCAAACATCGTCCTAAATGGCCATTTTCTTTGAATATTTTGGAGTCGTTTCTAAGAAAAAAGGCGTTTAAGTGTTACTAAAAATGCGAAATTTTAAGCTCTTCTTCGCAGAAAATATTTGAGTCTACAAAAAACTTAATTTAAAGTCATTTGAAGCAGATACACTCACAAATATAATAATATTTACAAATTGTTGGTAAAGTGCATATTAAAGATATGAGAGATCTTTCAAAACAATTACATTTGTGTAATTTTTGAGAAAACAAGAAAATACCTCAAAATAAACTTTAGGTAATATTAAAGAGTGCAATTAGCACTATCTGTGAAAACTATTAAAATTTTCAAAATGTACATGACCTTAAAGAAATAACTCACTACGAGGAACACATTTTATTTCAAGGAAAAATCTCTATCTGCGACTTTGTAGTTGTAGGAAGTCGCCGAATAAAATTCAAACGATCACAATTTTCGAAAGTTCAGAATTATCCGTGAAAACGGACCTATACCACCTTAATAAGTGTATTCTTCTCTTTTCTTTCAAGAAATTTAAAGAAAAAAATTGGAGCCATTTTTGAAAAAGTTTGAAAATGTCCGGGGGCTTCACGTAAAGTACCCCCCAAAATTAAAATATCGGTTTCAAATTCATGGGGCCACGATATCAGTCAGATGGATTGAGGAGTATCAATTTTGGAGATAATCGGCTGAGCGGTTTAGTCGCTAGCGTTTTTCACAGACAGACGGGCGGACAGACGGACGGACGGACAAACGTTTTGCTTTCAATTGGGTTTTCAATATGGTATCAAGGATCCACAAAGCCGGGATTCTGGCTGCATCACGTGTTAGGATTTTTTTTCTTAATTTAGCACCTGGATTTATCCACTTCTCCGTTACCAGGGCCTTGCAATAAAAGTTTTTCTGCCAAAAATCCGCATTTTTTCGCGCAACATTACATAACTTTCCCTATACCATACGTACGTATAGTATACGGGAAAGTAAAAAGTGCAAGAATTCGCCAATCGTAATCATCCTAGACACAAGATTTCTAAAATTTGCGTTCTGTTACTGCAAATACTTAATACTGGAGAATCGGAGAAATGTTTCTGATTTCTGAGCAGGCAGCGAGGCGGTGAGAGGATGTGCGAGATGGTAAGATGTCGGGGGCGGAGAGAAGCCGGAAGCTTGACGAGGGTGGCGGTACGGCGCGTTTGGCGGTGGACGGGGGGGTGAGATTTACATTTTATCTGCGGCTTTTCTAGACCGAATAGGATGTGTTTTAGATCAAACCCTGAGAAACACTGTGTGTAGGGTACGCCTTTGGGTGTCCCCCCGCTATTCTCGAGGGTCGTTGCACGACAGCCCGAACGCAAACCTTGTTCGCCTTGTGGGGGCAGGCAGCGCCCCCATGTGGCGCGTCGTGTAGGGCGCTCTTGACCCGCTCCGCCGCGAGTCAACGCGCTTGGGCGCTCGGCCCGTTCAGCCGCGCGACCGCAACCGCAGCGCTGGGCGACGAGCTCTCGACGACGCGACGCGACGCGACTGCGATGCGACGCGACGCGACGCGACGCCTCGAGAGCGCCCGCCTGCGGCCGGCCACGCTCCCTCCACTTTGGTGGCGGGTCGACGGCGGCGGGATGGTGGAGGAGGCAGATGAAGTGGTGTCGTCGTGAGTGGAGAGCAGGATGGAAAGCAGGATGACGGAGAGGGGGATAGTAAAGGCAGCGAGGTGGTGAGAGGATGTGCGAGATGGTAAGATGTCGGGGGCGGAGAGAAGCCGGAAGCTTGGCGAGGGTGGCGGTACGGCGCGTTTGGCGGTGGACGGGGGGGTGAGGATAATGGGAATGACTAGGGAAGTAGTTAACGGGTGACTAACCTGTGTCGGCGGACGTTTTATCAGGTGACGGAGGTGGTGGCACCAGCGATGGGTGACGTTTTTACTGGTGATGGTGACGATGTGACTGGTGTTGGAGTGACCAATGACGGGGTGACAAGTGATGAGGTTTTATAATGATCGGGGATTATTATTTGTCACAATTCTCTGTTGCCGCACGAAAAGTATTGAGAAATCCAGAAACTTTATTGAAAACCATTTGAAACAATTATAAACACAAATAACATTAATTAAGTTAAATAAACTGGAAGTATCTGCATGTGATTTTTGAATTTTTAACTTATAAACAATTTTTCACATCCCGTGTTGGATTTGTAAAACATATGTACCATCAAATAAATTGTTTTTCTGTTCATCTGTATGTACGGATTTAGGTAAAATTATGAATGTATCACCTTTAAATTTAAGTACAATATAACCATGGAATCAACCTCACGGTTCTGAAGTTATTATTACTTTCTCCTCTTACGATGTTCTTCGTAAGATGAGAAAGTATGTAAGTGCGCAGGAAAACGAGAAATTTTCGCCAGAAAAACTGTTATTGACGAGCTACGGTAACGAAAGAGTTGACAAATACTGTTGCTAAATTGAGAAAAAACTAGTGCTGTTATAGAACGGCACAGACTTACTCACCCTATTTCGTTTTCTACTCTCTTTAGTGTTTACTAGCTTTTCATTTAGGGATTATTCTTTTTTCAGTTGCCTTCTTTTTTAGTCCAAACAACATTTTTTCACATTTTCTCAATTTTTTCGGCTCACTAATGCTAGAAATTAAACAATATTTTATCTTATCTAATATGGAAGTATAGAGGTCTTGTGCCCCCGGATGATGGAGGTAGTTGCATAGCGTTTTGGGATGCAGCACTTGGAACCGAAGGGTCGCCGTTTTCGATTCTCACCCGGGGATTTTATTTTGGTGAATGAGTTGTAGAAAACTACTGAGGATTCGAGAAACTTTTGAAAATTATTTTGAAGATAGAATTAATACATATCAATAAATCATTAGTTAAATCACGTCAAATCAAATCATTTGGTTGACTGTCAATGCGCCTGTATGAACCAATGTAAGTACGAGTAAACTAACGAGTCTATTGACATGAAATTTAAATACAATGTATACACTACCGACTTGCTTATCCTGAACAAATGGCTCAGGGTATCAACTAATGTCATTGTAGTGCCATTCACCCGGAGGTCCTAGGTTCGTGTCCTGATGATGGCAATATTTTCCGTCATTACCCTGATAGCGAGATCGAGTTCTGCCGCTTTGTAGAGGAGAATTCTAGCGGCCAGATGGTTTGATCGGTAGCTTTTCGTGGTTCCTCTGATCAACACCAGGGCAGTACCCAACCAAACGGGCCATTGACCGCGCGCGATCTTTTCTTTTCATTCCTTGTCTTATCATATCCTTTTCTTATAGACACACACACATGCACTACGCTACCACATATGCTGGGGAACCCATCGGGAGATTAGAGATTGCCACTACTGGGGCGATATCCATCTAGTGGGAATCACCTGATTGGCGAAAACCCTGCCAGTTAGCCATCTGGCGGAGGGAGATCACCACAACCTCCTGAGTAAACATGCACTAGATTTACGGGGCTAGTGTCCTTAGGAGTTAACGTACCCGGAATCGTTATCAATCCTGACCTATCAACACAAACATCATTTGAGTCCGTTTGTGGATAACTGTAGCGCGTAAACCGTTCAGCCAATTTTCCTCCAAAATTGACATTCCCTGATCGATCTGAACGGACTGGAGGTTTTGGGAGTTTCTGACGGATATTTTGATTCTTCAGGGTTTTTACATGATTCGGGCATCTACCTCTTTATGCCTTTACCCTAGTTCTACCATAAGGCGCTTGTGTGGCATAGTGGTATGAGTACCAACAAGTTTAAAACTGAGGATCTGAATTCGTCTCGAGGAGCGGAAGAAAATTTGATGGTATAAAACACCTGCTAATAGTATAATATTGCGTAGCATTGCGAGAAACAATGCGAGAACGTATGTACTTGGTAGCAGTGCTAGTTCCACTTCACATTCCACGTTCCAGCAACGCAATGACGCATTTACCTCCTGACTAATAGAACCACCCTATCTGTACAGTCACAGAGCTTATATGACTCCCCCCCACGTTATTACTTTCTCGTTAAGGAGGAGAGAAAAAGTTATGTAACGCTGCGCAAAAAAAAACCAGCAAATTTCGTCAGAAAAAGTCATTTTCCAGGGCTTTGATATCAAAATAGTTTTTGGAAAGGAAAGCGGCACCTGTCTGTGTTTTGCAGCAGGTGTTAGACATAGCCTTTGAAAACACTGGTCAACACTCATTTTCTTGCCAAACAATTAAAAGCCATTTTAGGGTATTGTTTAATGCACAGATTCCAAATATGGCATAGGTTTTGGCAGATTGCTCTAAATTTTGAGATAATGAAAATCACATCGAAAAGTATTATTTTATTGAGTACAGTCTATTCGTATATTGCATAAAACTTGAGCCAAATGTAACTAGATATGCATATTTATATAAAATTAAACTCTTAAAATATTTAATATTAATATAGTCACATATTTATATTTACAGCCTGCAAAGAATCACGAAACATTGTATGATATCTTTTTATGCGGCAAATAAGGGCAATCACATTGATGCTCCAGTAGTAGTCTGCTATTGTGCCTATCCCATCTGCCCTGATAACTTCCATTACCGTTGTTTCTGATGGTACCGCTCGCTTTGTTCCTCACAGATATTGCCAAGATTTTCTGGAAATTTGTCTAGATGGCTATGGAGATGGAGATAGTATATCTTAATGCTCTTAGTTGCACCCACATTTTGAAAGTTTAAAATCAAGTCTGGCACCAGTTTTGGATAATTTTCTGCTTATGATTACCAAAAGTTCTTGACAACTGTGACAATGCCTGTACCAATTAACATGTAACGTGTTATTTTCCCTTACAGTGTCAGACATTTCTTTTCTTTCAGTCAGGATGCTAAAAGTTCAGCTGCTTTGTTTGGCAACCTGAGATCACGTATTAAATCACTGAGCTTATCTTGGGAGAAGTGCTCTTTTGTAACGACGCTTCCATCGTATTCACTGCCACTGCTAACTCTTGAATTGCACCCTAGAATCTGTATATCCTCACTATCAGATACTGGACGTCCAGTGAGTGTGGTGAACATCAGGTTCATGTGGCACAGGTCTATTATTTATATATTTACGTCAAAAACAGTTAAAAACTGTGTGTGACGAGCTATGGGGAGAAGTGAATTCTGTGCACGTTTTCATAATTCTGTGATCTCTATGCTAAGCCATATTCTAGTCGAATTTTAAATACAGAAAAAAGAGCGTTTTTAAGCTTTGTTGACAAAAATATTCGCTCCTATATAATAAAATATATTTTCAAAGGTAAATTAGCTGTAAATTTGTGCCCTTAACCCTCATCATGTTCTTCATGGAAGAATTATACTTTTTGCCGCGACAATATGGAGAACGATAATTTGAATAACTAGATTTCCCACTGAAATTTTGAAGACGTGCACAAATAATGAAGTTACATTTATGTCCAGAAGCAAAACAAGGGGTCATCTCAGCATTTCCTCAAAGGATCAGGGAAACTGGACAAAAACCTGATCGAGATGGGGGCCATCGACCCAGAAGTTGTGGTACAATACTTGTTACAGGTTCTGTAGAATTATACAGTCCAAATGGTAAATAATTACATTAACTATCATTGTTAAAATTAATGTTACTTTCCTTCTGATGCTCGGTATAGTCTCGAATTGTATAGAAACAGTTATGCAGCAGAAAAGATTTTACTTGCGACTTAATTTTTTCTATCGAATTTAATCGTTTAATGTCATCTGGCAAAGTGTTGTAGAATAATGTACATGAATTGTATACGAATTTTTTCTAGTGAGCTGTTGATACTGCCACCTGATGAATATGATTACTACGCCGTGTGTTATACTTATAGACATTGGCGTTTGCTGAAAATATATTCCCGCTTTTAAGTAGGTCATTTTTGACAAAAACTACTCATTCGTAAATCAGGAGACAAAGTAATGTTAAAATTCCTAGATTAATAAACAGAAACGTACAAGAATCACGCGGGTGGGATTTGCTTATTATTTCTAAAATTCTTTTTTGTAATTTGAAAGTCTGGGAGCTATAAGATGTGCTTCCACAGAATATTATGCCATATATCAGGCGGGAATGAACATTCGCAAAATATACACAACGAGCAGAATGAAGGCTCATTGAATTTGAAAGAATTCTGAAGGCGTAGCAAAATGAACTTAATTTTGTGTTTAATTAATTTAAGTGGACATTCCATTTGAGGTCTGACTGAATTGATAGACCTAAAAATATTGTTACTTACATCAGTCATTTAATACCGTACAATACCGTTCATTTTCAATGGACTACAGAATTGTTTATTTGAAATGGAAAACTGCATTGAAACAGTTTTCAGGTTGCTTTGCTGGTTCCGAATCAGGGTACTTCATATTCTTTTCCTTGTAACGATTGAAAGCTTTTACGTTTACAGAACAAAAATAACAACCATCATGATGATTTTAGAGCTTTCGCTATACCATCAGGACACCAAATTTTAAACTGTTCAGTTTTCCACTGACAGAGAACACAAGTTTTGCCACATCAGGAGCCCACGACGTATTTTCATCACCCAGTTTTATACCAAAATATGTTTCATATATTTTTCTCCAAAGTTTGTAATATTTATTTTCTGTTTTTGTAGCGTAAATTCCTCACAAAATAATCAAGTACATTACAGTCGTTCAAACAAAGTCTTCTTGAAGAAATCATTGTTTTGTAACAAAAGAAAATGTAGTAATAAAACGAAGCTGAATTAAAGAATCCTAAAGTAATGCGATATTCATTGTTTAAAATGAAAAAAAGTGTTTGTATAAAGATAGCTATTTGCATTAAATGCTGTGAGTTTTGTGATAGTATCATTCATTATAATGTTCATGACACTAAAACTAGAGCCAATTCAACGAAACTAATGACATATCTGGATTCACCATACCCGATTTACTGTAAATTCGTTGCAAAATTCTGGGCAAGTGAAAAAAGTGTTTTTTTTGTTGTTGAATAGTGTAATTAAACGGAAACGACTGCACATAATGCTACATTAAGAATGCAGTTCTATTATGATCAAATAGAATGAATTGCTCACCCTCACGAATCGCTATGCTTAGAAGATGCTGTCTGGTATTTCAAAGGGAGACTAATATTTCTTAATTAAGGAGCGTTTTCTGGAAATTTATTTATAAAAAAGGATTTTGCATATGATCTGCGTTCACAAAGATGAAGTTCAATGGCTACTTAAAACACGGTTCACCAATATTGAGTATAAAACTAAAATTGAGCAAACAAGTTGAAAGAATAAACTAATTAGGAAATGTATCAATATTATTTCCGTATAAATTGAATCGGTGATTTTAAAAGGAAAATAAGTCCACATTTTCGTAAAAAGAGTTGAGATATACATTTACTTTGTTATTTTTTAAGCTTTAGATCAGACCTGCACAACGCCTGCTCCCACGGGCATTCTGCACTTGCGAGCCGATCGCCTGCCCGCGGCAGTGCCGAAAGTGCTAGTGTGGAGTAGGAAGCTTTGCGGGGAGGGGAGAAGTCTGACGTAGCACGACGTGGTGCGTAGATTGAATGCCTGGGCGTCTAATACAATGATCCATGCTTCACAATTATATGCCCATTTGTTTAAATGGATTATGTCTACTACTTCAAGTAACCAAGGTCATAATTCACTTTACATTCTGTGCACTGCTGTATATCCACCTTTGTATCCACCACTGTATGTATTTTCATTTTCTATTTTTTTAAAGAAAATAACATGCCCATTGTGACTCTTAAGCATTATTTTAAAGCAATAGCTTTAAAATATATGCTTATATGTATAAGAAAAAATATTATTTAATTATATTTAACAAAAAATTGCAATTTAATAATAGATTGTTCACCAGGAATGTTACAATCTCCAAATCATAGAAAAATGAAGAAAATCATGAGAGCAATCTCTCACATCAAGATTAACATAAAAATAAAATATGTGGCAATTCCAAGAAGGGTAATGTTTAATAGCACATTTGTGACCATTTTTGCCATTATCAAACTGAACAAAAGATATCAACGAGCAAACTTCTGTGACGATATGTTACGGACCATCATAAGATAATCATGGGCATTGTTAAATAAAATGTAAAGGGCTTTATATTTTTATACGATGTCGTAAACGACTCTACACCCTTGTCAGAAATTAGAACAGAAAATAATCATGAGTTTTTTCAAGAACAATATGTTTTTTGCTTTGAGACAACCATCTGATTCAATTAAACATTGTTAATAACAAATATTTTATTGCTGTCATCATCAAACAAAAACAATTCAGTTTCAAATTTTTTGTTTAGCACAACACTAAATTTGTGATTACATCGTAGCAAAGCGAATTACATTATCAGCCCTACAAGCAATTATAATACTTGGTGTCGAAATCTAATAGGTATAATTCGTTGTAGTTTCATATTTCGCCCTATTATATACCGAGAACAAACATTTCCAATATAATACAAAAGGTCATATTACTTGAACTATATATGACCGTCATGTTCTTGCCGATTGCTCTTTAAATTTACGCGCTATCTTTCGAATTGCGCATTCTGATTTGTGGTCCCCACTCCTAGATTGGGTCTCATCCCCACCCTTAATCGATTTTCTCATTTGCCCCCGAGTTGCCCGCGCGCAGCTCCTGCGGTCAGTGAAAGTGCAAAATGCTGTGCAGGTCTGCTTTAGATCAATGTAAAAGTTAAACTTCTTCAGATTAAAGTATGTATTGTACTGCCAACTAAAACTTCTAATGACTGAAAAAGAGGAAGGACTTCAGGAGTAGTTTTATAAGCTAGAAAAAATCACAGAAAACTAATATCAGTTAGGAAATGCCTAGATGCTTCATTACTACGACAAGTACAAGTACTTATTCAAGTTGGCAAAAGGAAGGCACATCCAGATTTATCTTTTAAAAACGTTTATGGCTCAGCTGTTCTTATGGTTCAACAGAAAGGAAATAATCGATGTTCAAAAATAGTAAAATACATCACACATGAATACTCCATTTCTATCAGAAAGTTTTGACATATCCACAGACTCAAGGGGATACCTATGATAAGTAGATGCTGATAATATTAACTCCAAAAATTACCAAAATAAGTTTTTGTTCTTCTCAGAACTATGAAGAAAGGACTTATTTTCCTTTTCAAATCACCGATTCAATTTATTTTGAATTCCAGAGAAACAAGAACTTTCATAGAGAGATCAGCCGACTCTCTTTAAGAACGAATGATAAGCCGACAAAATGACTCCGCCAAGACGTTTAAAGGGTGAGTTATGGAGTCCATACCAGAACCAATAGATCCCAGTGGGAATGTTCTGCATGAACCAGAAATGATTCGCAGCCACCGAATCACAACCGACACGGTGTAAGATATATAGGTGTGTCAACTAGCCGCCTTTTGGACAAAATTTTTGAAGCCAGTTTGAGATTAGTTCCTCGCTTATCCGTACAGTGAGCACGATCGAGTTGGGCATTCATGATGGCGTCTCGCGATTTAGTGGCTTCCACCAGAGGTTACAAAGCTATTAAATGGATCACCATCCTGTCCCAAAAATACCCAAGTCGTTCGCAGCGCTTACATAGCGAGAACTGTGAGAACTAGCCTCACATTAGCTTCAGTTTTAGACCGGGAGTGAACCCACCTATATCTCTAACAGCGTGCAACCGACAACAAATCCGACAGGTTTCGCGTGCGTCTACACTACTGCAAACCCACCAAACAGCCGTATCCAGTCCACCCGTTCCCGCACATGGAAGCCCCAAACGCGTACCATGCGCGACGAGCGGAATCAATGGGCGCCACGCAGCGACTCCGCTCGCCTTCCCGTGCGCCCTGGCGGCCCGCGCGCAACCCTGGCGTCCGCGTGCAGCTCCGGCTTGTTACGCCGGGGCCTTAACAAGGCAATTTGCTTGGCCGGTCCGGCCCCGCCCTAATGAAGGCAGTCCTCCGAATAAAGATTAGGAAGGAGCTGCCTGGAAGAAGCGGCTCGTCGAATCGACCCACCGCTCTGAGGAGATTGGCGAAGGAGCTGCGCCTGAATGGCAATGCCCGCGCTAACGTCGCTCGGCGCCACACCACGCAGGGCCGACGGCCCCGGCCGCGGCGGCGCCGCGCCGGACAGAAAACGGAATGCGTAAGGAGACGAAAATAGCAGGTGCAGCCAAGGGCAGGGAGGAAAGGACGCAGTAGGACTTCGTCAGAGATGCGGCTGGACGGCTGAACGACTAGGAGCTGAGTGAGGAAATGGGTTGGTGCAGATTCGATCTGCAAGGAGCAAGTCAAAGTAATAGAATAGTTATCAATAGTAATATCATGAACACATATCTTTATGCCGTTATGCAATGAATTACATTATATTCTTATTTGTCTCGTAATATTATGTGCGACTAAAATGTAATTGCTTATATTCTAGGACAGTGGTGTCAAGGTCTCCTACTGGTGACAGTTAGCACGCGTCGTGGCACCGTGGCATGCCACGAGCTTCTCTGCGGCACTAGCGTCGGGAAAGGGAATTATTAGTAACCACATCGTTTCACAATAGGGTTGGCGTTGTGTCTTGCGGCGGGGTTATGAACTGAGTGGAGGGGCGACGTCGTCATGGCACTCGTGTCACGGACTCCCGCTCAGTGGCATCGACCTTGCCAACACTGATCTATGATTTAATGTGACCTTGGCAGGGAGGTGAGAGCAAGAATATACAATTTATAAGGGAGAAAGTGCTGTAATTGTCTGCCGGAAAACGGCGAAAATTTGACAGAGTAACTCTTATCGCGGGGCTCGGCAGAACAAAAGTCGATGAATTTTTCCTCTATATAACTATAATTACTTCCTCTAACCTTCTGTGTAGTCAAAATCAATGTTTTGTGGGTCCTTCATACCAAAATTCCGTCTGTTCATAGTCAACGCTAGCTCCTAAACCGTTCAACCGATGTCTCCAAATTGAATATTCTTCGATCACTTTAAAGAAACATCAAGCTCTCTCAGTTTTAAACGGAAGTTTGGATTTTTGATTTTTGTAGATTCATTCTATAAAGTCTCAAAACATTTTCAAAATTTCCTTAAAATGGCTCCAAATGTTTCCATTAAACTTTGTCTTCGAATGGCGTAGAAGACGCTTTAATGAATGATGCAGGTCTAAAACGCGAGTAAATTCCTGATTTTCGAAAAATGTAAAAGTTCATTTTTTCGGCGTCCTCCTACATCTACAATATTGAAGATAGAAATTTATCTGAATAAAATGTACTTTTGAAAGAAATTTCTTAAAATATGGTCATGTACAATTTTTCGTAAGTATGAGTCGTTTCGAAAGTATGAGTGATTTAGAATGAAAAAAATCGGAACCGTTTTCCAGAAAATCTTGTTTTTGTTATTTTTTGAAATTGCACATATTGCACACAATATTGCTAGAAAACTACTATTTTTTTAGAAAAAGTACATGACCTTAAGCAACTTTTTCTTAAAAACGACAAAATCGTTTTTTATGAAATTTTTTTGTTGGATATTCTGAAGGACGTTTAAGAGAGTGGTGCAAGTTTCATGTTGGTTGAAAATTCTGATTTTTCAAAAATAGGAAAAATTCAAGTATATTTGGTGCCTTCCTGCAACTACAATTATGAAAACACAATTTTCTCTTCTTGAAATTTGTTCATAAAAACAGGCTTTTAAATAAGGTCATGTTTAATTTTTCAAAATTGTGAGTATTTTTTGCGTAAATTGGAAAATAATTTGAAATGGTGAATTCGAATTTCCAGCGCTTCGTTTGTGATAGTGTTAGTCTTTAAAAGTAATTTGAGAGGCAGAGGCAGTTGGATATTCTGAATATCTCTTCTCATTGTTTAACTCAATATTAACTTAATAGTGCCGACAGAGCCTCTGGCGGCGTCTCGTTGCAACTCGCACAGAAAACTGCTGACTGTCTAAACACAACGTTTGGCTTTTGTACTTCTAGTTTAGGATCTTAAAGTTTCTGTATGAGAATCTGCATGAAACCTGTTCCGTGTAAAATGCCTTAACAACAAAAGAAAAAAATACCGACAGTTTCTTTTAAGTTTCAGTGACATGTGAGTACATAGGATTCTGCGGCCAGAGTTAACAGATAATTGGCTTCCCAAGGGATATTGCTTTCTAGGGATAGTTGCCCACATATCAGCCAACAAACTGGGACTTCAAATAAAATTTTTATTCAGACTTTTTCATATACAATTTCTAATACAAAAATGAATTGAAAGTTAAAAAGTTAATAGTTAAAGGAACAGTTTAAAAAAAATTAAAAAGTTAAAAGTTTAAGAAAAAAGTTAAAAGCTAAGGAAAAAGTGTAAAAGGTTAAAAGTTAAGATAAAAATGAAAAAAAGAGGCATTTAATTTAGATCTGCACTTTTCTGTTGCATGACGGACGAGTGTGGCGCCTGTGACGCGAATGATGCTCCGATACTGCTGCTGCTGCCGTTGGTGAGGTGAGGGCGGGGGGCACAGATCTTGTCCACGATCTCTCTGTACTCGCGTGCGGCGAGGTAGGGCCTGGCGGTGTGGGTGAAGTAGCACGTCACACTCCCGGTGATGGCTTCGGCTATGATGCGTTGTCTTAGTGTTTTCAGCTTATAGCCATTCGAGACCTTTAGGAGCGCAGCGTCGCTTCCGGGGTACCATTCGCCCAGGGCACCCACCACCAGCGGTATCATTTCGGCGAAGGCGTAGCCGGCGCTGAGGAGAGCTGCGCGGGAGGCACTGTATTTACTCTTATTTTCCTCGTATCTCTCCTGCAGCTTACCGGCGCGTGCCGCCACTACCGTTACATCCACGATGATGGAGTGTAGGCCCCGCGCCAACAAGATCCGGGCGCTCGCTATCCGCCACTACCTGGTTTTCTTTAAGGACCTTCCATCCACCCGCCACTGCGGGTAATGTGTAATGCTTGCCTTGTAATGCTCGCAGATGTTGTTGTGGCGAGCGTGCCACAGCGCCGAGTTGAATCGCCACTCATTCGTGACATGTCCAACTGTCTCGAACGCGGCTGTGCCGTCTGGGCGGGTGCAGCCCTTCCGGCAGGCCATGTTCTTGTTACCAGGGCTGTGGTTTAAGGCGGAAGCGGAGTTGAGGCGGGCCGGGAAGAGAAACTTGTACACAGGTATTCACATATGCTTCCCGGTCCGCGTGAAGAAACCTGACTCCTTGCCCACCCCGCCAGAGCCCCCGCGTAGATTTCTTGGGCATTTTGGGATTGCCATCACCGCGAATGCGCCTTCAGGAATAATTCTCGAAGGCGCCTCACTAGTGACGACCTCCCCGAGGGCCTGATGGTGACCACCTCCGCACTGTCATCCTCCATGCGTTTCTGGCGGTTGTCAGGGTCCCAGGCGTCCGGCGGCTGCTCCTGCTGGGCGCCCGGGTCCGGTCGTGGAGGGCCCGATCTCTGCTCCGGGGTGCCCCTTCTATCGCTGGCACAGGGGTAGGCGGAGGCGCTAGGGTGACGCCGGGGCCGCGTGGCTCGTCACTGCGAACGGCTGCAGGCTGCGCGGACGCACCTCGCAGGTCGTTGGTTGGGCTGATTGCGGCCAGTACTGGGATGTCGTCGGCGTCGACTCGCTGAGTGGCGGCCGGTTCTACCCTATGTGTGTCCTGCCTACCGCTCTCGGCGTCGGCGGTGGGAGCGGCGTCCCATGGCTGCATCGGGGTGGCACTCCAATCGGCCCGCGCGCCGGCCTGCGGGGCGGGCGTTGGTGACGCGGCGGCGCCTACTCCTCCGCTCTGCCCGTTCGACGTCAGCTCCGGGGCGTTGTCCCCGGCGGCTACTGGGATGTCATCCTCGGTGGCCGTGGGGTCGCGGCCTTCGCCGTCCCTGGCCTCTACATCAGCTCCAGCCGGGTGACAGGATAGTCCCGTGGGAGGCAGTAAGAGGAGGGGAGGGTGAGGGAGGGGGTGAGAGTGCCGTTGTTCTCTCCTATCTCTCATTGTACTCCCACTCTGCCCGTGGCGTTACGCGCGCGCGACCAAAAAGTCTCAAGGCCATATCTGCGGGGGAACGGGCTTCCAGTCCTTCACCAGGGAGAAGCATACCGGCCGTCCCAGGTAGTCTGTGCGATCGTTCGCGCCAAGGGCTCGTAATGAATGTCCGTCTATCTTGATGCCTACAATCACGTGTCTTCTTCGGTGAACGGTGAGGGTGACACATTTGTGAGGATTAATTTTCATGTCTGTCATTCGTAGGGCCCGTTGCGTCGCGTCAGCTATCGCCTGTAGCTTCTCTTCTCCGCTCGCGATTAGGGCGAGATCATCCGCATAGGCCAAGACTTTCGCGTGCGCGGTTGCGGCCTGCTCAGGATGAAATTGCGTGTCGTACTGTGGAAGGTCGCAGTATGACGACGCGAGGCGAATGCTGGAGCAGTACCCTAACAAACAGACCACGTACCACGACCTGCGCGCGATCTTTCCTACCTCTTCCTATCCTATCCACGTACTTTACACTTACATGCACTACGCTACTACACTGACACACATTTACACTTACGTGCATTTACATTCAATTACACTTACCTACTACACTTGTCGGGAAACTAGTCGGGGGCTTAGAGCTTGTCTCGCTTGGGGCGACGTCTCGCTAATGGGGCATCTGGTTGGAGAAAATCCCACTAGTCGACTCCTAGGTCAGTGCCGGATCTCACCATCCAGCAGAGGAATATCACCGCCACCTTTCAAGGACAAAACACGCAGTACACTTGCCGGGCTAACTACATTAGCAGTTGATGCACTAATCAAACAAACAAGCGACATCTGTAAAACAGTACAAGGCAAAGTTATGTTATGATGTTCTCTCAAATGAGAGATGAATATTAGCAAACAAGTAGTTGAACTAAATTTTTAGCGTGGCTCCTGGGGAAGAAAAGTAAATGAAGGGAAATGTAGCTGTATCGAGAAATTCCAATGTAACCCAGCATTGTTTTAGACAACATGTTATTCGAAAAGAAATATTGTATATCTTGAGATCAAATTATTTTCTCTGGAAAATTTCAATGATTTCTCACGAGCGTCCCCCCTCAAGAAAAAAAATTCTACTCATTTTATATGCCAAGAAGCGTTTTGGAAGAAACGTGACCTACAATATCTTCGTTTTCAAACAGGGCAGCCAAATATTCATCTCACGTATTACCTTCGCACCATTCTTTGTGAGATAATATTCTGAATTCGTAGGCAGACGAAAGTGACAGTTCATACAAAAATTTACTTTGATTCGAACTTCCAAGGTTTTCTTATATCATTCATAACTAGAGGTGCTACAAAAGCACATATATTTTTTGTAATATTATAATATTATCGTTATTCAATATTGTGCCAATTCCTTTCTTTTCTTTCTTTCTTTCACTTGAGATTTCATCTCGTAAATAAAAGAAGTGTGACAAATATTTTTTTTAATAACTTTAAATAAAAATATATTTCTGGCATTGAGTTCAGTGCATAAGGTATTCAGTGTATCCACATATCCGATACGTATTTTAGCCTTACAATATTCTACGTACACAGTATTGGAGAAAATAAAATAATTAAAGTTAATTAATAATGCGACGCACCAGCGGCGGATGGGGCGGCGGCAGCTGCTTACGCTACAGCGCGTTCTTTCCAGCACTGCTTCAAACCAACAAAGGACGGCACGCATGCACAATTTACAACGCAGTACTGATAGCGTTGTCAAATGGAAATAGATAGAAAAATGTATAATAGTAATTATTAAATATTAAAGTATTGTAATATTCTCCAAATATGCCTCGTTTGAACACGAATTACAAGTTACTCCTTGTCTGAAGATGTAATGCTAAATTCTCTCCATACTTTTTCAAGTCGAAGAAAATTTCCCCAAATTCTCAGTACTAATCGAAGAACAAACCCTTGTTTCCATCTGTATTCAGAGTTCTACATGTATGTGGGTTAGGGTAGGAATATCAGATTTTAAGAAAACTTGCACAGAAGACATTTCTCTGCACAGTACTCACATACAGTTTTTAACTGTTTCTGACGTAAGAAATAATACATACAATTAAATAAAACAATTCCTGGAAGTGGTTCCATGTGCGTCCAACAAAAAGAAGAATTCGAAGGAATTTCACACTGACAGCTCGTCAAACGAAGTGCGGAAAATTCAAAAATTTATGTTAAAAATTATAGAATTACGCTAAACCACTCATATTTTAAAACAATTTAGGTTTTAAAGGACATGTTTTAAAAAACTCATTTTTATAGCAAATTCCATGTAACAAAAATATTTCTGTCGTCAATATTGTGATTTTGTTAAGTTAATTTTTTGTTTTCAAATTTCGAAAATACAGAGAATGCGCTGAAATTGATATCAGCACAACTTTATTTACTACACTGATTCATAGAAGAAAAAAATTAAGGAAAAAGTTTAGGGCCGTTTTTGATAAAAGAATTGTTTAAAATGGTTTTAAAAGCGTCTATATTTTACTCAAAATTCATGCAATAAATACTCTATTTGCGAAAAATTGAACATATCATGAAGATCTGCTTTTGATTAACACATTCTATTATAAAAAATCTTCACAGTAGTTGTAGGAAGACTCCGAAAAAAGTTTGTACCTTTGCAATTTTCGAAAAATCAGGGTTTTCAACAAACATGAGGCCAATACCATTCTCTTAAACGTGCTTCACACTATCTAACAACTAAATGTATTAAAAACGATGGAGCCATTTTTTTTGAAAATTTGGTAAATGTCCCAGGGGCTTCATTGAAAGTTCCCCCAAAATGAAAATATCGGTTCCAAATTCAAGGGGCGCGACAGACAGATCGATTGGGGAATAGCAGTTTTCAATCCTGCAAGAGGGGGAACTCTTGGTCCAGAGTCGGGAGGCGGATGCAACGTAGATGGAAAGACTCGATTAGTGATGGCATCTGTGTGCTTTGTTGTGACAGGAAGATTGGAACCACATCCTTTTAAATTGCTGTGCGACCAAAACATGGAGAGGAAAATGGATAGGAATGGGAAACTACTACTTCCATCATAGAAACATAACGCTCTGCCAGATAAGGAAAACGGAAATTAGGGAATGGGAAAATAGCACTGGTTAGTATGAGTGGAGGTTAGACTGGAGTGAACTGTAAAGTAATAAGTAAATAAGTAAGTAAAATAATAAAAATGTGAAACTGTCAAATAATTAAATATAAGAACATTAAGGGCAAAGGGGAGAGGATGTCAGAAATGTAAGGGAAGAAGCGATGGTGCGGATAATTTTCTATGGCGCTGTTTGATTCCAGATGCTGAGGGGGGAAAAAGACTGGAAGAAGAGTGGGTGACGTCTCCTCTTGGAAATAATTTTAAAAAGGGTAGTAGATTGGCTTGAACTCGGCTTCTGCAGGCAGGTTTTTGCCCTTTTAGTTTTTTCCTCAGCTGTACCTTGTGGTCTCTTCCGCGGTTTTGAAGTGATGAAGAGACCAATTAAGGTAAATACCAGAATTTGAAAGGCTAGAACGCGGTACGATGTAGGTATTGTAATGGCTTAAAGGCTGGCCATACTGTATCAAGTTATTTAATTTACTAGCGTGCCCGTGCGAGAACTCTCGCATGTTAAATTCCACCCCCTTCCCTATCTTTCCTTTTCCATATTAAGAGGGGAAATTGTTAATGAAATGTGTTTATTCGTTTCAAAAATTAAAATGGTAACTTGCAATATACATATAGAATTTAAAATAAAAAAGTGAAACGGAATTGGTTTGAACAAAAAATTAATGAAAGTTTATTCAGTATTACAGACATGTTCTTGGAACAATTCACAAGACTTTATTAAAGACATCTGAAGTAATTATACAACATTCCTTGACAGCTTTTCACTTTCCTTGATAGTCACAAAAATATTACAGAAGCTTTTTACTCTCTAGAAAGCTACGTAGAGGTAGGTGTCCATGCGAAAATACAGGATCGGGCAAGCATAAACATAATCTTTCGAATATTATTTAACATTGTAACCGAACTTAGAGGTACACCCGTGCAATTTAATCGCTTAGAATATTGAGTCATTAGTTTCATTTCACATATCGAGACGCGCCGTATCAGCAAAATAGAATATAATGTCCAAGAAGCTCTTGTTCTGTAGATTACGGTACGAGGAACATTTCTTTGTGGCCAGAACAACGAATATTACGAAACAGAGATGAAACTAGTGGTGCTACAGAATGGCACAGACTTTCCCGCATTTGTTTTCTATTTCCTTGGGTCTTTGCTAGCTATTCGGAATTGCCACATACTCTTTCTTGCCAGCTGCCATTTATCACCGCCAAAAGCACATTTTTTGTCATTTTCTTAATTTTTCGGTTTCCTATTGGTAAAACGGAAATATTCATTTTAGAATATTAAGGAACATAAAAACCTAGTCCTAAATGGCAATTTTCTTTTAAAAAGTATGTGCCGTTTTAAAGAAAATTGCGTTTTAGCGCTACTAAAAATGCGAAAATTGAAGCTCATTTTCACAGAAAATTTTTGTTTTCAAAATACTTTATTTTAAATTATTTAAAGCACTTACACTCACAAATATAATAATGTTTACAAATTGCTGATAATGTGTATATTAAAGATGTTAGAGATTTCTTCAAAAAATTACATTATGTAATTTTTGAAAAAACAATAAATAACTCAAAATAAACTTAACGTCATATTAAAGGGTGTAATTAGCACTATCCGTTACAAAAGTTTCAAGAAAAAAATTGTTGCCATACCTGAGAAAATGGCGTTTGAGCAACTGGATTTATCCACTTTTTCGTTATCACGGTCCGGCAACGATTTTTTTTCTGGCGAAACTTGGCCATTTTTTTTTGCGCATCATTACTATCATATCATCATTACATATCACTCCGTGTATACGTACGTATACGGTAAAGTAAAAATAGTGTGCGAAGGTGGCTTCAATATCGGAAAAATATTTGGGAGTGAGAGGTTTTTGATTTCTCCGGGAAGATTTGTGCTGTCAGCTACTTATGGCCTTGTACATAGCTAGTTCGCTGCCTGGTAATACACTTGTGATTATGTTCAACTTCATTATTTAACTGGCTTAGTTCAGATCATTTGTGATTCCGTCTTCGCCAGAGGATTTGCCTAATCTCAGATTTGTAATTGCTGTTCTCACTTCACTTACAATGATTTCAGGTACATCATTTTTTGTGGTAGTGTTTTTGTTCTATTTCAAGTTGATTGTGTGTTGCATTTGGCATGAGGCTAAAGTCTACTCTCTCGTTGCGTTCCTTTAGAGCTCTGGGTAGTATTCGGTGGCAGTTTCATTAATTGTCAGACTTGGTGTGAGTTTATTCCCTGTGTGTTGTGACTCCTAGAATTAAGTGTTTGTAAATATTTCTTTCTTTGCCTTCTTTACTGACTTAGATTCTCTTATTTGTTTGATTTTGTCAGAGTTGTGTTGTCTTATGTCTCTTCGGATCTTCCCTTTCACTTCTTTGTTGATGGTGTCGTATTCGGTAAGAAAGAAACTACTGCCATGCACGACCAATCCTGACAGGATTCGTCCTATGTGTCAGTAGTTTCTTTCTTTCTTGTAAAAGCATTTGTGTTTCAGTGCTCAGTTTGTTGTTATTCTTTCTGTTGGATAATGAATTTTTGCATGCCTCTCTTCCCTCTGTCAGCAGGCAATTTTGCAGTGAATCGTATTTCTTTTGAATGTTTTGAAATGTGTGTTTCTCTATGTCAGCGATGTTTGTCTTTAGTTTGGATTTGTAGGTGTTTATGTCGATGTTCCTGAGTTGTAGGTTTTATGTTATGTGAGTTGTGGAATCTTCTTAGTTTATTTCTTTATGTTTATTTCTGTAGTTACCATCCTGTGATAAGAGTTTAAGTTAAGGGTTCCGTTCACTTCAGTTTTTTTAATACATTCCACTTATTGGTGAGGATGTGGTCAATTTCGTTCATGTTTCTTTCTCCTGGAGAGATCTGTGTCCATCCGGCATATTGATTTCCCTTGAAGAACGTATTCACAATTTTCATTTGATGGCTTTCAGCGAAGCGAATTAGTCTTCACCTCTCTGGTTGCATTATCGTAGTCCGAATTTACCGATTGCTTCTTCTGGGATCTTCTTTTTGCCCACTTTAGCATTGAAGTCTATTATGAATTCCAGTTGAGCTCTGTTTGTGTTCATAATATTATCAAGAGTGCAATAAAATTCTTATATTTCTTCCTCTGAGCATTGTTCTGTTGGGGCGTGAACTTGGGTAATAAGGATTGTTCTTTTTCCGATATTTTGTGAAAGGGCTGCAATTCTTTCGTTAATTCCTATTATTTCTTTTATGTATCCCTTTAATTTTTTATTGATAAGGAACCATGTTCCTCTTTGTCCTTTGGTTGTCCCAATATGTGCCAAAAAATGTATTATCATTGAAATCTCGAAATCCCTCTATTCTTCATACATTACTCCGTAATGTACTCCGTACGTATAAGAGAAAGTAAAAAATACTCTTTGGCATGAGGATGAGACCTGAGGAAATGAAATAAATCCTTAACCAGGTTCCTCTTTTTCCACGTCTTCCCATAACATTTTCTGGTCCATAAAATTTACATAGGAAAAATTGGTGAGGATATAATAAATAAAAACCGTTAAATATCATAAAATTGTCTAGTTTTACGAGCCATGGATGGAAGTAGAGAGACAATACAAATCTATCGTAGTTGCAACTGAGCCTTACTATGAATCATGAATACTCTATTATATTATTGACGTTTCTACAACCTTTGGAATAACTAGTACCTAAATTGTTACAAGTAGTTTTGATAAACATGTAGATGAGATGTAATGGTTTAAAATAAATACACTTCGTTGGTATACAAGGTTATTTTTAAAACAAAACTAGAATGGACAATATACCAATCAAACAAAACATAGTATTCGTCTTTAATAAAATTTCTTTACTTCATGTTAAATTAATGCTCTTTTCTTTGTTAATTTCAAAGTATGTTTCAGTTTTGATTTGCAAACCAATACGCATTTTTTCACGTTTCTTCATCGCATCATTTGAAGCTGCATAATATAGAGAAGCTGTATATGGCTCTAAGGAAACCTCTTATGCTTGGTCACATTAGCATCGTACTTGACTCACACTTTTCCAAACACAGGCAAAAGTACTTCATCAAAGAAATGCCTCGATCCCTCTCTTGATTGAACTCCGTCCCAAGAATCTTTATATAAATGATGATATATCAATGTTAATAGTCCCGATGAAGAAAGACCATTCAGTGGCTGTGATTGAGAGAAACAGCAAAGACCTACAACGCACTTGAGTGAGATCTCTCATTTATCACATCAAACTGACAGGGCTCAGTGTTTTCACAATAAGAAATTTCTGCGAAGCAAACCCAGCTTTTCGGCGACTTTACTGTCACAATTATTACCCCGTTTTTCTACTGTCAGTTGTAACAGCTTGCCATTAGACATTGTTGGAACCAATAATGAAATTTTTGTTGCTCTTGGAAATGTCTATAATTGAAAGCTTCTACCAAGTAAGTAAAGTCCGGGAAACATTGATACATCCGAAAAGTTGAGAAAACTATTCCAAATTCAATAAGCTTCAAGAATGATGAGTACATCGAACAGATGGGATTGTCAGAGGAATTTATAATTCTTGTTAGAATTTTTATATTCAATTAATGGCAAACTGTCTTGTATTTTGACTCTTTTTCTCCCTGGTGCTCCATTCAGCTTCAGGCGATGTCGATTCGACTATGTGCACCGAGTACCCAATATGTCCCTCATCTGGAATAATATTAACCTTTTTAGACTAGACACTGGCGGGCTCCTGTCGGTGGTCAACAGACTCAAGAGAACTTCCGCGACAACAGACGTACATGAAGGACAAGGGAAAACAATCCATACCCACGGCGGACTCGAACCCGCAACCCTTCAGAGGCGCTGAATCGGCACACCTCTGGCCACTTCCGCGCGCGCCATCCAGGTCGGCGTCTCGTACCATGATTACTATAAAAAACAATGATATCCAACAAAAGCATTGCAGTTTCATGATGTAGGTACTAATAATGTTAACAATAAACGGACAACATAATAATTAATATTTAGTCACCAGTGATCTGTGTCTTGCTTTGTCAAAGCGTATGATAACACAGGCATCATTCAGATGTCTATCAAACACCAAGAAACGTATCTTTCTACATCATGTAGGTAAATAAGCACGAATTTTCGTACTGAAACATTTCTCTCTCAAATTATTGCCAAAAGTCAGGTGGCTTTAAATGTTTAACCAAAAGCGACAAAAACCCGGCAGCGCCACCTAGTGTGGACCTGTAGAACACGAGCTAAGAGACATTCAGTCCAGAAGCACTTCCCCTCCAACCGAGCTTCACGTCTAGGGTCGGAAGAAGAAGTGGAGTACAAAGACACACCAGTAACAAGCAAAATTGACTATAAAAAATTGTGAGAGAAGATATATATTTCTAGCGCACACGCATCAGAGGAATCCATAGGTAAAGCAGCATCTTACTGCATCGTATCCAAGTGTTTCAGCATTAAGACGCTTCTTCTCTATCAAGTTAGTGCCAATGGTCGCCCGCCTTTAAATTCCGACCAAAATGAAGAATCAAAAACCACCACAAAACCTTGATCTCCAAAACACGAGGTAAGAGCCATTCACCAGGGGAGCACCTCCCCTCCAATCGAGCTTTGTGTCAAGACCGAGGAGAAGAATAGGGCGGATTACAAACACGCACCGGGAACAAACGAAGCGCCGAGATCGAGAGGTGGCCACGAACGTGCGCCGAGATGAAGATAAACGTCGAGCGGTTCCGAAAGAATTATCGGGTGCATCGAACAGCGCCCCGGCCGCTAAATGCAACAGGAAATGAAGATTAATGAGCGCTCCAAGTGATTAGAGCTGGTTCAGAGGGGGAGCCAGTCGGATAATGGCGGGGAGGGGAGAGAGGCGGCCGGCGTGAACGCGTGGGTCTGATTGCGTTTCCGCCGCCCGCCGCATCCGCCCCTCCTTCCGCCCCGACGCCTGCTGGAGAGGTGGAACACGGGCGGAGAACGAAAGTTAAATACACGTGGAAGTTTCACGTGGCCCGTGTAAATGTTCCATTACGCGCCGTGTATGAGGGCATGACATTTTCTCTTGGGAGAGGTGGGGGTAATCGTGTTTTTGGAAATGGATTATCGCGAAATATTATTTTATTAATATCGTGTGAAAGCGTGCTATTTAGCTGGAATCCGCCAACTGTAGTTGGCCTCTAATGGTTCATGAAATATCTCCCTAATATTTAATTATCCCTTAATAAGTGAATTTCAGATAATATTCTAAATAGGGTTCTGTATAGAAATTCTCATTATTAGCTATTATTTTAATTTATTTGAAAACCATTTCAAAAGATCATTGCTATTTGACATTAAAATTTTGTGCTATTTGTTTACTTATTACTTCATTTACTTTCAAGCATAATATGCGTTATTATACAACAAAAGCAGGAATGGCTTCGCCATTTTTATCATTTTAGTTAGAGAACATTCGCATACTTTCTTTTATTTCTGCGTCGTAGATGAAGCATTCCGCATCAGCAACGATTATTGGCAACCTTTGAAATCCTCAAACCGTAGCAATTCTATCCACTTTAAGAGCCAAAAATATGTGCCTTTAGTGCGTCAATGAATTGCCCCTTAAAGTTACGTTTTACGGTTTACAACCTTACGTTTCTGGTACCTCTTAAGGACTGCTGATTACTAGTAACTAGGTAATTTGCCACGGCTGTAACTGAATAGCTTCCGATTTCATCAATCTCGATGACAAATTGCTGTTTTTGCTTTCTTTTGTTAGTTACGTGAATGATTTATTTTTGTGCCGGTTGCGTGAGTGACATTGCCATTTTGGTTAGCAGTTCATTTTGAATCTTTGAAATCGATACTCATTAGCAGCATTGAGGGTTGTAATGGTTCTTCAGAAATAATGACGTGCTCATTTCGATCAGATATATCCTGCGTAATTTTCATTTCGAATTAATGAAGTGAATACACGCACGCAAAACAAGTAAACTTGATATTTCATGGAGGATACTTTAACATGTTTTCTAAACTGAAAATTTCACATTTGAAAAACACGAATTATGAACACAAATTTATTTTACTCGTAAATAAGTGGTATCTATTTTATAATATGTATTTCGGGACTTCGTTAAATTTTTCAGAGAATGGACAATGTACGAAATTTGAAATTGCTCGTTTCCAGTCTCTTTGATAGAAATGTCAAATTCATGGAAATGCCAAACCATTAATGCCAAATTTTGTGAATGTCATGGTACATCCTAAATAATACGCAATTTCTCTAATATAGTATTTAAAATAACAGTTTTTCAAATGTTTTCATTCCAAATTCAAATTTAAAAAAAGTAAATTGACCAAACTGATCAAAGTCACCAGGCCTCCCGCTTTACTTCAGGCTACACTGATTACTGTCAGTTTCTTGCCGTGTTTGGGTGTATTTTTATATTTTGAAATATGCTTTAAAACTTTTTATTTCTTTATTTTTAGTCGCAACAACGGCTAGGGTTATTAGCGACTCCATTATTCATTACAAGAGTTTATACAAATATAATTTTATCCATCATTACGTTAACAAAAATGCCATAACGTATATACAATCTAACATTGTAAGGCATTATATATATATATATATATATATATATATATATATATATATATAACAATTGGTTCTGATTTTCAGTCGAATACAAAAGGTACCTAAAACTATTTAGATTAGCAAATTGTCTTTGATGACTGAATATAGGGCAGTTTTCTATAATGTGGTATATTGTTAAATTGGTTTTACAAGTCTCACAGAGTGGAGGGGGTGTTCGGTAATTAAGTAGAGATGAGTTAATTTTGTGTGGCCTGATGTTATTCTGGACAGGGTGATTTGACCTTTTTGGTTGAGCTTCTTGACATATTATATTGAAAATCGCTCGCAATTTTAATATTGCAAAATACGTGCAGAAAAAAATACGTTAAGTAATATTGCCTTCAGATGCAAACCCTAACACGTTGCAACACACTACTATCGTACATAACACAGAAATGATGCGTTTTAGTGCTTAAAAACCTGATTTTCGTTTCAAATAGACCCCTTTGGTTGACCACAAGAACACATTGATAGTTACATTTATCAAAAATACACATTCAATATATACTGTGTCATTAGTTAATTTTCACAGTTAAAGGCAATAACAATAACAAAGAAATAGAAGATAGATACGAAATACAAACTGGAATGTTGATGTACGTAATATACGTATTTGAATAATACTGTGTATGATAACGGAAATTTAAAAGGCTATGTTTCTTTTAAATTATTTCACGTGAAAGTATTTGATTACCATATTTCTTTGCTGATATGCAATGGTGAAGCAAATAAAAATGGACGTCGTACGTGATTACTAGAAGTATCGTTGCAAAAAAGAAATTTGAACATCGGAAGAGAATGTAATGTTGAGCTTCGCTGCGAGTGTACAACGAATTCCGTCCTTTCCGTGTCCTCTGATTAAAAGGATAAATACAACACCAAACGAGATTTGGTTACATCTCCAAAACACGTTTCATTTGAGCGGACATGAATACAGAAATACGGCGCTCTCGTTTACATAATAGTGATATTACATCACGTCGAGCCTTTGGAGGATGAAAATAATAACGTGAGGTGTTTGCGTTGTATTAACCTCGTTTGCATTGACCTGTGTCGGCTGTGACGCTTTGCATCGTAGTTGGTTGCGAAGGAAATTGCTTTCCTCTGGACAGTTCAGTTCCCGCTTAGGACAGGGTCTGCATGATACATGTAATAGATCTGGGCTACCCAAAGAGAAGGGTAGCGTCCGAACAAATTTTGAGATTTTGCAATTTTTTAAAAATTACGGTTTTTAACGACCAATAAGACCTGCACCCTTAAACATCATTCACACTATCCAATAGCAAATACCAATATCCAAAAAACTGTGGAGCCATTTTTTTAATTTTTAAAATGTCCCAAAGGCTTGACGTAAAGTAAACCCAAAATTAAAATAACGGTTTCAAATTCCAGAGGCCACAACATCAGCCAGATCGATTGAGGAATGTCAATTTTGGAGAAAATTGCCTGAACCGTTTAGCCGCCAGCGTTGTTCACAGGTGGAAAGGCGGACGGACAGATAGACAAAAATTGTTAGCCTTCGAGGAATATTAGATTGGAATGCAACCATAGTATTTCTGTGAAATTCATTGTTGGGACACGATTTATCTGCAAAGCAGTTATTATTGTAAAATTTGTGTTATTTGCATGAAAATATTTGGTTTTAGCACCAAATGTTCTACAATTTGGAAAGAGTTTTACAAAAAAAGATTACTGAAATGTGTTAATTCGGAGAAAAATTATGCTATAAATAACCATTACCATTACTAAAGGTGAGAACGTACACGCTGTTTTAGCGCCACTAGTTTTGATTGGCAACGATGCGATGTTTGGCGATTACATAAAATTAAAAACGTGTTACACTGAACTGATCTTTGTTTCTTTGCAGAAAATGAAAGGATTATCATTCATGACCCTTCAACTAATTCAATAAAATACCTATATATTATTAAATATCAGTTTATTGCTGCTCAGTGCTTTGTTTTGTTATAGAGGTTCTTGTTTGTATAACAGGAAAGCTGAAAATGAATAAGGGAGATGCAAAAGCGTGTCATGAATGGCTGATCATACAAATAATACAATTAATTCATATTGGTTTATAGATTTTTATTAATACGTGTAATGGGAGTTGACTGAGAGTCCGTGGACTAATGATGTGCAGTAGCGAATTAACTTCAACTCCTTCCACTTACCTTTGGCAGCCTGTTTACTCGGAGGTCCTCAGCGCATAATTGCGACGCGAACGCATTGTCCGTAAATGTTATATCTACAAGAGATGTCACAATTAATCGTGGAGAATTCAGATGTAGTTTGAGTGGAATGAAAAACATATAATTAACGTTGACTAAATAATATATTTAGTTGCAATTACACAACTGCATTTTCTCTTCAAAATATTCAAATGATTGTAGTAGCTGAAGGCAAATATAGTTAAAACTAATTGAATTTTTTGCAATTAACACTTAGAATGAAGTCAAAGGCATAACACAATACAACATACTGGTGCTGAAATGAGAAAATATAGTACTGCATACAAACGAAAATGTGATGCACTGTAGACACCTGGAGGTTGACTACGCGCGTAAGGCACGTGATGTCATCCGCCTGCAGATCGGAGGGGAGCCGTGGTTGCACGCACAAGCTTGCGCTGAAAGCACTCACGTTCTTGCTATTGCGACGTTGGAGCATAGCAGAGAGTGTAGCACGTTTCCAATACCAGGTCGTTTAACTGATGTCCATCATTGTTGTTCATGACATATGATGAGGTAGTGATTGATAGTAAGTTGCACTAATTACGGTAAGTAATTTTTGGCAAGCACACTGTAGTAACACAGATTCAGGAGTGCCATGAATCATGACTGACAGTTAGAGAAAGTTACTTTGCATGGCCGCGAAGGGGGCATCATTGCACAATAGGTATGCGATTGTTACTGGTTATGACACAATCACGTGCAACGTATATTGTACGGAACAGTTTACGCTGGAAGCATACATTGCGTGTCCGTGATCAGCATAACTGCGTGTCATAATACCCACTAATACAGAAAGTTCACATATTAACCAGTACCACATATTAACTGGATTGTAGTGAATTTGTGGAGGAATGCACAAATGCGTGTCTGGAAGCGACACTTGCGTGCAACTGCTCTAGCTGTATGACGCAATTACTTGGAGCACATGTTGTAGGAACAAGTTTATGCTAAAGGAAGCACTTACATGTTTGCGAATTAACATGAGCTTAACATGATGCATATCACAATACATTGTAACTGGTTGAATGTGGCGTCGCCGACGCTGTAAACTGTTTTAAAAGTATATTCATGTGTTGAAAATTTATTTCATACATAGCTTTGTTCAAATATGTTTTTAGAGTATCGTGCATTGGACTTACCAATGAATCGTAGTAACTGTTAATGTTATATTCCAGTTCAAAGATTCCCAACACTCAATGGCCTTGTATATTAACTCATTGCTTATTGAATATATCTTATAGCAATTTCAAAATTATAATCGCTGTAAAAAACTACTTACATAACTCCCTATACGCTTACTCCCTATATGCCACTTTCAATAGGGATATTCCCTTTTCTGTTCCCTTCCCACTTCTCCACCGGGCTAGTTGATAATACTTGACAAGTAACAGTTCTCCTTCTACGATGCTTGCTGCCTCGCCGCGAGTGCTGGTCGCCCCTGCCCCTGGCTGCCCAGCACGCCTGCGCTGCACTATCCGGTGACCTTGGGGGCGGTACGGCCATATGAATGATGCAAAATATGTTGTTCTGCGTTATTTTCTAATGCTAATATAAGATCATTCTCCATTAGTTCGGAAAATTCTGACGCAAAATCTTACACAACTATAATACATTTGTTTCCCCTGAGTTCTTAACACTTCCAGAGTTTTGTCCCCTATTTTAAGATTTTAAAACTCCACAATCTCGATCTCATTTTTGTTCTAAAGGCGAATATATATCCGTGAGTATAGTACTTTACAGATCAAATAAAATAATATGGATTGATAAGGGGCAGGCGTTCTTCCCGTAAATGGGCTCGGGGTACTTACCAACTTGAATGAAAATACATGTATTTACTTTTAATAAACACAAATAAACCAAACATTTATTCATCATGAAAATTTACAATGATACTTGCTTCTGTTACATGATGCTGTGCTTCACTATTCTACGCTATACATGCAATTGCATTCATTGTCTTAATTAACCATTCGACTGCCATTTGCTTTTCTGATTAGTGTAACGTCGTGGTGCGTACACCTATCCTGCAACAAGCAACTCCCTATACGCTTACTCCCTATATGCCACTTTCAATAGGGATATTCCCTTTTCTGTTCCCTTCCCACTTCTCACCGGGCTAGTTGATAATACTTGACAAGTAACAGTTCTCCTTCTACGATGCTTGCTGCCTCGCCGCGAGTGCTGGTCGCCCCTGCCCCTGGCTGCCCAGCACGCTGCGCTGCACTATCCGGTGACCTTGGGAGCGGTACGGCCGGCCGTTGCGCGACGCCTGCTGCCACTTCGTTCCGTGATTCTTGTTATTCGTGAATCCCCACTCCGTGTTGAGCTCGTATCACCCTCTGCTCACACTGGGGGAAACACCGACATGTCTAGTTCTCACAGTCGTCAACATTATTCTTCTTCAGCACTTCTACCAGCTACGCTTTCGGGTCTGAGTATCACTGATTCTACTATTCACGAATGTAGGTTCCCAATTACACACGGTTACAATATTACTGTAGCAGCGTTACCTCGACTATTTACCGCGGGCCGTTATCTCTGTCCCTCCGTGTCGGAGCCGCCGTTTCGTCTTCCACTGGCGCCTTCCCTCGTGTCCTGCACATTTCTTAAATTCGCGATCAATGTACGCACTGATTTCTCGTTCCGACCGCTGAGCCGAGCACATCGTTATCAGTAGTCGCCTTCGTTCGCACCGGAGAGGCCGAACCAGTCTAGGCCCGGTCTTTCATGTGCAAAGTGTTGTTCTGTCTTGTGTTGACTGTGTAAACTAGTATTCTCATACTATTTTGTGTATTTTTTACTTGTGACTAGTTTCAATGTGTAGAAAAGTGTCATAAGTATTGAAGTTAAAATAACTACAGACTCTACTTCATGCGCTGGCGTAGGCCGGTGCATATCGGAATCTCTCAACATATTGAATTCCGATTCACAAAATGAGTTGATGTCGACCAACCTTCTGCAATCATCACTTGGTCATCAGCAAAACATGGAGTCACAAAACATGGATCCCCATGCAAATAGCCAACACCACGTCTCAGCAGGTGCAGAATTCTATCTACAAAGTGGAACGTCCTCCAACGGAAATTTTCCCTCAGATCCAACTGTAAGTGACGGTACATCAACTGCTCAGGCAAGTACATTCACGAATGTTCTTTCACCCATAGTTCAGTCGTCCAAGAGACCGCGTAGTAACAGTGACCCAAATGAGCCGCCAAGAAAATTAGTCAAGATCAAAGTGTAGAATATTCAATCCCCACTAGTAATAGTTTCAGCGCCTTACAAAATCTCCAAGACTCTGAGGAAATCAATCCGATCCCCCCAGTGTTTGTGTATAACATTGATAACCTCACAGAAATTCATGATCTCTTAAAAACCACCCTAAAAAGTGAATTTTCTACCGAGTTAAAATTTGGCAAGGTTAAAATTCAAACGGAAAACAGCGAAGACTACAGACTGTTAGTGAACATGCTAAATACTAATAACAAATCATTTCACACTTACGCTGACCCGTTATCAAAAAAATTATCTATTGTAATAAAAGATGTTCACCAATCCTTTACTGAAGATCAAATTCTCGCAGAACTTGTATCGAAAAACTTTCAAGTTGTGAAAGTCAATAGACTACATAACAAAGAAGGTCAGCCAATTCCTGTCGTTTCAATGTCGATAATTGTGAAAGAAAATAGGTGGCAAGATATTTTTAAATTAAATAGACTTTGTCATGCTGTTGTTCGTGTCGAACAGCGAAAACGTCTCCCAGGGCCAGTTCAATGCTCAAGATGCCAAGACTATAATCATTCCAAAAACTATTGCAATAGAAAAATTATTGTGCTATTTGTACGGGCAATCATTTCACCAAAGATTGTAAGGAACCGAGCAACTTTGTACCAGTATGTAGTAATTGCAAAGTAAAAGGTCACAGGGCAAATGTGAGATCGAATGTTTGTTCATATTATGACAAAATTGCAAAATCTAAATCAAACAAAAACGGTAAGGGAACTAAAAATACACCTTCAACCAATAATAATAACATCAATAACAATAACAATAATAACAATAATTTTACTTATCAAGCTAGAGAGTTTCCTGGCCTGCCTTTCACTAATAACATTCCTAATTTTAATTTCTCAACTCGCTCACAAAATCCCCCTCCCGCCTCAACCAATGTTAATGACGCTTCTTCAAATTGTTCAATGAACAATGCAAACGGAAATTTTAACTTAAGTGAGTTCCTAACTATCCATATTGTCAATTTCTTTGGTCGTTTAATTCAATCGTTCCTCCCTACTTTCATTTAAAATATAAAAACTTCAATTCTTAGCTCAATTTTCCAAAATCACGTTTAAAACACCATGCTTCAACAATCTAACATTTTTAAACTGGAACTGTCGAGGTGTTCTAAATAAACGATCTGAATTGAAACATTTTCTGGTTTCACATGATATTGACATAGCATGTTTAACCGAAACTCACCTTATTTCTTCCAAATCTTTCACAGTTCAAGGATACAAATGTTACAGACATGATAGACCAGGGGACGTACCAGCAGGTGGAGTATTAATTTTAGTGAAATCCGGCATTCCGCACTGGACATCATCTCTCCCAATAACACCAGGGTTAGAAACAATAGCAGTAACTATCAACCTTCAGAACGGTAATAATGTAATGATAATTTCAGCTTATAAGCCGCCTAATAAACAATTGACTGCAACACGTCTTCAAGACATTTTCAAACTAAAGGCGCCCATTATCTTATTTGGTGATTTAAACACAAAACACACTTCTTGGGGATGTAGAATAAATCAACCAGCCGGAACTTTTCTTTTAAATCTCGCAAAGCACTCAAATTTCAAAATTATTGCGCTCGTTGATTCGACATACTTTCCATTTAATGCGAATTACCTTCCAGATATTCTAGATATTGTATTAACAAATTTAAACTTTGCTCTCCATTAATATTCTATCTGCGAACTAGATTCAGATCATAACCCAGTGATTACAACTTCCAAATTAATCACTTCTTTGCCCAATTCTCCACCGCATTTATCTACTCACAAAATAAATTGGCACACATTTCAAAATCGGTTATCATCGCTCCTTCCTCCGTTCTCGAATCTGAAAACCCCTGCAGAAATTGACCAAGGCACACTTTTGTTTACTAATGCCATCACAATTCAATTGACTATTCATCTCATTCACTAACTGCTACTCGCAGAGGGCTCACCAAATATCCGCTACCTGAGCAATTACGTAATTTAATATCACAAAAGAACAAAATCAGACGTTTATGGGCAAAACATCGCCTACCTCATTTGAAATCTGCATTAAACCATCTAACAAAATTGGTTCGATACGCTCTTACGATGTACAGTTTTGGAAACAAAAATTGATCGCGGCCGTCTGCTGCTAAGTTCAGCTTGTGCACGGCTTGGGCAGCCCTTGTCATGACGAAACGTCGCAGGCGGAGCCTCAAAAACCTACGCAGCCAATCTCAACACAGGGGGGAGTGTCCTAACAAACTTAACGTCGTACAAAATGGCGGGCGTCGCTAGTTCCGAAGTGAAAATATTTTCAAATAAAAATACAAGGAATGAAACACTTTTACGAACATTAAAGTAAATTTATTCAAATATATATGAACACATACATTTAACCACTATTAACACAATTCTTTTTGAAGAAATTACGGTGATGTGAGATAAAATAACACTAATTTTAGACAAATTACCTTCTTATACGCATTCTAATTCCAATATTGTTGTTCGTACACAATCCATGAACTTTATCAAATGTCCAGATTTTTTCCATAAGAAAAACTATTATAATTGCACATTTTCAAGTGTTCATAAGTGATTCTAAAAGTTGCAAAATTGCAAAATACTGGCTTTCTGCATTCGATAGAAAATTTCTAGGGAAGCATTTCAATACAAGACAATAAAATTCAAAGACCAATTGTATATTTATTATTAAAACAACAATTAAACTAGATATTAAGCAATCAATTTTCATCTCTGTTAAAAATTGTTATTTTGCGATATTGAACTTAGGGACAATTTGGGCACACTCTTCCGCAGGAATAACGCACATTTCGAAATTGTTTATAAAATTGTTAATTGTTGCAAATTTTTTAATTCGCAGTTTTCGGTTCTGGGCCATCAGGAAACTCTTCCCACTTGAGAATTGCAAAAATTGGATATTGTTTATAAATGTACAAATTTTGCAATATTTCTTTACTCTCTCATCTCAATTGCCTTTCAACAAGTTGCGAAATTCCGCAATCCGATCGGGGCTATCACCTTTCCTTACGCAATTGCTTATAGGAAATTAGCATCTGATGCCAACCCTCATTTGTTTTACAGACAATCCGGTCGCTCTTGGCAGTCAAGTATATGGTTTAGTTCGTTTTGCAGTGTCTCGCTTTCCGCCCATTATATTATATTAACGATTTCTGACTTAACGGCAAATCAATGAAAATTTCTGCAAATGAACTATTGCTAATTTTTATCTTTCAATATTTTCTTTGGATTCTTAATACTTTGTTTGAACTGTCGTTCCGATATTATAATTTGTCTGCGTTATAAATAAATTATCAAAACGCCGAAATTGTTGCCCTGCGAACGTGAAAGTAAAATTTCACTGCGTGTTTGTCTATATTTCAGTCAATGGTGTCAACTGCACGCCGATATCTTTATTGTATAGTGATGAAATCTATTATAAACCAATTGTTTTGAAAAATGCATTTTGATGGAGCGGTGGCACATACTATATTATTACTAATTAAAAATTTTGTATCAAGAAGTTTATCTATCGGATTGTTTTCTTGGTTGTTTGAAGTGCCTGTTTGAGCTAACCAGATGAAAGTTTTAATTCCATCTGTTTCTCTATTACCGTCAAAATTGCAGCAAATATTAAACGGTAATACGAGACTGCTGCCGAAATTCGCAGTGCGATGTAAGGAATTATTTCGTAACACCCTAATGATACATTCTGGAGCTTCATATTTTCGATTATTATTAATAATAATTAATAACTAGCCAACTTTGAATATAGATAATTTTAACATTTAATCCACGATACAAGTGTTGTATAGCAGAGATATTCTTTGAAACATTTTTAATTTTGCAGAAATTGTACAATATTTGATTTTTTAATAGAACTACATAGATTTTTTTTACTGAAATGATTAGATTATTTGAAGAGGAATACAATATCTTAGTTGTTACTGACTTAAAAGAAATATAGAGTAACAAATATTTTACCTAAACTTGGTTTGAAATTATGAACAGTTGTTGGTACGGGAAATATTTGCCTTGAGACGCCAGTGCGGCGATCGCCTTTGGGACACTTGGCCTTCGCGGTACCGCGACCTTTAGACTACAATGGTAGGAAAGTGATGGAATGTATGCGTGCATAATATAATCATTGCAGGGAATGCTTAGAAATGGACATCAATGTTAAAAAAGTCGAAAAGAACGATGTATGAAACTGTCAGCTTAAGAAAGAAAATATTAAAGCCATTTTCAGACCTAACAAGCATTGACCTTAATTTGTAACGGCGACAGAAACAAGCCTACATTTTAAAACATTTCAAGTAGAAGGCAAGGGATCAATAGGTTAAGATGTTTTACAGTAATATCTCGAGATAATTAATCAGAACATAGATTGGCTGCAAGTTTCTAATATTCTTTATTGTTAATCTACTTCCTCGTTTATTCATTTATACATCAAATGTATAAAAAGAAAACAAATTGTGTATTGTAGAACTACTCTTCTGAAATATATTTTCAGCATGACTGTTGCCTCGCACTTTTACTAGTATATCAAGGAGAATTTTGAACAAAGAAAATTCAAACCAATTGTTAGGGCAGGTCCAAACACCGCCCGCATGCGCGATATATAGGTAAATTTCAAGGAAGAAGGATTTTAATATATTGTGCTATTATTCTTACTTTCACAAAAATAAAATTATTTTTATATCGTAGACCGTCAAAACTTACCATGAAAATGCGCTCGTAAAATAAAATGCTCACCATCAACAGAAATGCATTAAAGAAGTTTCCTCGGGAAGGAAATCACGCATCAACAAAGGTTTCTAGCGACTGGAATTCATTTCCGCGTTGAAATGTTACCCATTCATTAGAAGAAGTTCAATTGTGGGACAACAGTTTATAAGAATTTAAACCAAAACAAACCTCTACTTTTTGTCGGGGGATGTATAAAACTGCATTATTCTTTTTTATTATCTGTTCAACAGTTTTTGTGTGTATATCCAAGCAATATACTGGGAGTCCCACCAACTAAGGGACACTCCCTAACTTCTAAATCTAAACGGTTCCCGATATCGAAATGCGGTTTTCGCTCAACAATGCGAATCATGTGGCAAGCAATTTGCCGTGGAGATATTGTTCGAAATATTTTAAGTTTTTGAGAAATTTAATCACCTTTGAGTTTTTAAATGCAATCATGTATTTTTCTCACTGGCATTAGAGAGATCATAAATAGACGAATACAATGATGTAACATATATTAATGTTTTGATAGTATTTTGAGTATAAAAATATACTTTCTGACATGTGATTTTAAATTAAATACTTGAGATTTCAGGAAAAAACTACACGTTTCGTTTAAAATCTCATGTCAGAATGTATAATTTTATACACAAAATACTATAAAATATTAGCATATGTTACATCATTGCATTCCTCTTACGATCTATCTATTGCTAGTGAGAAAATATATGGTTCCCTTAAGAAAAACTAAAGATTATTTAATTTCTCCATAAACTAAAATACTTCAAACAATATCTCTACACCATTTCTCTTTTGTCTTGAACCATGATTATACATTCCTGAGAGAAAACTCTATTTCGATATTGAAAACCGTTTAGAAGTTTTGGGGATGGTCAATAGTTAGTGGGACTCCCTTAAAGTAGGACTAGTTAGTGAGATGTATTTCAGTAATTCAAGTTTTAATTCCGTTTCATAGAAGGTACCACACATCAGAATTATTTGTAATTGTCTAAATATATTGGAGCCATTTTAAACGTTGTCCGCAATTTCGTACAATAACTTACACAAGCAATTTAAATACGTTAGTTTATGTAAGAAATTAAAAGGTGTAATTCGTTTGGCTCAGTGGTAGAATCTTTTCTTCCAGAACCCTAGGCCTACAGGATCGAATCCGGTTCTTGCCCGGAATTGGTTTGCTTATCAGTGATTAGTTTTTGTCAAATTAACTGTATTACAAAACTTTTTCCATAGCGTAAATATATTATATTGATTTTAAAACAAGGTGACTGTGAAAAGGGCTTTTTATCTTTCTATGAAATATTTGTTTTTTACTCCCCAAATTTGATTAGATTATTTTATATTAATTGTTTATTCATAAATCTCTTATTCTAGGAAGAGGAAGGAAGACATTATACAAGGAAGACATTAATAAGGAAACCAAAAGTCCTGGGTTACTAATGCGATAATTCACTCTCGCAGGGCTTGGCTATGGTGAGCCATGTCGAATATTGAAAACGGAGTAGTTCAATTTGCTTAGCCGCGAGTGAAAATATTGATTTTTCTTTCTTACAAAACGGCAACGCCGCAGGGCCCCTTATCTCATTTTGACCTGGAATCGACAACACGGAAGTACTGCGAATAATGCAATTTAAGATAATATTATTTTGATCTGAATGTCCGCACGTCCAGACAACCTATTACCATTATTTTATAATTGCTGGTTTGCATTCTTTTATCGCAATCGTGAATTTTGCTTACATTATTCATAACTTTGACAAGACAAATGTATAATTTTGCAATTTAGTGATTTTTTTGTAATGTATAATGAAAACAGAATGAAAGCTACGAAGACTAGGACTCGAGCCCGCTGCTTCCTGAGTCCTAGAGAAACACTTTGACACTGAGCCATTCATTCGCTCTTCTCACACTCTTCTTATAACAACACATTTCATGTTTAAAAAACTTGAAAGCAACAATACGTTTGCAAAAATTAATGTCAATTCAGTTTTGTAGGCAGGAATCACGGAAGTCTTTTACCTCTGTACTACTACTATTTTGCTCCCAATAAACGTTGAAGTATTTTATACGTACTCCAATAAAATAAATGTAATCTTCATAGTTCGATCTATAGAACTTAGATTTTTTAAAAAAGTAGTGGTGCTACAGAATGGCTTAGACTTTACCGTATTAGCTTTCCTATTTCCTTTGGTCTCGGCTAGCTATTCGGACTTGACACATACTCTTGCCAGCTGCCATCTATCGTCAGCCCAAAGTACACTTTTTTTAAAGTTTCTTCATTTTTCGATTTCCTAATAGCAGAACGGAAATATTATTTAAAGAATATTAAAGAATAGTAAAATCTCGTCCTAACTGGCAATTTTCTTTGAAAAATTTGGAGCCGTTTTTAAGGAAATGGCGTTTAAACGCTACTGTAAATGCGAAATTTTAAGCTCTTTTTGACAGAAAATTTTTGAATTTTCGAAAAACATCATCAGACGTCATTTGAAGTATACCAACTTACAAATACAACATTGTTTACAAATTGCTGGAAATGTGCATATTGAGGGTGTGAGAGATGTTTCCAAAAAAATATATTTGTCTATTTTTTAAAAAATCGAAAAAAATACCCCAAATTGAACTTGGCTTCATAGCACTATCCGTTCAATTAGCACTATCCGTGCAATTAGCACTATCCGTTCGAAAAGTATGAAAAAAAATATGGACCCATTTATGAGAAAATGGCATTTGAGCGTATTAGGAGTTTGGTTTCACAGAAAACAATTGAGTTTTTGAGAAACTTTATTCGACTTTATTTAAAGCACATGTATTCATAAATATAATAATATGAACAAATCACCTATTGTAATCTCAAATCGCTAATTTAATATTAATGACGGGAGAGATTCAGGTTAAAATATTTCATTTTTGTAATTTTTGAGAAAACAAAAGAATAGAGCAATATGGTGTATATGTCATGTTATAGACTACATTAGGCACTATCCTTACCAAATGTTTAAAGAAAAAAAATTGGAAGCCGTTTTGGAGAAAATCTTGTTTTCACGTCACATTTCCTACAATTTGTAAACATTATTGTAATTGTGAGGTAAAGTGCTTCTTATAACTTTAAATAAAGTGTTTCGAAAACTCAAAAAATTTCTATGAAAAAGAGCTTTAAATTTCGAATTTAGAGTATCGCCTAAACGTCATTTTCTTAAAAACGGCTCCAAATTTTCTAAAAAAATTGTCATTCATGACGAAGTTTTGCTGTTCTTTAATATTCGTAAAATAATATTTCCGTTCTACATTTACGAAACCGAAAAATTAAGAAAATATAAAAAAAATGTACCTTGGGCGGCGATGGATGGCAGCTGGCAAGAGCATATGGCCAGTCCATATAGCTAGCCGAGGCCAAAATATACTAGAAAATTAATACGGAAAAGTTTGTGCCGTTCTGTACCATCACGTTTTCATTTATATTGCAAAGTACAGCTATAATTGATACCATTAATACGAGAAGTCTTAGTTTTAAGGCCATTTTTAAACAAAAAGCAGAATTCTATGTATAAGTTAATTAGGAATTTTACGCTAAATACAAAGAAAAAATTAAGAGTAACAAAAAAGACTGACGAGATGGAACATTTTTGGTAAATTCTGTGGTGGCAGCAGTATTTTTTTTTTTCGTTTTTACAGAGTTGAAATCTATAAGAAAATCTATAAAAATCCTATGGAGTGTTTTTTACTTGCAGACCATGTGTGCAGACCCTGAAAGTGACGGCCCCGTGGCCGAGACCGCTAAGGCAGTAGTGCCGTAGTGGTCTTGGACCGTGAGGTCACGGGTTCGCGTCCCGCCTCGGGCATAGGTTGTATGTGTTCGTCCTTTCACCGTGTCATCATCATGTCATAACGTTATTCCCAATAGTGGTTCGCTAATGACCGAGTAGTTGATGCGACCTTAAACAACAACAACAAAATAAAAGTACTAGTATAAACACGTTTTATAAACAAAACCTCTAAAGAGAATTACATCCACCAGATATAAGCAAAGAGGTGATCCGATGATTGGCGGAATTTGCGGAAAAACGCTTCGTAGAGGCAACGTATTACACACGGCGTGATAAAGTGAATATGGAAGCTAATCAATTGTCTTTCACTCCTACTTGCGAATAGGTGTTTTAACCCACCCTGGAAAATGTTATGTTTGTATGAATACTTGTCACTTTTCAAAGTTGATACCATTAAAATCTAGAGCTTGGAAAAACGATCGCACATAATTAAACAGATACGTACCCACTGATTATCAGTTAAAATTAATTTATCATCAGTTGTGATAGTCACACAAAAGATCGATTCTACTTTGACAAAAACAACAAAAAAACAAGCTTTTATAAAAAATTTCCTCGGTTACTCTTTCTCCGTGTGTTTACATCTTCAGCAAACATCATAATACTTGTATATTTCGATTTGCTTACGTTTGGGAAATAGTTTTCTTCTCTGAGAAGAGTTCCAAACAGAAATGATCCCGCTGATCACAACTGGAAATGTCCTAACAATTTTGTTAAATGTAGATGAACTTGCAATGTAAATATGTTCTAAATAAATGTTTCTATATAATTCTATTCAGAGCAAATTTTCATTACATTAAAAAAATTAACAACAGCTTTTTCGTAACAGTGTATTTTCTTTAATAAAGGAACTCATACGGAATAATCATTCTTCACTTTCATCGTTCAGTTCTCGATCTCTCAGCGATGTTTCCGCTACGATGAAAGTAGAAACAAAGCGAAAGACAAAATTGAATTAAAACTAAATGCTGCATCGGCACGTAGTTCCTTGCATATATGCATATACATTATACAAATATGTAATAACAATATTAAAATGCCACACAAGGCCCGCAGAAGTGTTTCCAATTCCCTAAAGTTTTGTCAACGCTGGGATACGAACTCACGTATTTAGGTTCAGCAAAATATTACTATGTCTACTACACTATTCACCCAAAGAATCACAGCCTCTCCGACACTTAAGTTGCACAGGGGAACTAATTTTTTTAATCGGCGTATGTAAACTCACAATCCGACGCGTAGGGCGCCACTACTGGAAGTCTGAGATGGCCTTATTTATGAGTTTCGGGAACTTCTGTAAGAACTCAAGGTTTCAAAGTTCGAGTTAATAGCAAGCGAGCTCGACCAAGCGACCCTTCTGAATGTCATTTCCAACACTGAAGTCTGAGGAACAAATAGACTACTGAATGTTAATGAATACAAGAAAGTATATATAGATTTGGAATAAATTACTGAATTAGTGCCACATTCTTCAAACTCCGTCTTTCCTTTTATGTATTTACTTGAATTGCTAGAACGCGTTAGCTTGAAGTTGTTAGATAAGCGTTGCTTGCCTTAGAGTTGAGGATGGCTCAAGACGCGTGTCAAAAATATATTTTTACTCTATCTACTTATTACCAAACGAGACATTATTGTATCTCTCTTTACATGATCTATTCATTTCAGGTAAAACCTACGCAGCTCCATTTTATCTTCCGTGCCACCCTTCCGTCAAAATGCAATTTTAAAAATCAATTTGTTTACATCATAATTCAATTAATAATGAAATAATTTGTTTATACTCAATTTCCTCTCGAAACGGTTAACTATTGGCAGCCACTTAGCACAAGTAAGTAGAAGATATCCAAGCACATAATAAAGAAGCCTACACATTTGCAGGACAAGCAGCTTCTGCGTTTTGAAATTTGAAACAAAATTTATTTGTAATGCAGATGAATGAAAATAATGAAACTCAAGTTTCAACGATGTATTAAGAATACAAAGGAAATTTTCAAAGTTAGAAAACAGCAATATTTCCTTAGCAAGAATTTCTACCGTTTTGCCGTAAGTCAGAAATCGTTAATATAATATAATCGGCGAAAAGCAAAACGATCTGAACCAAATACTTGACTGCAAATACTTGACGCAAAGAGCGACCGGATTGTCTGTAAAACAAATGAGGGTAGGCATCAGATGCTAATTTCCTATAAACAATTGCGTAAGGAAAGGTGATAGCCCCGATCGGATTGCGGAATTTCGCAACTTGTTGAAAGGCAATTGGGATGAGAGAGTAAAGAAATATTGCAAAATTTTTAAATTTATAAACAATATCCAATTTTTGCAATTCTAAAGTGGGAAGAGTTTCGTGATGGCCCAGAACCGAAAACTGCGAATTAAAAACTTTGCAACAATTAACAATTTTATAAACAATTTCGAAATGTGCGTTATTTCTGCGGAAGAGTGTGCCCAAATTGTCCCTAAGTTCAATATCGCAAAATAACAATTTTTAACAGAGATGAAAATTGATTGCTTAATATCTAGTTTAATTGTTGCTTTAATAATAAATATACAATTGGTCTTTGAATTTTATTGTCTTGTATTGAAATGCTTCCCTAGAAATTTTCTATCGAATGCAGAAAGCCAGTATTTTGCAATTTTTGCAACTTTTAGAATCACTTAGGAACACTTGAAAATGTGCAATTATAATAGTTTTTCTTATGGAAAAAATCTGGACATTTGATAAAGTTCATGGATTGTGTATGAACAACAATATTGGAATTAGAATGCCTATAAGAAAGTAATTTGTCTAAAATTAGTGTTATTTTATCTCACATCACCGTAATTTCTTCAAAAAGAATTGTGTTAATAGTGGATAAATGTATGTGTTCATATATATTTGAATAAATTTACTTTAATGTTCGTGAAAAGTGTTTCATTCCTTGTATTTTTATTTGAAAATATTTTCACATCGGAACTAGCGACGCCCGCCATTTTGTACGACGTTAAGTTTGTTAGGTCACTCCCCCCTGTGTTGAGATTGGCTGCGTAGGTTTGTGAGGCTCCGCCTGCGACGTTTCGTCATGACAAGGGCTGCCGAAGCCGTGCACAAGCTGAACTTAGCCGCAGACGGCCGCGATCAATTTTTGTTTCCAGAACGGTACCAAATGGAAAGCTACAAAAAATATGTTTCAAATCTTAATCCGCAAGATTCATCTCTTTGGAAAGCAACACTTCGATTGCTAGGTCAGTCAACCAATATTCCGCCTATTAAAAGGTAACAACAAAATTGCACAGTCGATTTCTGAAAAAGCTGAGCTATTAGCAGATTATTTCGAAACTACTTTCACCCAGCATGCTGTAAACGATAGAGGACACTGCACAATAATACATTTTGTGCAGTCACCAAATTTAGATGTACCAATTCGAATTTCTTTTATATCACCTAACGAAATATTTGAACTTAATAAAAAAGCTACCAAATAAAAAGTCACCAGGCCATGACAGAATCACTGCAAATATCTTGAAGAATCTGCCCAGACATGGTCTTGCGTATCTAAACAATATATTTAACTCGGCATTACGACTAGGATATTATCCTAATTCTTGGAAACACTCTCTAATAATTCCTATTCCAAAGCCTCAAAAAAACTTAAATCTTCCTTCAAATTATCGACCAATTAGTTTAATTCCAATTTTGTCAAAAATATTCGAAAAACTTGTATTAAAAAGACTAAAAAAATTCATTCTTGATACTAACGTGCTTCCTTCTTTCCAATTTGGCTTCAGAGAAAGCCACTCAACAACTCATCAGTTATTAAGATTAACAGAACAAATTCATTTTTCATTTCAATCGGGTTTTCACTTACTTGCAGTTTTCTTAGACGTTGCCCAGGCGTTTGATCGAGTGTGGCATGATGGATTAAAATTCAAATTAAGGAAAATTGGAATACCATTATATCTTTACAACATCTTATCAAGTTTCATACTGAATCGCACTTTCTCTGTACGTCTTAACTCTTTCATTTCTTCACCTCGGGCTGTTCTTGCTGGTCTTCCACAAGGATCCCCGTTATCTCCTTTCTTATTTAACTTGTACGTCGCAGATATTCCTACTAGTAATACAGTTAATATAGCTCTCTTTGCAGATGATACTTTACTCTTTTATGCAAACCGAAATCTAAACACAGCATGTCGTATAATTCAATGTCACCTAAAAAACATAGAAAATTGGTCTAAACTATGGAAAATTAAAATCAACCCAAACAAATCAATTGCCAAAGTATTTACTTTAAGGTATCCTGTCTTTCCTCGCCCTTTGACTTTGGATTCTTCTATCATTCCTTGGTCTCCTCTGAACTCATCTATTCGTTATTTAGGCGTTCTGATGGACACAAGACTAAATTGGCACAGTCACATCTCGTCCAAAGTAATTGAAGCCAATAGAAGGTTAGCTATTTTACGTCCAATTCTTAACCGTAACTCTTCTCTAAAAATTTATTCCACTTTAACCATTTACAAATCTATTCTTCGGCCAATATTAACCTAAGCATGTCCTGTTTGGATTTCAGCTGCCCCAACCACATTAAACAAGTTACAAATCTTCCAAAACAAAATTTTAAGAATAACAGTAAATGCCCCCTGGTTGTCAGCAATAAGACCCTCCACAACAATCTTGCAATAGAACCAATTACTTCCTTTATTACAAAGCTGGCACATAATTTTTTCAATAATTTAAATCATGTACAAGGAGCAGTCACTTACGAAACAGGAACCGATCAGCCCCCACTCTCCCGCCTAAGAAACAGACTCCCATTCCATATTTTCCTTCAATATCTCTCTGATATTAGATAAGGTATGAACATTTCTAGCAATTACCTGTCCCTCCCATCGTATTTTCTTTTTAATCATGTCATTGCTCTAACATAATTCCCTCGCAATAACCTTGGTTGAAGGTACAACAAATGAAATCACTATCAGGGAGGTAACAAACAGTTACCCCATTCACAATTTTCTGATGCAAAGTTGCTCGGCCAATCAACTGAAGAGCCTCACGGCTGAACGTTGTACTGTCTTTAAATGTAAAATAAAATTTTAAAAAAATGTACGCACTAGTTGTAGTTCCTTATTATCAGTGTTCACTGGGGTCCTCATTCCATTACCTCAACCACCAACAGTCACATTTTCGCCACAGATACCACTCGATTGTCAATTCTTGAAAGGTACAGAATAGCATGGTATATGAAATATAAAATGTAAAACGGAACCGTCTCGTGGCTAAGAGTGTGCATTCACATTAATGTATAAATTAACTTGTTAAAATACAGCGAGTTATAACAGAGGCATTGTAAGAATTATCTTTTGAAAATGGATGCAATTATGTTGCAATGATCATTATAACGAACTAACAAAATATCCTGCATTGCCCGAGCTTTTCATATTCAATCATTATGAAAAAGAAACCGTCTCCGTGGCTCTCTCTCTATCTGCTTCTCTTTGTCTCTCTCTTTGTATATCTCTGTGTGTGGCTCTATATCTGTCTCTGTTTCTCTTTCTGCCTCTCTGTCTCTGTCTCTGCCTCTCTCTCTCTGTCTTTTTGTCTGTCTGTCTTTGTCTCTCTCTCTGTGTGTTTATCTCCCACTATCTCTACCTCTTTCTGTCTCTCTTTGTCACTCTCTGTTTACCTCTTTGTGTCTGTCTCGTGTCTCTCTCTGTCACTGTCTCTCCCGGTCTGTCACTATCTCTTTCTTTCTCTGTGTCTCTGTCTCTTGTTTCTCTGTTACTCTGTCTCTTGTTTCTTCTGTGTCACTCTGTCTCTTTCTGTCTCTCTCTTTATTAGTTACGCGCACCGTCTGTCTCTGCCTCCGTTACTATCTACTTCTATTCTTCGCTCTCCGTCACTCCCCGTCTCTCTCTGGCTTAGTGTCTCTCTCTGGCTCTCTTTCTCTGTCTCTTGCGCGCGTCCGTCCGGTCCTCCTGAGCCTAGTCCTGAGTCACATGGCAACGATCAGCAACAATGAAGCCCAGGTGAAGCGCAGTTTGAATGGATATTGAATTAAAATGAAGCGCAATTTTGTTCTGCAGCGCCATGTAGTGGAGTTAAAACAGAATTAACAGCAGTTTTTTCACCTTCTAGGTGAAACATACAGTACGGCCAATTTTCATGGAGATTGGTCACGATTTATATGCAAAACTTTGCTCATTGCGGCTCACCCATTCGGAATATACACGTAGTTTATTACACAAAATATGCTTAGAATTGTCTTAAGAGCTTATTTTCGAAGGTCGTATATACGTGTATTCACACACCAACAGAGATTTTTACACAACTGTACTTCCATTTCGACCTTTAGAATTTAGTAAGCCGCCACGCGCTGCCAGAAAAGCTTGTAGACGTCATGGAATAGATTGAAAAAGCTGGATTTGCTGCTGAGGAACACAAGGCCAAACGGTTTCTATGCGTGACCACAAAGAATCAAGTCGGTGCAGGAGAACCAGAACGAACAAGTTGCCGTCCGATCATATCCCAGACGTGTTCATTGGGATACACTGACAGACGAACGTGCTGGCCAGGGAAGCAGTGGTACCCGTTTTTCTTCGCAGAAAGCTTGCACGTTCCCCACCACATTGAGGTCGGGCATTGTCCTGTTGAAATATGGCGTATGGAGCGGCTTGCAGCAGGAGCAGTACCTGGGGCTCTAAAACCTCCCTAATGTAGCAGTTGCTGTTCAAATTGCCCTCAATGGATTAGGCGAGATGACAAATTGTAGCCAATGGCCCTCGTCGCTGGGTACGACAATACTCTATCCACTGGTTCTACACACGTATCACGGGTCGTAGTAGCTCGGCCCGTTCGAGCCGCAATGTTATGGGATGACAAACCTGCTTCTCGGAGACCAATCATTCTGCCTCGTTCGAACTCAGATGCTGATAGTGCGACCTTTGGTGTCGACGGGCACTTGCTTGCACGGTTACATGTTTGATGGTTCTACACCGACTAGGTGTGAGGTAATACTGAAGTGTCACACAAAAGAGGGTGCTGCTAGACCAATGTGTACGCCATTTTTATGCAAATTTAATCACTTCTTATAGATACACTATTCTACACATCCACCGATTTTTAAGGGATTTCGATCATTCCTTGTATTTGTTGCAACTTTCACAAAAATCAAATTCATATTTAGAAGTAAATATTACCTACAATGTCTCCTTCTAAACAAAGTTATTTTGAATTATAAAAATTTTCAGTAAGCTAAATTGGATTTTGTCACACATAGTTCACTCAGTGTGCATTCCTTGGACAGAATATTTTTCTCGGTAAAATGCAATGAGCAGCCTCCTTATTCCGTATGAAACTCAGCTATTACATTCAATTCAATTCAATTTAGCTACTACATTAGTGGCATAGATTTTCTTGCTTTCACCTCTTAATATTGAGACAATTTTATTAATTTAAAAATTATAGTACAAAAACTCGAGAATTTTCAACAAATGCATTACATTCTGAATTAACGTATAATTAAATAATGATCAAATAAAATGATTGTTGTCCTCTAATCAAAATTAGTGTATAAAATTAATGCTGAAATATATGGATTGTTACTGTTAACAAATTCACAGACTTTAAATTTCGTAAACTACTAATGGACCCAGCAATGCTTCGCTATTGCAATGTCACTATTGCACTTAACACACTACTTGCCACGTGATTGTTAATCACGTTTTACGCTCCCAGATAAGGTTCAAATAATAATTCCGGCCGATATTTCACCATCGCAGGGAAGAATATACAACCATGACGCGCTCAATACTTGAGGGTGCGGCAGGTTGCATAGAGCTTCTGTTCAGGGGCGCTTGAGTCAAGATAAACGCATCAAATCACGCGCGTCTATTGGCGACAGACGTATTGCACATACCCATTCTACTATGGCTATATTCTTTACGCTAGTGGAAGCAATAAGTTGACAAAGATTTATTGCAATCAGATGAACGGTACGGCAGCGCATAAAATACGGACAAACAAACATCGACTTTTATATATTAGATTTATCATGGATACCATCCTTATTCCTTCTCGCAATGTATTTATAACTATTTTACAAATGTTATAATATTGAATGGAGGTATAACGTTGAAATACCTTTCAAAAAGACATTTCAATCTTTCCGAGAGATGGAAATAATTTTACTATCAAAACATTTAATATCCTTCTAACAACTTTTTCCCTCAAATCTGTATTTCCTTCTCCTCCTTTTTAGTGTTACTCTTCTTTCGTAACACAACACGGGTATTTATACATTGCTGATTGGTTTACATGTTTTAGAGTTTGTTAATTACAGGTCATGTTTTAATTATATTGGTATAGTAATATTGATTAAGAAAAACATTACAATGTTTAAACTAAAGAACGCATAATATTATTTATAAATATGCAATTTGCAACACCTATTTCTATTATTCGGTGTACACGAATCAAGTCGAAAATAGTTTGAAATGATATAAGGATTTTTTTAATCTCTCAAATACTACTTGATGAAGAGGGGGCACAAGATATTCATCAATGAACACGGAAAATATTGCGTATAATCAGGATAACTCTTACAGGTAAAAAAAGGTTCCATAGATTGTGCATACACATAAACATATTCTTCACAGGACAAACTTAATTTACAATTTGTATTCCAAATGTGAAAGCAGTAATTCCATCTGTCTACTTAATAACAATTCAGCAACTTGCAGAAGGCATTTCGGAAGGACATGCCAGGTTCACAACAGCCATCGGGTCTCGAATCCAGACCCGCAGCAGAGCATCCCTGGCGAGATCCTCATCTCGTGCTCCTGTAAAAGCCCCGCCCATAATTACCAGGGCATGGCCTCCTTTGGCGCAGTGCCAGCGCCCAAAACCCGCTGGGCTTAATATTACACTCCGCACCTACGGTTTTGTCGCCCCACCCACTCCGCACCAAGTCTCCCTGCTCCGACTGCCCCGCCCCTCCCCGCCACCCTGGTCTCTTCGCCCTTTCCCGCCCCGGGTCACCCTGCGTCGTCCCACCCCAACTCGCTCCGCCTCACTTCATTCCGCCTTGCCACAGACTCTTTGCAACACACTCTCCCCGCCTCACTCTGCGTCGTCTCGTCCATCTCGCCCCACGTCACACAGTTCTACCTCACCCTACGTCATCCCACGCCTTCTCACCCCGCATCACTCCACTCCAACACCCCATCTCACCTAGCCTCGCTTTACCTCACGTCACCCCTCCTCACCCCTTCCCCGACTAGTCTTGCTCTACCCTGTGCCACTTCCTCTGACCCCTATTCTCCCTACCTCGTCCGTCCATGCCCCGGTCTGCCGTGCCCCGCTTCAATCTACCCTCAGCACCTTCTCGCCCACGCCCTCCCATCCGGTCCTCTACCTGCCCCTGCCCAATTCTTCTCTAAGTCAATCCGATCTCCGCTTACTCTCCTCGCACCTACCCGGCCCGTTTCACCCGCCGATCTCCGCTCGCCCCGTAGTGTTCCGCCACTCCCCACCCCATGCGACCTCACCTCTCCGCGTACTGCCCCACCCACCTCCATCCTCTTAACGCTCATAACCCCGTCACTCCCCGCATATTCCCGACTGCACGCGGGCTCGCTCCCATCGCCGCTGCCGCCTGTATCTTGGAACTAATTAAGTTTGCAGTGAGAAATAACAGGAATTTCCTCTGTGTAATTGTGACTTTATTTCCGCGCCGCGAGGCACTTGCAGCCTCCCCTCGCGTTCTTATTGCCTAATGCGGGCGCGGCGCACAACTCCTTCGGCGCGGCCCCGGGGGATTAGGGCCGCCCGCCGCCCTGCGCGCCGCTCGCCGCTGCCCCGCGCCGAGGGCGAGGGTCGCGCGGATTTGTAGGTCAGCTGCTGCGGATTCGCCCTGTTTCAATTTTCGAGCATCGAGGCCAAGTGGCGTACTGAGTCCACAGATTCCATTACGAAACCCGTGACGTGAGTGCGCAGGCGACCGTTTCCTTCTCAACCGCCTCCGATCGAGTACTCTAGACACGTGACTGCATGACTTGCATTGATTTGTAGAGGCTGTTGAAGGAATGAGCTGGGAAGAAGAATGGAAATGAAGCTTGGAAATAGCTAAGGTCAAAGATGTCACGCCGTTTTTATTCCTATTTGAAATTATAATTAAGTTGGCATTATAAATTCCACTTGAAATGACCCTGTTAGAAGAGAATTATTGACAATAGTATGCACTGTACATTGAAAGGAGTTTTGCATATAAACGTAAAGAGCGTCTACCCATTACGCATCCATAACGGAATTAAAATTAAACAATTGCTTCATTTTCCTCTATTTTGTCATGATAGCACTTCTCAATTTTGAATGAATTTAATTAACTGCCAACTTCTAAAGAGAACAAAATCTATTCAAGAACAACAAATTGCGAAACATTTTATTTAAACACACAGAAGTCCTTTCATTTATAAATATAAGATATATAGAATAAATGAAGGAGTCGAGAGAAGATAATGCTAACCCTCACTTCATAAATCCGAACCAAAGGTCTTAGAATGTTTCTTAAAAAACAACATTATGTTCGAAATACTAAACAAACGTATTCATAGAACCACAGTAGCCATAAAGCAGCCGGAAGAGTATTTAGAAAGTGACACGTATCTCTTTTTATTGAAAATTTGTTTTTACTCTGTGTGACAAAAATTATAGACATGTGGGTTACACTGTGTTCTTCCGACCTCTTCACATACTTTATTTAATTAGTAATAAATTTATTTGATCTATGTCTCCTCTAAATTTCAAATTTCTCTGGCACTTTAAAAAAAAGTATGAAAATCTGGAATTGACTTCAAACGAATCATATGTACATGAGAACGAAATTTTCCAACGGCATTAGAATTTCCTCAAAATGGAATTTACGAAATGGGGAAGACAGATAGCATACTTCAAATCATAGCATTAGAGCTCGCATTCAATTTTATCTTCGAAACAATAACAGGAATACGAAGCAGGTCCCGAACACTGTATACAGCTTATGTTACATTTGCGTAGCGACAATGCAGCCCAAGCGCGGGACTGCATTACTTACACGCGAACGCGTTCTGCGGTCTATGCCACGCACGCACGCCCCACATGGGGGCTAAAACACCGGTCTCACAGACCTCGAACAATATTTGATTTAGATTTGTGCTGGATCTTTCAAGCCCCTAAATTGCAATTTCCACTCAATTACGCTAAACAGTATACGCGACCCTTATCCACTAGGGCAAAGCTGGGGAGTCCCATTCAATGTGAAGGGCGCGGGAGCGTTGAATGGCACCGCTCGGGGTGGGGAGTTGAGGGGGAAGGGTGGCAGCCCTGTCCCTGCGCGCGGCCAACGGCGTCGGCTTAGGAGCAGCCGATACGCAAACAGTAGCTTCCCAAGCCGCGTTACCTGCCCGCACGTCACTGCAAGGTGGCGCCGCGGGCCCTGGACACACACGTTGCAGGTAACCTCTTAGTTAGGCATCGAACTGAGCTCCTATTGGCTGCTGCTTGCTTAGATGCTATTCAATTTACGGGAAACGAAGTTTTTTTTTGCAATCCCATTTGTCTGAAAAAATTCTCAGAACTTCTCAGTTTGCTATATAATAGGTACCTCCCGGAAATTATGTTAATTGGAGCAAAGTTCCAACTTCACTTCCACGTAACTTAACATATTAATAAAAATGTTCAACAAAACTAAATATTTTTCTTCAAAATGTGTTGTAAGGAAGCTTAATCATACCTCTCTTTAGAGCAGTTTCAGCTTCACAAGGTGGATTTTCTTGGAATTTTGTAGCCCAAATTCTCGTTTTAATTAGTATTTTTTGCCAACTCTTTCCTGACGTTCCTTTGCTATATTGGAAACTCACTCGTAATATAATTGGATGTCTAATGAATAGTTACGTTGTATTTGCTATGATATTATTTCACATATAACCCAAGAGCACTCTCTATTTAATTTTCAACCCGAACTTTCATCAGTTGCCCTGACATTAGTAAATTATAATTTTCCACACTTCAACCATAAGAGCTTGTAATTTTATTATCAATGAATTTTCAGTTTTAGAACGATTTCAATATGTTCATAGCTGCATTACGGATGTTATCCACGTTATCTTGCTTTATAATTTCCATGGAAAGTACTAAATTATGGTAAAATCTTTAGATATCAAAATAATTTATTTCACATGTTTAATGTTTTGCGAGGAACCAATTTTATCGGTTTCCCAACAGAGGTTATTACGTCGAAATTGGGTATAACGAATCAAAAAGTTTTTTTCTGCAATGTAAATTTCCTTTTAATCTATATTCACAACAATTCTAATTTATTTAATTCTTTAACAGTGTGGTTGATTTGGAACTTACACTGACATAACTTTTGATATTTCATTATTTGGCACACAAACATAATATTTTACTCTATTTTATAATTTTTATTCTGATTGTTTAAATTATTATTAAGAATGTATAAGGCTGTGGAAAACGTTCGATAAACAATTGAGAAAGTGGTACAAATACAATATGTTATTGCAGAATATTGAATTGAGTAAATAAAGAATACATTTCTAGGCTTTTTTGGGCATGATCGTTTCAGCTCTGATCGTTTCAGCTCTCAAATTTAATATTCGACACGCATTCGTTCACAATCATTACACATTTTTGAAAGAAACAACAACAAATATTTCAATGCCAAGCAATACCACTGCAAAAATTTAGGTTTAACAGTAAAGAGGGCAATCAGGAGAACTACAAATTGCACGTATTATTGAAATCTGATATTCAAAATATCTCACTTCCTTTTAGAAAAGGTACGTAGAAAAAAATTAATGCAATTCGATGATTCTATTGTATTCATTATCTACTCGACGTTCGACAGAACGGTATCCCCCGCAAGACCAAACAGTAAAAAGCAAACCAGCGCCAATGACAAATGCGGAAACCCAAATCGAGAGGAGTCGAACGCCTGGCAGTTCGCATTAGGCAGATACAAGCAATGCAGCTCGAAGCACATTGGACGTTTACTTTCCATAATGAAGAGTCATGGCATCATACGTTAAACGAAGCACTCCCGCAGTCGCCTGCATTTACCATCATATATCCGTTTGCGAGCGCGACAACCGATAAACAGCCGGCGCACCGTCTATGCAGCGAAGCGGCGGGGCTTTGAGCAAACCGACGGAGACACGACCGCAGCGCCGTTGCGCGAAGCCTTGAAAGCCACTTACGGCAGGCGGATGAGGCGCCCGCAGAGGCAAAGGCATTGTTCTAAAAACAAAAGGATATGACACGTGAATGGTTATGAAAGACTATGAATAAAAGAATATTTGAGATTAAGAATATGGCATGAAGTGACTGGAGGCTCACGGAAAGAACAAGAGACCTGGGGTGATAGATACACAGGGGCCTCTTATTTTGAACGAAAGTCCCTCCCCCTAAGTTGCGAACAGAATTAGTATTTCCACTCCAAATAAATTACTTAAACGAGTAATTTGGATTAGAAATAAATTCCTTTTTGGTATGTTTTGAATGAAAAAGAAAATTGAGGCACCAATTAAGTCGAGGCCTGAGGCAAGTTGCCCTAGCTCCCCCACCCCCACCCCTGCTCCCTCTGGACTCCACTAGAAGTGACATTTCGACGCAGTCATTCATGTCTCTAAGGACTGCATCTAGATTGAAGTCTCCGAAAAAGATATAGCAGGAGACAATAATACAAACGGACGACAATAGACTGAGAAAGTAAATTTTTATATACCACTGGAATAAGAAATCATCAATAGCATGTACGTACGTAAAATAAAATTTGGAAAGGAATGGTGGAAAGAAGAAAAAATCACAGAAAGAGATGTTAAAAATAGAAGGATTTTAAAGAATAAGGTAAGGGAAAGCTGCTCCAAAGTTGGCGAAGGATAGAAATAAGAAATACAGTGAAAGGACAAAGATGTGCTGGAAAGGGGAAGAGAAAACATTAAAGGATGAATACACAGATTTTATGAAATGCATAAATACAACTTTATATCTACCATGGCTTTTCGCTTAACATAGTCGCATTACTACGCATGTAATGAAATGTGCAAATTCATTTTTTACAATGAACTGAAATTTCATTTGAATTAATTTTGAAAATACACTGAATTGTTTTTGCATAACGTTCGAATTATTTAATTCTTGAATAAATCCATGGAGAGCACTATAAAACTCAACGCCAGTCTGAAGTCCAGCAAACAAAGAACTGGCACGCACTTTCTTTCTCCACTGGCATTCTCTCTTACTTAACACTGCAATTCCTCACTTGGCACGTTCCACGTCCTTCAGTTCCCATCTGCGATGCGACCTCCTCCGTCCCCAAGATTAGCTCCTCGAATCATAACAGCGCAAATACGTCTTCCGAGAAACTTCCGTCGCATCAGCTCCACAAAACAAAAAGACAAAACAAGATATAAATCGCGTTCTAGAGCAACTCTCACGCAACTAGCAAGAGGAATTTAGATGGTTTTATTGCAGCGAGAGAGAGATTGCTGCCTTGAGACAGAATAAGACTACAATGAAAGAGAACGGTAGAAACTTTGGAAACAGGAGAATAATTGTAGAGAAAAATAAAACAAATTCAATCTTACTTTGTAATACAGAGCGTTACAACGCAAGACATGTATATATAAATACGGTAATAATTCAAGTGTGTATAAAAGTAATTAGCTAATTATATTACATTAGGATCTCGGCTGTCCGGGTGACGCCACGTACTAGGCTGTGTAGCCGACGTAGCTGGTGTAGTCAGCGCTCGGGTATATAATACTAAGAGGGGGAATAATACTAAGACTTAATTTATTACATTAGTGATTTTTTAATAATACATCATGCTGACAACTCTGAATACTATACTATTATTATAAATACTTTTCTATTAAATAAATGCATTATTTCCTTCACACATTGTTATTTAGGCATTATTAATTTGTACTTATTGATATATGACATGTTCAGAAGCCAATCTGACTGACACAATTTTTTAAAATTGTAAACAATATCATGGTAGTGTTCCAGAAGTAAATATTTGTCAGTGGTCAAGACGACGAACTCCACATTTAACTGGTTTGTCACTAGAATGTGCGAACTGCTTTGGCAAATGAATATATTACCAGTTGTTTCGTTGGCCAGTGTGATTAACTCCTTGTTTCCATGACAGCCAATTTTTAACCGAACTGTTTTGAACTGAACTCATTCGCTTTTTCCAACTTTACAGTGTTTGTGTTAGTAATATTGCTTGTGTTTACTTTCTTATTTCAATCAAGAAATAGCAATAATGCCAAACAAAGTCATCTACTCAGGCTCAGGTGGCGGTCAAAATCGCACCATTAAATTTGAAATGAAATATATATAATGAAATATCTTCAAAATCAGGTTTGTAACACTGAAACTATTGACTTAAACTTGCTTGTACCAGGACAAAGGTACCTTCAAATTATTAAGATTTTTCCTCTATTGAAAAAAGAGCAAAAACTAGTAGCCACATATTTTCCTAAAGTGATTGGAATATATCTTTGTTGATTGCAGGAAAACAAAACAAGTATTTCCTCACAGAAATGAACCATGAAGAATTCCATTCGACAGAAAACTTTCAAAAACGTATCACCAACAGGAAAAGATGTGTCGAAGGTGAACCAATTAACAGTCTGGCAATGAGAAGTATCCGGACTGAGAAGGCTGAACCATTTGCTACCAAACTACATTATTACCAGAAATGACATTTGGAAAAGAAGATTGGCATTTGGAAGAACCTGGCAGTGATATTGACTGCATCACTTACGCAGAATAAAGGCAATGAATAGATCTTTATTTGTGTTTCAGGTAATTTTTATTTTATTTTAAGTATTGTTTAATTACAATAATACTGGTAACTTGCTCTAATATAAATGTTTTGTTCTCGACATATTTGTTTAATAAAATAACTTATTTAGAAACCATTCAGTGTAGTGGTTAAGCGGAAGAGTAGGCTAAATGGCCTGAGCCTCGCCACAAATAAAGACAAAGGCATTTATTTATTCAGCACATTATGTCAATACAATTCAGAATTCGTCAATGTACCTTTCAGTTTGCAATATCACTAACTCCAAATAAAGTGTGTTTTTTATGGGATAGGCAGTTTTTTAAATATATTTATAAAGTGCTGAATACATACCCGTAATTGTAAAAACATGAATGAGTTTATTCGAAAGAGATTCAAACAATTACAGACATTTTTATAAATAAAAAACTTTAATTGTTCATACTGAAAATTTTCGGTTGATGAACCTGACTTCTGAGCGCCTCATATGCTTTCTTTCTTTTGTTATCTCTTTTAATTCACAAAAATTATTTTTTGAGATAATAAATGTTACAAGTCAAATTGGTGTTCTTAACTCTACATAGGATGTAAACTCTGTGTAAAATGTAGAAGTCGCTAATGACCCAGTAGTCGTTGCGACTAAAAATAAATTTAAAAAAATACAATAACTACCCTATTACTCCCGCATATATGCATAATAGTTTATTCCTTATCTGATAAAGCAATCTTTATATTAGTATTTATAAAATATTTAATGTATTGTATACGCTTATTTATTCGGATTGTGATTACACAAAATAAATGAGAGTGCGTTCAACACTGTGGAGACATATTACTCCTCCCAAGTTTCGCAAATGCCATAGTCAGTGTACGAACCTCTACAAAATCTTGTTTCCTGTGCTAACCTGTACAAAACCTGATCAAAATTGATTGAATTGATTGAATTTCAAAATACCATTAACTATGGCGCAGAAATTACATGATTTTTCAATTAACTTAGCCCTCTTAAATTAGGGATGAAGTAACTTATCTTTCAAATTTGCTTTCGGGAAAAGAAGAGAGAAGGAGTATTAAAGAATTATATTCAGAACCAACGAGAATTGTCAAAAAGTGAAACAGAAATGGCCCGACGGGGTGAGAGAGGCAAGAACCAGGACCAGGAAAGGAGTGGTGAGGTGAAGAAGAGCAGACGGAAGAGGAATCAGAAGTGATAATCATGAAACAATGAAAGGGCTTGTGCGGAGGCGCGGCGCGAGGGTTCCCGAGATCGAGGCCGCGCGCTCGAAAGGGCTTGGTGAGAGCATTCCCGGGGCGTGGAGGGGGTGGGGGAGGGGAGGGGCGGGGCTGGGAAAGATATGGCGGGAGGGACAGGGGGGCGGAGCAAGCGGAGCGGAGCGGGGTGGAAGCCAGCTCTCGCCCGTCACTCCTGCACCGAGGCGTGTTATGACGCGGGGCGACGGGGGCCATCGCTGGCCCCATAAATACAGGAGCAACGCCGCCCGGATCCCCATCCCCTCCGCCGCCCCCGTCCTCGACACGGACACCGCGGGCGTCCCCGCCGCCCCTTTACCTGGCGCCTCGCCCGCTTCCATCGCTACACGCCTCCCCGTTGGAATCATCCTACGCGTACACTGGTCCGATACGAGACAAACACACGTGTTACTAATGTTTGTGTAGATCGTTGCGTTAGGCCAGTTTAGTATAAATCATATTACCAGTTTTTGATGATTCCTATTTTAATATTCACGATTACATTAAAGCAGAGATAAAAAAGAATCGTTTCGTCGTAAAAATATTCATTGTCACTAACCTATCAGAATTTGTATCTGAGATACGTTTAGTTCAAGAAGTTGTATCATTAACGTGAGGTTGTTACTGAATATCAGGAATATTTAATATTTTAAAATCGTTCATAGTGTCAGTTACACCCTCTGAAAATCGAACGTGTGTCTTCTGGTTTGGAGCCATTTACGAGAAAATAACGTTTTAGCGTTTCTCAAAATGCAGAATTTTGAGCTAGTTTTCACAGAAAACGGTTGAATTTTCGAAAACCTTTACTTGACATTATTTAAAGCTCATGTAATCAATATAATAATGTGAACAAATCGCCCTCGACCATTTCCCCGGTAGTGCAATAGCGTTTGTGAAAATTGCAACACCAAGAAGGAGACTTATTATTACAATGAAATTTATTCCACAGATTGGAAATATTACAATGTACAAATGATTAGAATCACAGAATTCTACCTGCATTTTGACCTTTAGTATTTAGTACGGAGTTTGAACTCGTGTCGTGACATCACAAAAAAATCTACTGCGTCTTCAGAGCTGACGAAATCTTACTGTTGCGACGATATGCGGCGTCTCAAATAGCGTGCCGGACAGCGGCACGAAGCGGCAGCCCCGCTTGTTATCGGGGCGGCGAACCAGCGGAGGGGCCGGCCAATGGAGAGCAAGCGGCCAGCAAGCGAAGCGGCTGCTGAGAAGTGAGACTATGCGGCGGATTGCAATAAAGGTGGGCGCCGCCACCGGAGCGACACACAGTGCGTGCGGGAAATCCTCAGGGATTAAGAGTGCGGTTACGATTTGGCTACAGTTCGACCCGACATTTGAAACTTGATCTCTTGTGGATTAACGGCGTACAGCGTTTATGTTGGAATAAGGATACAGGTATAAAGATATATTGGCTTAGATCCTGGACATTCTTGTGGTTGCTGGAGATATCACTGTTTGTAAGGAAATTGTCTATGTTTTGAATAAAAACTATGTTGTCGTTGACACTGTGATTTTCCTGGACACAACTCTTATAATAATAATAATAATAATAATAATAATAATAATAATATAATAATAATAATAATAATCATTTAATCTTGTTTAAGATTATCAGTCATGGTTATCAGGTTCTCTGTGCCGCCACAATACAGTCATGATCTTTGGGTGGATTGATGAACACTTCACCCAACATTTCTCTATGTGAAAATCAATAACACGTTTCTGTAATTTGCTTCCTTCTTTATCGAAACAAAGAAAAAACATAAAGTAGTACCACGCCAACACACCCACCTAATAGTATTCAAGTAGGACGAAAGGCTGGATATTAAGGGGAAAATAATTCTCTTTAATTCTCAAAAACAACTAAAACACTTCGTTTTACTGCAAACTCACAACATACCATGAAGTATCTGTGCATTTTACAGAAACTAAAGTTGCTCAAATTCTCTTCCCTTGCAAATTTTAAAAGAAAACAATGCAGCCGAGTAATTCTGATCAGAAATGAGCCACCTAATGGAAAATTAGAACTTCACGGGAGAGTATTCGCACTACGAGTGCGAATCCCGATTCTTTATAGACCCTCGCATTCGCTTCTCATTTGAATGCTTTCATTGACCGACTAAATTTCCCGTCCTGCGCCCTATAATTAAAAATTTCTATGCGCTGCAACAATAAATTGCAATTATCCCGCGGGATTTTTAGCCTGAGATTGCACCAACGGAATGCGAACCGCGCGGGCCGAAGGCGGTTGGCTGAGTAGCGAAGGCACAGACCACCACCGCGCGGATCCAATGGGACAAAAATAATTCCCTGCGCGGGTATTATTTTAAAGTCCGTGGTTTGTAATGTGTTATGATATTACATGGTGACATATACAGATCAAAAGTGGCAAATATTATATATAATAAGGCATCCCACCACAAACCAGAAAGTAAAGTTGAGGATCTATAGCGCGTACGCTGTTTTTCGGAACTCCGATGCTAGTCGGACTGATCGCTTGATATATTCGAGCACGTCAACTGATACGGTCATTAGCCCCGAAAGTGTAGTGCATGTTTAATCACTGTATATGGCGTTGAACTTCCCCAGCTGTACGCCGGGATTCGGCACCGACCTACATGTCGGCTGCGGAATTTTCCCCTCAAAAATTTTCCCCTCCACTCCTACCAGCGGGGCTCCGCCCCAGTCGGGATAAGCTCTAAGCTCCCGACTGGTCTCCCAACATATGTGGTAGTGTAATGTATGTAGTGTCAGTGGGTATAGGTGTAAGTACAGTGGAGGAGTCAATAACAGAATACTCTCAGGTCAGAAGTAGCTGATGCAATCACACGAAATTTAATGTTTTCTTTCTTGGAGTCACAGTGTTTGAATATTTGAGTTTCGTTTAACTTTAAGCACAAGAGCTACAAATTTAACTTTTAGCAAGCTAAGAATTCTCAGAAAGATGCACTGCATTTACTGTTTTACTAGTGGCTGTCTACAAATTAAATTGTTCCATGGTTTTATAAAACAATGGAACTTATTACTGGTCGAGAGTCAGAGCCGAAAGTCAATGCCCTAAGCATAATAAAAAGACACGGGTGAAGTCGTCCGGTGCACCGACTTTGCTCGTTCAGCGCAGCACCAGATACGTCACGAGCCACGTGAGCAGAGCACGGGAGCTTCGTTTGGGCTGCATTTTAAATTTCTAATAATATTGTGACGTAAACTGGTGCCTGAATCCCATTGGCCAAAAACGGATAAGATGCGCTCATCCATGTCTTTTTATCGTTGCCCTAAGCCGTCTCGCGAGCGATCGCCGCAAGCCCTGACTAGCGAAGCAATTTTGATCCGTTGGGTAGTGCCGCAGATCACTTGGGACGCCATTGATAACAGGCAAAATTACGTTTGTTAAAAATTGTTGTAAAATCTCTTTAATAAAAACGGATTTAGCTAATACAAGCGTCCCATATCATGTAAATTCCCTAAAAGTGAAACTCAGAATCATTACTTTTGTTGCACACATCCGTCTCCGGGAGCCAGTGAATGCATTAATCATCTTTTGATACACATCCAACCATCATTTTAGTATCTGCTTGCAGTCATGAGAAGAGCGTACACTTCCCAACTCTATTTTCACTCTAACATAATTCATGAATCCCAACTGTGAATCTTGCTTGGATGGGATATTTGAATTGTGTGATATCTAATATTCGCCCACAGAATCGAAGGCAACCAGATACTGTGTTGCTTGCTACCAGCAGAGCCCAAAACAAGAAAGGGGGCGCGTGTTCAGTTATCTGTGCACTGCAGCGCTGCGGGCGGCGCCGTGCGTAAGCATGCGTGGATGGACGCGAGCTTGTTGCTCCAGCTTCGCTTGACCGGCCGCGGTCTCTCTCATTGCCGAAGCGGCGGTCTCTCGCTTAGTATTCACTGCGCTCGTCCTCGCTTCACCATCTCTCTCTACACCACGCCCCTAATCGGGCGTGGTTCTCTCCACCCCCACAGTGCCATACTTTAAAACCATGCTTTGCCTCCGCAACCCCTCCCCCCTAACGTTTCCCTCCTCACAAGGCTCCCACCTCGCTCAGTCCCCGCCTCGCTCACACCTCTGCCTCGCCCGCTCCCCTTCCTCATCTGCTCCCCTCTTCACCCGCTCCCCTACCTCCCTTGTTCCCTCGCCTCGCCCTCTTCCCATCCCCCGCTCAATGTCTCTCCAACTCGTCAACTCCCCACCTCACCCACTCCCCACCACATTCTCTCCACGCCTCGCCCGTTCGTTTGGCACGCCCGCTCCCCGCCTTCCGCGCGCCCCACCTCACTTACTCCCAGCTTTGCCCGCTCCCCGCCTGCCTGTTCCCCCGCCTCTCGCGATTCCCGCGTCGCCCGCTCCCCTGCCTTCTTCACTCCCCCACCTCGCGCAATTGCTGCCTCAACCGCTGTCTGCCCGCCCTCTCCCCGCCACGCCCGCTCCCCGCCTCGCCGCTCCCCGCCACCCGCGTTCCCCGCTTCCCCGCCTCGCGTGATTCCCGCCTTGCCCGCATTGCGCTTCGACAGGTCCCCGCCTCCCCCGCTCCCCAACTCTCCCGCTCCCTTTTCCTGACTCGTCAGGACTCGCATAGACCCATCTCGGCTCTCTTCCTCGACCCCGATCCCGCCTCGGCCCGCCCCAACCTTGGTTCAGCAGTATTTTCTCCCCGGCCACCACCGTCCGCCGGCAGCTGCTTCACACCGAGGCACGGGAGGTCTCTGTCCTCGCCGCGGATCGAGCTGCTGTTCGTGAGCTGACACTGCAGCATAGCTGCAGTTACATCCGCGAGTGTTTTTCCGTTTAGGTCTGTCTTCAATGGAAGCTAACTTTTCTACTCAAATTTCAACCTAGATCTACTTGCACGCAGCCCTCTGGCAGGCACTGTCGCCATTTTCACAGCGCTTTTAACCATAATTATACACACCATTTCATCCAGATTTTTTATCCCAAGGTACAAGGTCAGCAGGGTTTCGTGAAAATGTGATGGCGATATTCCTTCCTCCCTGTGTGTGTGGTATCAACATACCGAAGTCGAGTAAACTGCGATGAGGGAACATAACCCTGCCTGTCCGAATTAAGCTGTGTGACTCCGAATATTAAAAAAATAACCCAGCACAATACTTTTAATGTTCAATTATAATATGCATTTATTGTGAATTTGTAATAAATATTTTATTTGTTAGCAGTTATAACGTGGGGGGGGGGATCGCGCGGGCCTCTTGCAGTCGTTTATTACATCGCTCGATATTACATCGAGCGAGTGGGCAGCAGGCGGAGCCGAACGACGGGACCAGGATTGACGAGACGACGAGAGACGGTGTGTGGAGAGAGAGAGAGAGAGAGAGACATTGGGTTGCCGTTAATAAAGGTATGAGAAGGTATTTGATGGAGTCGTGAGGATGTGTAGGCAAGTGTGCAGACTCAGTTGGTGTACCTTGTTAAACTTTAGCCTCCAAGCAAAAGAGATAATTTTGAAAACATTTTTTTGAATGAAATATTGTTATGGAATGAGTTTTGGTTCATTAAAGAAGAACTGAAACCTTCCCTACCACCAACCTACATTAGTTTCTGCTACTGCGCATGTTCACTCATGAACACGTACTGTATACTCATGTTAGCACGCAAATTAACATTCCAATTTTGTGATGCACTCTGAAATAATATCATTGAACATTCGTCCGCCTTTGGAATAATATTGTGTACATGCAACCCACACATCCATTAACCTCCTTCATCTCACCAACATTGGAGATTGCAAAGCTGAGCGTAAGCGGCAAAGGTCGTTAAGGATCACTGATGTCCTTGCAAAGCCTTTGACCGGGAGGTTCTTGAGTTCGAGTCCCGATAGTGACAGGATTTTTGACACTAGCTAATCAGCTAGATCGCCACCAGGCGAATCCCGGGGCAGTACCCTAACAAACGAACCACGGATTCTCGGATCGGTAGTTTTCCATGGTTTTACCGATCAACATCAGGCGAATGCCGGAACAGTACCCGTATAAACAGGATCGTGGACTACGTAGGATCTTTCTTTCCTCTTTTTGGTTATAATCATATCCTCTTATACACTCATTTACATGTACCGCCCTACCACACAGATGCCTGGAGATAGGAAATCTCCCGCAAGCCGACGTGTAGGTCGGCGCCGGGTTTCACTATCCAGCAGAGTAGGAAGATCTCCCCCTCCCGCGGAAAACACTCACTACATTAACGGGACCTATGGACATAGCGGTTGACGTGCCCGAAAACATCAATGAATAAATAAATCCTGCACGTACTCCTAAGCCTCTGCATCCGCAACCTCAAAACCTTCACCACCGCCTTACTCCACCCTAGTCCTCTACAGCCACTCTCTCGCCATCGCCTGCTCCTTCAGGGATCTGCTAAAGCTGCCATCACTTCATCCAAAAGCCCCGTCCCCGAGCACTCAGCCCACAGCCCAGATCCAGCCCACTCTTGTCCACTCACCCCATGGTCCCACCCTGCCCCCTCTCCTACCCCCTGTCATGTCACGTGTCTCCAGGAAGCGGCGCGCGCCTCTGCGTTTACTCTGCGCACTCGAGCGGCGGAGCCTCCGGCAAACACAGCGAGAGGCCCCGAGACTCCCGAGTTGTTCCCGGCCACCCACGCCGCACGCGGCCTAGCAACGGTCGCGCAACATCAAAGATGTTTTCCTTCGCCGCTTCCCAATCAATGTTCCTCATGGACGGTACATTAGCTGGAGGAAAAGAATAACAAACCAGAGTTGTGCTCTGCAGAGCTTTCCACAGCAAAGATCGCTCGTTCCCTCTCACCCTCAAGTAGCGAGGTAGAAGAAAAGAAACGTGTTTAATGGTTGTAATGAGTGTTGTTGAAATAGGTATCTGGTTGAAACATGCGTAAGGTAATTATGGTTCCATTTTCAACATTATAAAAAATATGTCAGAAACAAAGTTGCCAGGTCACTTTTACAAAAGTATCTTATTAGATTACACTCCTGCCAGTAATTAAATATATTTCAGTTATACAACCGAGAGATGACTAAAAAACCTTTGGATACTGTTTCTCTCTGACTCTGTTATGTAACCTGTGCAAAACTAAGGACGAATAAACACATTGAATTCTTACACATTAGTCATTACATACTAGATGTAATGACTGCCATGGCTTCTGGAAAAGTTCCTCATCAGTAATTGATTGATATATGTTAATAGCAACATGTTACTTTACTGCAAATAAAAGGTCCAGCATACTTTTGCACTTAATTGTCTAATGGAACTACTAAATTGCTTAAATTGGAATCTAAGAGTAGAATTAAAATGGTTCTCAGTCAGTAATTTATAGACTAAGCAAAATCCAACGAATTTGTAATTCATAATATATTTCCAATTCAAAATCAGACTGAAATATTTATACAATACAAATTTCTCTAAAAGTGAAAATTCATACACATAAAAATACAGATAGGAAAATACACTGTGATACCAAAATTATACGTCTAATTACTATACAATGAAATTTCATTTAGCCGCTCCTCTCAGATAATAGACAAATTGTCGAAGATTCGCCATCGGTCTCAAAGCACAAAAATTATTTTATCGAGATTAGTTAAAAAGGTATATAGGACACTGGCGCTATATCATTATTGCGTGCTTTGAAAAAGAAAAATATAAAACAATTAACTTAAAAACAGGACATGGATAACACAAGGAATTAGAACATCGTATAAAACAAACATACTCTTTACTTTATTTCAAACACAATGACGTATCACCCGGTTTCCATATCTACTTCCGAATATACAAAAGCCTTTTTAGAAAAGTAACAGGTACAAATAATGAAAAATGATCAAAATATTTTGAACGCTAATAACACAGCTAAAGCAATGTAGAATATTGTAAAAATATTGCCACTTCATCTCGATACTTTGTAGAGAATGTTATTTTAAAGTATAATGACAGAGAGGTAACCAGTCCGATGAAGGTTGTAAGTAGGTTCAGTCAAAATATTTTCGATAAATTCAATTGATCTCACGAAAGCTCTCTTAAAACCTTAAATTCAACATCTTCGTTTCCGAGAAGAAACAATAATTAGTTTGAGGAGTTGATGAGTTTCAAATTGACTTCGTAGTAACAAATTAATAGTTGACTATGGAAAAATTGGTTTCTATGCAATTCTTTAATTCAAACCGGCAATCGCATGAACCAGTGAAAATTAACAAAACAAAAAAGGCCAGTGAAAAGGTAACAAAATTTCAATGTTTCTCAATTCAATCAAACCTCAAATGGAATCCATATAAATTAATTGAAAACTAAATTAAGTTCATTATGTCACGCATTCAGAATTCTTTAAAATTCTGTTAGCTTTAATGAAGCTCGTTGCGTGTATTTTGCAAATGTACATTTCTGCCCGAGATATGGCATAATAATCTTGGGAAGTTGGTCGAAACTAGCGTGCTTAACGGTGGAACATACTTCCATGTAATACTAATATTTATAATTTAACATACATAGAAATCACATTTATCAGGTGTCAGTATCAATATGTTTCTGAATCACATTCATATCTAATGTCAGTATCAGCTCATTACACGAAATCCACACATGTTCATTAATACAAAACACATTGCCGGATAACATTAAACAATTCAAATCAATACACAATTTTATATTTAATGTAAAATAATTTCACTTAACTTTCTGTTTCTATACAATTTGAAAGACTTCATATGTCTGTAACAAGAAATTTCCTTCCGGGTCAGTTCATTTTCGGGTCAATGACACCCATCTCGATCAGTTTTTCGTCCGGTTTCTCTAATCCATCGAGCAAATGCTGGAATGGCCCCTTGTGCTTCTGGACATAAATATAGCTCCACTAAGCGCACGTTTTGTTGAGCTCTTCTTGTGCTAGTTGTGGTAGAAGCAGAGCCTGGGAATGAGTTACTATTTCGTTAGCAATGCTAAAAAATCAAATCTATACTTGTTTAGTCGATGTAAATAAGTTTTCTATAACTTGGGAGCGAAATTGCCTAGTATTTCAAATGTTGCTAACTTCATGTTTGGTATTTATATTCATCATTCAACTATTTATGGTTAAAGGGAGGGGAAGAGATCACAAGCAGGTTTTGCTGTTATTTAACGAAAATAAACCATGTACCTTTAGTGGAAGTAACTACTTAACATTCTCATCGCTAAACAAAAGGATTTCTCCTTCGTCTAGAGAAAACATGAATGTTGTGGATGAAGTGGTCAAATGAAGTAATGACTTAACTAGAGATGAAGAAATATAAGAGAAAGCTTATAATTGCAATTAACCTATTTAATTTTGAATCAATTTATAAGATTATTTTTCATCTTCCAATTATAACGCTCTTGCTGTTTCTGAAAAATCAAGAATAAGTAAATTTAGGAGATAATTCATGGATTCCTACGTATCATCATTAAAATATTTATAGAACAAATTAAATGTACGTTAATAATTAGTAATATAAAATATATTTTATGTTCTTGAAGATTTAAGTCAGTTTTAATTTAAGATCAAATTAGGATATCCATAAACAAAGACCGCAGTTAGTACATTTGGCGCAGTTGTTCTCTCATTAAGTTCAATATTTTCCCAGTGCATGAGGCGGAGAGAGACAGGTTGATGGCGCGATCCACTGCAGCAGCACGGAAGGAGGGGTGTAGTGAGCGGGATGGATCAGATCCTGTCTCATCGACGGCCACACATGCGTTTGCTCTCACCGCTGCCGATTCACCACTTACCCACTCACCCACTCACCCACCCGAACGCCTCAACCTCCACCACCTCATCTTTCACCCACCCTATCCACCCCTGACCCTAGCCTCAACCCATCCAAATTTCCTCCTTCCCACCCTCCACCCACTCATTTTACTATCCACTCAAATTGTAACCCACTCAATCTTATCTAACCACCCCACATTCCGACATCCATTCAACTATCCATTCCTTTCCCTAACTTGCTCCCTAACCACCACTCAAACTGTTCAACCCACCATCAAGCCAATGGCATGTTCCGCAATTCAACAACTCCAGCACACATCCAACTCACCACTCATCCAATCCTCTTCCCACTCGCCACAACACGACATAACCTCTCCCTCCCCCCCAATTCATTCCAAAGATCTCATCCAGGCACCTTCCATGCCATCTAGGCAATCAACCAGTCACAAATCCCCGCCTAGTCAACCCATATCCAGCTACCCGTCACCCAGCCATCTCATTATAGTCACTCCACCACTGAGTCTCTTTGATATTCAGCAGCCACGCCATCGCTATTCCTCGATCACATTTTCTGCTTAGATCCTTCAGATCTCTCTCCTGACACTCACAAGTTTCCTTCCCTGCAGATCAAGTTGGCGATATCAATTCCACAATCCTAACATCCTTCAGGTCATACGTAATTCAATTTTAGTTCATAGTTTAACGCGATCACTGTTACTCTCATATCGCATGTCGTAATGGTGCCCTGCAGCCTTCCAAGTTTCCTCATCGCAGCTCTCATAGTAGTTCGTCGGAAGTTTCATTTTATAATGAGGTAGCCCTGAAAACGTCTGTTTCCACAATTACGCACATTATCATTACCAGAGGTGTCCTGACCTTCCTCCCTTCCCTGACTCATCTAGAATCACTTGTTCTATTACGTTCGACACGAATCGTATTAATGATCATCACATCCTCTACTTTTTTCATCATTATTCTCAGTTTTCTCCACTTCTCTCTCAACTCCCACTTTCTTTATTCCTTCGGCCCCCACATCCGCTTTTTTCAATTTTCCTCTCGAATCTCCTGCTTTCTCCGCTTCTCCTCCATTTCCCTCTTTCTCAAATTCTTCTTCCTGAACACGCGCTTTCTCCAATTCTCTTATCGGCTTACACGGGTCAGGGCACCAACTGATGTCACTGCAGTGCTTTGACCGGGAGGTTCTAGGGAGGTCCTAGGGTTTGGCTGTAGGATTTTCGACGTTAGCTATTTAATTCGAATTCAGCCGCAGCTGGAGGAGAATTCTAGCTGCTCTTATTGGTAGTTTTCCGTGTTTTTTTACAATCAATATCAAGCGAACGCTGCAGAAATTCCTTCACAAATTGGTCATGGACCGCGCGCGATCTTTCCGTCCTCTACCTTGTCATATCCTATCTTCTTACCGACACACTCTTATATACACCACACTACCACACATTCGGGAGACCACTTGGGAGCTTAGAGTTTGTCCCGGCTGGAGCGATGCTCCGCTGTCGGGCGATGTCTGGTTGGAGGAAACATCGCAAAATGACATGTAGGTCGGTGCCGTATCTCATCTAAGGGGACTTTCATCTCATCACAGGCGCCGTCCGCAATAAAACATGAATTACACTTACGAAATAATAGCTTTAGCCATTGATGCGCCCAGAAACACTGATCAATCAAGCCAATTTTCCTCTCCAAACTCTCGCTTTCCCCAATTCTCCTACCGAAACTCCCGCTTTCTCCACTCCTTTCTAAACTCCACTTTGTCGTCTTCCACTCCAGAGGTGCAGGAGCTGCCGGGGCTTAAACGGCTTGCCGATAGACAAAAACTTGGCCGCATTGATCGCCGCGGCGTCTTCGCCCCGGAATTTTAAGGAACCGCTTTTCCTGCCGCCCGCGCTACGTCGGCCCCGCCCTTCAGCCGCCGGCCTCTGTTTATAATGCATTTTGAGGAAGCTCGGATAAGCGACTACGGTTCTGGAATATCACCCTCCGCGCCCCCTCCGCGCCAGGCCCCTCCCCTTCGCTGCCCCAATCCACTTGCGCTTCTGCGCGAGCCACAGTGGCAAGGAATGTAATTTCTAATGACAGGTTTAGAAAATAGAGATTAGAATGCTGTGTTCATTATTTTTATATCAATTTTTCCCAGGACGAAAAAGTTGTTAAATTTTAAAAAATGGTATACACTGGTATACAGTATCAAGTATGTTTTATAATAAATATTTATTTATAACAGAGTGATATGAAATTCAATAGCTGATATACTAATTTTTCACCACACCACGTACAATGTATACATGTTTGCCTCGCGGGCTCATAATGGTTCTTTGTAATAGGTCAGTTAAAGATGAGCTTACCCTTTAAATAATAAATAGTTCAAATATTTGTACTAAGGAATCGAGAGAAACTTTTGAGTTGAATTAATATTATCTTTCTGCACTGTGACACGTTATATTTATTTGAATGTAAAGCGTGATAATTCATCTGGAAACGCTTTAACCACATAAACATTTGGTTAATAGAGATACCGCAAAAATGAAATAAAGCTATCCGAGTATCACGCTAAACTGACAACAGATGGTAGGATCCAAAAAATTTGAATATCAGAAAACAACAATTCTAACGTTTCATATTTAACGCTAGACCACTTCAATTATTCACGAAGACAATTATTGAGAACAGACGATTTTGTTACATGTTTTCCTGGAAAGTTTCTGGAAAGGAAACACAGTTGAATGGGTCTGAATTCACGAATTCGAATCGTAACTATTTCCTCAAAATGGCATCGAGAGAAGAAATTCGTGGTTAGATGCTTCGGCCTCGCGGCTAAGAAGGAATTGCCTTCATTCAAAATGCATTACCAAAGAGTGGTGTAACAAATAAGTGACAACAATGAAACAAATAATCGTTATGAATTTTTAGTAAATTAAATCCCCACCACCTATGCTCAGAAATAGGTATATTATCAGTCATCACACCACATGAATACCGAACTAACCCTAACTAAATAAGCACAAATGCTACTTTATATGTCTCAAAAGGAGGTAGTATTCTTTATGGAAAATATTTGGCTAGTAATGAACGTCTGAGAGCAACATCGACGGCTGCAATCCTTGAGGTAAAGTGACAAAGGGAACGGAAGAGAAAATGAGACTTTGATCTCTGTTGAGGACCAAAAATTTCTCGCGATGTGTTGAACATCGAATTTGTGAATCCTGAATGGATTGAGTTCGACCGTTCTTGTAGTTGATATTCTTGATTTTCCTGATCACCTTTGGTGGCACTCAAGTGCCAGAACCTGGACTGAGCAAACAAATAACGGACAGCGCACTATCAACACTTCACATTCTAATCCAATCTGGGACACTAGAGGAAATCATCCAGAATCTCCCCACCCACAATAGCCATACGCCAGAGAGAAAGGGACATATCCGAAAAAGGGTTGGATAGGTCTACATTAATAATAATAATAATAATAATAATAATAATAATGTGTGGTCTGAAGCAGAAAACATTATGTTGAATAAAAACACAAAATGGTTTTCCAAAAAGTAGCAGACACACTACTGAAGAAGAACTAGAAATATATTCTCGTAGAACATCGCAATAAATTATTTTAAGGAAAATAGTATTAATGAGGCTTAACTCAATAATATTGTATACCCGTATTGTATATACGGATACACAGTGCAACAGTCCTTACCGTACCAAGAATATAAAAAAGTTGTTCTATAATTCGTTAACAGAAATATTTAATAGCGATCGGGGTTCTTCCATGAAGCCTTATTGTCACATGATGCCATGTTGTGAGCAGTCACGCGATGAGTGAGATAGAAAACGCAGTTTGAATATAAACAGAGTAATATAATCAAATATTTGCATTTTTCTATAAAAATCGAAACTGTTTCGTTGTTTTTGGATTTTTCCCGAGTTCCTGGGTATCCAACTAAATCATATTTATACTCCTCACATGTCCTAAAGATGCATTGTTTTCTTACAATTCTTGCACGAATTGGAAATCAATAAAATGGATCGTAATAAGAATAATTATAGTAATAGTAATAGTTTTATTAATAATAATAATAATAATAATTTCTGTATCTTAAGCTAATAATATTTGCGCACACTGTGCGTCTCGCCCACGCGACATCCTCTGCCCCCCCTCTTGCGCCTCATCCCTTCCTGGCGCATACAAGAAGTTGGCTGGGAGCTGCCGGGCTCTCGACGGGTGTCTGCTAACACCCTCTTCCACCACAAGTTTGGTTTCATAAGCGGGTGATCCGTTTCTTAGGTGAGAGAACTCCTGGGCCTCTGAATTATAAAACGCTTCCGTAATCTTGCAAGAATGCGCACGATTAAGGAGTAATTTTTATTACCATGGTCTATGGATTACCATGCAGTCTATGGATTTCCGTGAGCCGAAATAACGGTATTGATTGCGGATATTATACGACTTTTCAAATCTTAATAAGAGAGAATATTAATTCTAAATCCTTGTGTTAATTTATCAAATATTTTTTAAGCTACTGATTTATTTACTTATTTATTTGATTCATTTACATCTGAGTACGCAGACGGAACAATTTGAGGATTCCGAAAGGGAATAACGAGGCGAAGATGCGAGGATACAACATAAGCAGCAATCAGGCGTATCCTACGAATACGGATACGTTTCAATAGTAATTGCTAACAATCCTTTTTGAGAAAATATTTATTCGATTACCTTAGCTTCATTTAAAAATTATGTGAAAAATTATCTTTTCAAGAAAAATGTACACTCATCCAAAGAAAGAATTTCGTATGTAATTCTATCTTTTCTACCGCCCACGCAAACTAGGGGCAGCCCTCGATCCGTATAATATGCCAGGAAGAGGCGCGTTGACCAGTCGCTAGAAATTAGAACCTTAGTTTCTATGTGATTGGTGCAAAATCCCAAGTGGTGAGTAAACCGCTGTCCCGGATGTGGTGTTTTTGGTTCAGCATTCGTATCAAAACACAAGTGAATATTTATCACTTTAGCAACAATTGTACTAACGTTTACCAATTAATTTGACACTCCTGTAGAAACTACTAGTTTGAATTATTCATTTGAGACACAAATAGCGAACCGTCCCCGGCCGTTATAGTGAATATTTTGGAATAGTTTATAAATTTGTTAATTAATGTCAAATTGTTAATTTTCTTAATGGTTTATTAGTTTGTCTTGCTTACTCTGATGTAAAGTTGTAGAGACATATTAGAGAAAGAGATTACCTACAGGAACAAGAATTATCCATTTTTACTTTCCCGTACACTACACGTACGCTACCCCTTAGGAAAACACGCCGGCGGAATTCTATCTTCTCAACGACACCGACACCCCGCGACTTCGACACCCCGCGACCAGGGGGAGGGACGCGTAGACCAATCACTAGCAGGTAGAACACAGTTGTGTCTACCAAGGGGGGGCAGAGGATGTCGCGTGGGCGAGACGCACAGTGTGCGCAAATATTATTAGCTTAAGATACAGAAATTATTATTATTATTATTATTATTATTATTATTATTATTATTATTATTAATAAACAATTACTATTACTATAATTATTCTTATTACGATCCATTTTATTGATTTCCAATTCGTGCAAGAATTGTAAGAAAACAATGCAGCTTTGGGACATGTGAGGAGTATAAATATGATTTAGTTGGATACCCAGGAACTCGGGAAAAATCCAAAAACAACGAAACAGTTTCAATTTTTGTAGGAAAATGCAAAATAATTAATTTGTGGATTTCGGATACAGGGCATCGGTAGGACTCTTCCCCCTTGAGATTTGCAAAGTTGGAAGTTGTTTATACATTTGCAAATGTTTTATTCTCTCATCTGGATGGCTTATACACAATTCCCATTGGTGGTATGATATTTCGTTCTCGAGATATGTGATTGTTTATGATAAATTTGCATCTTGTAATGACCCCGTTATTACTCACTTCATTCACTCTATACAAGCATACCGAAAAACGAGTTCTCCAGCTACGCGCTTTTGCTCGTCACATACGCTTAAAAAATACGTAGCTAGTAAACAAATTGCCTGGTCAATTTTAATTCCGCTGAATCCGTCTGTTTTACAGCGAGTATGAACACAACGTTTACACCAGGACGAAAAAATATTTCTAAGCGGGGTTTTCCGTCCAGAATTATTGCCAATAGATCAATAAATGTTTAACATTTTACCAACAATTACACTAACTTTTAGCAATCAATGTACAACTTCTGTTAAAGTGCTATTTTAAAAGTCATCTCAGGCATAATTCGCGGAGCCTTCCGGGCCGCTCTAGCGTATATTTCGAATTCGTTTATAAAAATGTTAATTGTTGCAAAATGTTAATTCGTAGCTTTTTGTTCTCGGATATCGTGTTTTCGTGAGGTGTAGGGTACGTATAGTATAGGGAAAGTTATGTAATGCTGCGCAAAAAACGGCGGATTTTCCGCAGAAAAACTCTTATTGCAGCGCTCTGGTAACGAAGAAGTGGATAAAAAAAGAAGCTATATTAAGAAAAACTCATTGACGGGCCGTGATAACGAAAAAGTGGATAAAACCAGTTCCTAAAATCAGAAAAAAAATCCCCTAACACGTGGTGTAGCCAGAATTTTTTGTGGGTCCTTGATACCGAAAAAACCAATTGAAAGGAAAACGTCCGTCTGCCCGTCCATCCGTCGGTCCGTCCGTCCGTCCGTCTGTGAGCACTGCTAGCGCCTAAACTATATGTTCGATTTCTTCCAAAATGGATAATGCTTGTTCGATCTGGTTCTAGTCGAGAAATTTGGGATTTTGAAACAGATTCTGAAAAATTTGGGGGTACTTTACATGAAGCCCCCGGACATTTTCAAAATTTTCTCAAAAACGGCTCTAAATTCTTTCTTTAAATTTCTTCTAAGAATAGAGTAAAATACACTTATTAAGGTGGCATAGGTCCGATTTCACGGATAACTCTGAATTTTCGAAAACTGCAAAAGTTTGAAGTTTTTTCGACATCTTCCACCAACTACAAAATTGCAGATAGATATTTTTCTTTAAAATAAAATTTGTTGTCCAAAGTGAGTTCTTTCATTAACGTCATGTACATTTTTTTGAAAATTTTAGTACTTTTAGAGAAAAATTGCGTGTAATACGTGCAATTTTAAGAAATTAAAAAACATGATTTTCTCAAAAAACGGTTAAACATTTTTTCTTTAAACAATTGGTAACGATAGTGCCTAATGTACTCTATGAGATGGCATAAACGCCATATTGCTCTATTCATTTGTTTTTTCAAAAATTGGAAAAATGTAATTTTTTGGACTTGTGTCTCACGTCGTTAATATTTACATGAGCCTTGATTTGTTGACATTATATTAAGGAGTAATTGAGCTTTAAATAATGCCAAGTAAATAATGCAAAGTTTCTCGAAAACACAACCGTTTTCTGTGAAAAGTAGATCAAAATTCCGCATTTTCAGAAACGCTCAAACGCCATTTTCTCATATATGGCAGCAAATTTTTTACACTCTTTAATATGACATGGAGTTTATTTTGAGTTATTTTTTTGTTTTCAAAAATTATACAAATGTGATTTTGTTAAAAGATCTCTCATATCTTTAATATGCACTTTACCAGCAATTTATAAATATTATTATATTTGTGAGTGTACGTGCTTCAAATACCTTCAAATAAAGTATTTTGAAAACTCAAAACTTTTCTGTGAAAATAAGCTTCAAATTTTGCATTTTTACTAGCGCTAAAACGCAATTTTCTTTGAAACAGCACACAATTTTTAAAGGAAAATTGCCACTTATGACTACCTTTTTGTGTTCTTTAATATTCTAAAATAAATGTTTCCGTTCTACCAATAGGAAACTGAAAAATTAAGAAAATGACGAAAAAATGTACTTTTGGTGGTGATAGATGGCAACTGGCAAGTAAGAGTATGTGGCAATTACAAATAGCTAGCGAAGACCCAAGGAAATAGAAAACTAATACGGGAAAGTCTGTGCCATTCTGTAGCACCACTAGTTTGCTTTAAATTTCTTGAAAGAAAAGAGGAAAATACACTTTTTAAGGTGGTATATGTCCCATTTTCACGGATAACTGAATTTTCGAAATTTGTGAAAATTTTATTTGATTCGTCGTCTTCCTTCTACCACAAAATTGCAGATACAGATTTTTCTTTCTAATAAAATTTGTTCTTAATAATGAGTTCTTTCTTAATGTCAAGCACATTATTTTGAAAATTTTAGTAGTTTTTGAGCAATATTGTGTGCAATATGTGCAATTTTTAAAATTACAAAAACAAGATTTTCTAAAAAGCGGCTTCAAATTGTTTCTTTAAACTTTTGACAAGAATAGTGACAAATGTACTCTATTAGATGACATAACCGACGTATTGCTCTATACTTTTGTCTTATCAAAAATTTGAAAAATGTAATGTTTTTGATTGGCTTCTCACGTTAATACTGCAACTACCCTCGCGTCTTCGGTTGGGCGCCTCAGACGGGTAGCCGGCCCGCTCAGTCGACAGATTACCTGAAACGGCGGAGATGGAGGAAGCCGGTGGCCTAGGTTGAATGAGAAGTCGAACATGTGAATTTAGAACAAGTTGAATTTATTCATTAAAAAAAGAAAACGCTAATGGTCTGGTGATGATAACTCTGGCGAGCATGCCCCCAAAATCGAAATAAAACAAAAAATGAAATGTCATGCACATAAGAAAACATAAAATTACAAAGTGATTACAATCAGATGAAATTCTTCTTCGCGCGCGAATTCCCGCTTGACGGCCATGCGCGGCCGGGAACTCCTCTTCGTCGCCCGGTCGAGAGAAAGTCAACACTGATTGTCTGATGTACTGTTCACACCTCTCGATCGCGGGTACGACATAAGACACTCAAACAGAAAATACCTCTGTTAGGCGGCCTGCGCCACCCACAGGTTGAACGACCTCAGGTCAGCTGGCTGCGAGGGTCGTGGCGGGCGAGGAGCGCCGCTCGGAAAATGTAGGTCAGATCAGATACTTGCGAGGGTAGCCACGAAGGCGGGCCGGAACACAAAAGCGCCGTCTGCTCGCTGCGGTGAATGGGTCAGCACAGTTCATTCACTGACACGGCCGGTTCATTCCCGGTCGATCTCACAATACTTTGATACTAATGAGCCCGTGAATTATCGCACAAATTCACAAAGGAAAAGAGAGTCTCGAGTTCGAACATAAATCGGACGTAATATAATACGAATTGCTGTCAAATGTTCATAATACTGTTCTGCGGCCTGCGTTCGTCACAGAAGTCTTGTACCCAAACTCTACAAGAAACTTAATAAATTTTTTTAAGTCCATCGAACCGAACGCCACAACAGAATATAACAGGTTCCCCCCTGCGGCCGCCACTTGCGTCCGATTCTGAACACGGCTCCCAAGCTTCTCTTTTGTGCCTCGTCGCTCCAAGTTTTAGGAAACCTCGTTCCCCCCACCAAAATTATCCCTGTGACTCTGGAATATTCTAGAACAAACCCGAATTCTGGCTGCTATTGGCGAAAGGGTACTGCGCATTAGACATTTTCTGCCCAATCAGAGGATGTTTTCGAGGCCGAGAAAAGAGTGAGAGAGGGGCTGGTTATCGCTCCCTCTCGCTTTAATTTTGCGTCGAAAAGGGGCAGTTATTAACGACCGGGGGGGTGTGAGGGGCTAGGAATCTCTAGGGAGGTTGACGGAAGAGTTCCAGGCGTCGTGGAAAAATACTGAAGGGGTCGTGTGCAGGGCGGCCACCCAGAGTTGGGGCACACGTGTCCATGACGAATTAGGGAGCAGAGGGTCGCGGACACAGTGGCGCCTCGCCTGGCCCTCGGGCCGCCTCCGTGGCGCCTCGCATCTCTCGCGTCGCCGCCTGCGTGGAGTTATTTTGCGGCAGAATAAACTTGAATTTATTCGGTATCACTACATTGGCCTCCCTTCCCGCAGTAGAGATATGCATCGTGTTTTAAAATTCGTAAGGCGTGGTGAGAAGTTTTGAAACCTGAGATGCTTATCTCGTCAAAAAAATTTAAAAAAGTGGTACCGAATTCTAACGACTAATTTCTCTGATAACAATTACATAAAAGGTCTTATTCAAATAATTACCCTTAAATTAAACTCACTAACCCTAATAATGGTGGAGTAATAAAATAAACTAATAAACTACAAGAAAATCTGAATTCCCTAATCTACGGTTACAAATATTATTTCTTAAACAGTGAAGGCACGGCTATCACGAACTACTCGGTAAGCTGTACGGTTCTGGCGAGTTTATTTTAGAGATTAATAAAGTTTGGAATTACGTTTTCATTCTTTAAAGGGTCGCAGATTAAAAAAATTGAATTTGCCTGCTGGGAGACCGTTTGCATCTTTAAGTTGGCACACGTTGGGGTGCGGAATGGCTTCAATGATAAATGGTCCAGTAAACAATGGAAAAAACTTATGGAAAAGACCTGCAGGCTGATCACTCACTCGCGGGGTTCGAACCAACACCTTCTCGCCTACGTGAAACTGATAGGGATTTTTGACCTGTGCCTCCCTTTTCCTGGCATTTTTACTAAGATTGTCCATGATAATTCTACACCGAGTTTCGTAATTTGGTACGGGTTGCCCCGATAACCTTGCTAACAATGGGAACAAATGCTTTAGTTTCTTCCCGAAATGGGCTTCATAAGGTGACATGCCAATAGAGTCGTGTTCAATCATGTTAATCCACTCGTTGATGTTTTTGATTAGCAGAGGCCATTCTTTGTGGTTGTGAGCAACGTAAACGTGGAACAGACGTGAGATTTCCTTCATTACTCTCTCACTTGGGTTTGATTGGGGATGTCTAATCGAGGAAAAGATGACCGAAACACCTTCACTTTCTAAAGTTTGCCTCCAGGCAGTTCCGGTAAATTGCGAGGCGTGATCGCTAAGAACCTTTCGGTATGTTCCGGCGGTTTGGAAAAAATCCCGGGCCAGTCGTCTGAGGCAGTTCTGCGCTGTAGGTCTAGTAATCGGGTAAAGCTGAGTGAATTTTGAAAAGCCATCAATTATTACTAGTATGTGCTTGTACCCGTATCTAGCGGTAGGCAGTGGCCCGTATAAATCTAAACAGGCAAGTTCATTAGGGGCTGCAGGGATCACGTGCTTCATTGGCCCGTCGTAATGCCTATTTGGGAACTTAGTCATTTGACAAGTTACGCATTTCGAAATAGTAGCCCTTGTCTGTCTCGCCATGTTCTTCCAGTAAGCGAATGTCAGTAAAACTTTCAAAATCTTGTTTCCCCCAAAATGTCCATGTTTCTGATGCACGTAGGTTATGAGCTTATCAGTAATTTCAGCGGGTATCCACACTCGGTACTCGTCCGGCTGTTGTTTTGTCCTAAACATTACTAGATTATTTGACAATTTTACTAACCCTGGGTTGAGGTTGAATTTCTCAAATAGTGGATCATTCTGGTCAAGTGAGTTCTGAAGGAATGACCTAGCTTTGCCAATAATGGTGTCCTGCTCCTGCAATCTCTGAAGGTTGCGAGGTTGCATTTCGGGGATCGGATCGACATTTAAACTGATGGCGTTCATGTAAAGTATCGTTTCATTCTGGACAAGGTGGTTGGTTGCATAAGGCAATCTGCTTAGAAAATCAGCTATAGGGTTGTTTATTCCTTGACAATGTTGAATTTCGAAATTAAACTGTTGAAGCCACAGTACCCAACGTAATAACCTAGCGTTGGCGCAATGGCAGCGCTTGAGAAAGATTAGTGCTTTGTGATCAGTGATAATATAAAATTTCCTTCCAGCCAGGTAGCCTAACATCTTTTGGAGAGCCCATACGATCGATAACGCCTCTTTCTCAGTGACGGAAAATTTCTGTTCATTTGGTCTAAGTACCCTACTCGCAACGGCAATAATCTTATAACCCGGGTCTTCATCATCTCTTTGTGTCAAAACGCAACCTATGCCAACATTAGAACTGTCTGTTTGGAGAAAGAACGGCTCGTCGAAATTTGGATGATTCATCATAACGGCGTTTCTAAAAGCCGCTTTGATTTGTTCAAATGCCCGTTCATGTTCCTCGGTCCAATGCCATTTTACTCCTTTCCGTAACAAATTCACTAACGGGGCCGTAAGAATCCCATACCCCGGAACAAAGCGTGACTGGTAAACACACATACCCAAGAATCCTTTCAACTGTTTTGGGTTGTGCGGGCGCGAAATCTGATCGATTGCTTTAACTTCCTCCTGATCGATTTGAACACCTTCTGTATTAACACAATAGCCTAGAAAAGAAATTTCACGTGTGCAAAACTGTGACTTAGCTACATTTAATCTCATTTGATTGGTAGAAAGGCATTCTAACAGTCGCCTTAAATGACAAAGATGTTCCTGAAAATTTCGAGATGAAATCACAAGGTCGTCAATATAAGGCGTAACGAAGCGTTTGAGTTCGTCACCTAATTTTCCATCTAAGCATCGAATGAAGGCTGCGCCACTGTTCTTTAGGCCGAAAGACATCCGCTTCCAGACATAAGTGAGGCCGTTGTAAAGGAATCCTGTAAATTTTCTGTCGTCTGGGTGAATAGCAATTTGCCAGTACGAACTAGAAAAATCCAAAGCTGAGAAAATTTTTGTTTGGTTAAACTTCCAAAGAATATCATCAATATTCTGCGGCGCCTCATTTTCTGGAACGGTCACTTCATTAATTCTGCGAGCGTCTAAACAAATTCTGACCCCTCCGTCTTTCTTTTTTACAACGACAATCGGATTTAGATAGGCGGTCACTGATCTCTCGATGATGCCCTCGTCAATCATTTTTCTGACGGTCTCATCAACTTCCCCCCTTAAAGCTTGTGGAATAGGATAGTTTTTCATCTTAAACGGCGAGTCATCGGTAACCCTAATTCGAAAACAAAAGTCTTTAATTGGATGAACGGGGCGACCGAAGACATGTAAATAATCAAGTAGCACTGTCTGCAACTGGGAGCGTTCATCATAGTTCAAAAAATCACATTTTTGCACATTTTGGCAAATAATCCCCTTCGTCGTTTCCCCCCCTTCCCAAGTTGCACTAGAAATGCTAAGATCAATCCTATCTTCCCCGTCATCTTGAATAATAATTTCTTTACCGGCACCGAAACTCATAACATTTCTGGAAAAATCTATTATTCCACCGTTTTCTCTTAAAAAATCAACCCCCAAAATAACATCATGATTAAGATCTTCAATTACTAGACAGGGCACATCAAACAACATATCTCCTATATTAATTGAAATCAGGACCTGCATTGAAATTGGCTTGCTTCGTTTTCTCCCAACCCCTATGACATAGCATCTGACGGTAGGTAATGTCGGTACTGGAATCCGCTCGCTTATAAGTCGCGCATAAAATTTCTTTGACACAGCACTAATTTCACTACCAGTATCAATAAGAGCTTGGACACATAAATTTCCCATAAAGGATTCAATAATAGGGCATTTTCTGGCACGTTCTTTGATAGTCACATCCTCGTCTTCGTTAAAATCAAAAAAGGCATAATTCACTGATATGATCGCATGAAATGGTATCTCTAAAGAAACTCGTCCGTCACCCAGATACCGAGACAGCTGGGACGTTTCTAATTTGTTGAAGCCGGCCGGGATGAATTTTGCCGTCCATCTCTCTCATCGCGATGTCCACGGTTCTCACGGGATTCGGGCGGCGCTCGCCGATCATCTGCCTCGTTCCCTCCGGCCCTATTATCTCTATGCCACTGCGGCCTGCCTTGGTAGTTTCCGTCGGACCTGCGATTTCTGTCGCGGTTCTCATTGTGATAGTTGTCCCGCGTTCTATCAAATTGTGCCAACAGTTCTTGGAAACGTTCTAAATCTCTACACTCCACGCTGTTGACAATATTCTGTACATACGTTGGGAAATGAGCTGTCAGTAACCAGATGATTTTTCGGTCGTTTGCCTGCGGGTCACACAGCTTGATGGCGGAGATTTTCTCCATGGCGTAGTCTAAATAGGACTGCCCGTGGCGGTTTTCCCATCGCGATTCTAAAATCTTCCGCTCGAACTCATATCTCCGTTGTTCGCCCCAGTATCGATTCAGAAACTTCTCCCGAAACTCTTCATAATTTTGAGGGAAAGGGTTTAAAGCGGAAATCCAGTAAGATGCATTGCCTTTCAACAATTCTTGCATAAATTTAGCCTTCAAGTGTGAAGGTACCGCCTTCGTGAGATTCATGTAATTTTCCGCCCGGTCAAGGAAAACTTTGGGATTTTCATCGGGTTTTCCGGAAAAATACAGGTTTTGCGGTGGAGCCCACGAGAAGCGAAGGCCTGAGCCACCAGAATTCGGATTTGGGTAATTCTCGCGTTCCTTTTCAATTTCCTCCTTTACCAATTCTAGGACAGTACGATCAATTTCCCTTTTTAATTTAGCTTCTCTCTCCCTGATGTTTTCCTCACTAATATTGCCTACTTGCGCGAACTTTTCGTGGATATGCGACACTTCTGAATGGAGTTTCTGTCCGATTTTATTAAATTTTTCGCCCATTTCCTGCTTAACTTCAATGATCTTTTCAGTAACCGACTCACAGCACGCTTCTACTTTGTCGTCGCATGCCTGTAATTTGGTCTGAATTTCGGTTTTAAAAATTTTGAAATTTTCGGTAGTTTCCGCTTGTGCCCTTCCCAACTCCTGACTGAGTTTTTCTACGTTCCCCTCTATTTCCCCGCATCTGCCTTCGACCTGATTCTTTAAAATCCCTATTTCATGGTTAAGTTTTTGCTCGAGACTCTCTAATTTATTTGCTTGGGCTTCCAAATGACTTTCGATTCGGTTAAATCTGTCCTCACACTTGCTCTCATGTGCTGTGAACCGTTCATCTAACATTTCCTGTAATTTGGCAGCGTTATTTGAGATTTTCTCCTCTAATTTCGCGGCAATATCACTACAATACGTTAATGTTTTTGATTGGCTTCTCACGTTTTGTTTTGTTCTTATATTAATGAGTACACGTGCTTCAAATTATGTCAAAAAATGTTTCTCGAAGACCCATCCGTATTCTGTAAAAACTAGCTTAAAATTCCGCATTTTCAGAAACGCTCAAACGCTGTTTTCTCATAAATGGCTCCAAATTTTTTCTTCAAACCTTTGGAACGGATAGTCCTAATTGCACTCTTTAATATGACGTAATGTTCATTTTGGGGTATTTTTTTTATTTTTCAAAAATTACACAAATGTAAATTTTTGAATGATCTCTCGCACCGTTAATATGCGCATTACCAGTAATTTGTAAACATTATTATATTTGCAAGTGCAAGTGCTTCACATGACTTCAAATGAAGTTTTTTGAAAACTCAAAAAAAATTTTCTGAAAAAGGGCTTCAAATTTCTCCTTTTCAGTGTGGCATCCTACGCAATTAGTATACAACATTTAGTAGTGCTTTAACGCCATTTTCTTAAAAACGGCTAATTTTTTTTAAATTACCATTTAAGACGAGGTTTTGTGTTCTGTAATATTCCAAAATTTGTGTTTCCGTTCTACCATGAGGAAACCGAAAATTTGAGAAAATGTCAAAAAATATACTTTGGGTGGCGATAGATTGGAGCTGATTTATTCAATGAAATATATTTATCAAAAATGCATCTTCAAATAAGGTCATTCTTAATTTCTTGAAAATACGAATAGTTTTTCTATTATTTCGTGAGAAACATAATAGCCCGCTGCAAATTTACTGCGCTTCAGAGAGCCTGAGGCGTTGTAAATTAGAATTTGCAATTTTGTACATCATTTCTTTGTTCGTTTTTACATTTGACCTTTTGTTATACATTTACATATTTATCTTTTAGAAATTATTTATTTTGAAATATTTGAAATAAAAGTTGCTAGCTCATTAAGGCTAAATGTACCGACACTAGTTCAATTTGTCGCCACCACGTGGCAGCACCAAGTTTAGTGAATTTTACTTTACCGATTACGTCTGAACAAATGGTCCGATTTTCGATCTGTAAACGGCATTTGACTCCTGTTTATAATAGAATTTACGCTACGAAGCCCTTTTTCCAAAAAAACTAGCAGAAACTCGATTTTTAAAATTTTTCTCGTACTTCCGGGAACAATTTCAAAAATGTGGGCTTATAGCGCGATGGCGACACGCTTCCAGAATCCAACGCCGTGTCAAACATGCAAATCGGATAAATAGGAGCGACGGTAAGTGAAATTTCGAAAAACACCTCACCCCACTCCCCCTTCCCCTTCCACGCCGCCGGGACATTGTTGGCCGGCGGCGCGGTCAAGCCGGCACGGGCGAGCCGGGCGGCGGCCGCCGCGGCGCGGCGACGGGCAAGAAGGCTGAACTTTCGGGGGCAGCAAGCCAGACACCCCGTCACTTCGCATCTCAAGATATTTTTTCCCCACTTATGAAACTAGTGATGCTGTAATAGGGGTAAACGGTCTCGTATCATCTTTAATAGTAGTATAAAACTATTACCTTATTCACATATTCCATCTTCCTTCGAATACCATCATAAGAATGTCTGAGGTATCACTCAAAACACCGATCCCGCTTTGGTGCTGATTTCAAAAAGAAAAAATCGAACTAATTGCGTAAATATCACCCATATTCCATCTCCTCACATCGTATTTTAGATATATTGTACTTCTAAGATCTTCCATTACCATTTCACTACCGGAAAAAACAAGCGGAGATAACGCAAGAGCTCTTTTATCCTACGATTCGATTTATCATTTCAAAACGGCGTTTGTCACCTTGATAGAATTCACCTGGTTAATCCTTTTCCCAGTAAAATAGCCGAATCGAATTTTTAAAATGTTTTTATACTTGCGACATATTTGAAAAAGTGGTAAAATAGCGCGCTGGCGAGATGCACCCTGAATCTAACGCCATATCATACACTGAAATCGGATAAATAGACTTCTCTAGTCATGTAAAAAAATGATCTTCAGTAACGTCAAAATTCTGTTTCGCGGTACTGCTTGTCGATCTCATGGCTAAAGTCCGGGTCTAATGTAATCACATATGTTTTGTCTACTGTTCTCATTTTGTAATTTAGGCGAACTGTTGCAATCCTAACAAAATATTTAAATTTTTCGTTACAAATTTTGTACTGTTTTACGTATTTTACATATTTTGCTGATCATTTAATATCTGCTTAACAGTATATTTATTATTTGCTAATTATTAAGGTATTTTCACAAATTACCAAATTTTCTTGAAATTATTTCCGGAAATATATTTAATTAGTTTTGAAAAATAGTTTTTATTTAAATGTGTTTATATTTTTGCAATGAGCATATTTTGTCTAATACTAATTGAGAATTGCTGACATTCCTATGTGCTGCACGTAAAGATTTCGAACAGAGTGCTTCAAAGATTCTCTGTTCGTGTCTGCGTTTTCTACGTGCATCTCTTTGTTTTCATTGCTGATAGAAAGAAATAAAAAAACAGTAGGCAGAAAAAGTAGTTACTTTTAAATTCGATATAATTAATATTTTATTAATGGAATTTCAAATTGTGAACATTTATTTTACTTTATCTCTCTTCTCAATCTTCATACGAAGAGAAAGTTATATCGTGCGCAGGAAAACTCTCAAAGCCGAGTCCTGATAATGAAAATGTGGATAAATCGTGTTGTTGTATAGTAAATTACTTCCTGTAACTCGTGGTGTAGCCAGAATCCATGTTTTGTGGGTCCTTAATACCGAAAAATTGATTGACGGAAAAACGTCCATCAGTGTCTCTGGTGTATGTGAACAACACTAGCGTTTGCACTGCGTACAAATTTTTCCAAACTGGAAAAAACAACAACAAAAAACAGCTGTCGATCTACTGTCATTCGAAGCTCTGCAATTTTCAAAAACGTGCATTACTTTTTGGAGATACATTACACGACCCCCCCTCCCGGATATTTTAAAAATTTGCTCAAATATGGCTCCAAATTTTTTCTTTATATTTCTCGTAAAAATTGAATAAAATACACATGGCTTAGGTCCGATTTCACTGATAACTGAATTTTCGAAAATTGCAAAAGATTGAATTTTTTGGGCGTTTCCTACAACTACAATATTGACGATAGAGACTTTTCCTTTCTAAGAAATTTGTTGTACATAATTAGTTCTTTCATTAAGATCATGAATGTTTTTTAAAACAATTTTTGTAGTTATGGCGCAATCTTGTGTGCAATATATGCAACTTTAAAAGATAACAAAGCAAGATTTTTTTCAAAATCGGCTCCATTTTTCCCCTTTAAACTATTGGTAGGGATATTGCGAAATGTACTTTAAGAGATGACATAAACGCTATTTTGCTCTATTCTTTTGTTTTTGCGAAAATAACACAAATGAAACTTTTTGAATAGCCTGTCACGTCGTTTATATTTACATTATCGGCGATTTGTTCACATTATTAGATTTATGAGCACACGTACTTTAAATTATATCATTTAAAGTTTTTCGAAAACTAAAAATTTTTTTTGGAAATGAACTCGAAATTTCGCATTTTCAGAAACGCTCAAACGCCAATTTTTTCTGAAAAGGTTCCAAATTTTTTGTTCAAAGTTTTTGTACGTATAGTGCGAAATGCACTGTCTAAGGAAACCAAAAAGTTTTGTTGTATTATTTTGTTGTTTTTCTTCAAAATTTACACAAATGTATTTTTTAAATATTTCGCATGCCTTGTATGCACATTTGCAGCGATTTGTAAACATTATTGCATTTGTGAATGGAAGAGCTTAAAATATCTTAAAATAAATTTTAAAAAAAACTCTCAAGATTCCTGTGAAAAAGGGCTTCATATTTCACATTGCCACAGACGCTTAAACACCCTTTTCTTAAAAACGGTATCAAGTTTATGGATGAAAATTGTCGTAAAGGACAAGGTTTCAGTCTTCTCTAAAAGCAATATTTTGAATCTACCATTAGGAAACCGAATAATTGAGAAAACCTAAAAAATAAGTTGGGTGCATTAAATGGCAGGTGGCAAGATGGGGCAAGGCCATAAATCTAGCCCATGCCAACAAAATAGTAAATTTTACTACGACAAAGTCCGAATAGCTGGCTGAGACTATAGAAAATTGAAAACTAATACGGGAAAGTCTGTGCCATTCTGTAGCACCACCAGTTACTTTCTCGTGTTAGTTACTCAAAGTTATGTAATGCTGCGGAAAATCTATTTCGAGATATTAACGGAAGTACTCGTTTTGGGGTCCCCTGAGTGATACCGAAAGAGTGTATGTGTGTTTTGACTTTTTAACGTCCGTTCGTCCGTCCATCTGTCTGTGTGTGCCTTCTGGGCGTATGTGAACACCACTAGTGCCTAAACTATGTGTAGAATTTTTGCTCAACTGAATAAACCCCTGTCGATCTGGTCTGAGTCGAAGTTCTGCGATTTTTAAAAACATTCATTAATTTTTGGAGATACTTTTTATTAAGCCCCAGGGACATTTTCAACATTTTCTCAAAAATGTCAACCAGGATAGGTGGCTCAGTGCATCAGCTGATGTCACTGCAATGCCTCTGAACGAGAGGTGCTAGGTTCGAGTCCCGACGGTGGACGAATCCCGACGCAGGATTTTTCAACACTAGCTTGTCAGTTAGATGTAGAATTCAACCGATGTCTGGAGGAAAATTCTAGCGACCGGCTGCTCTGATTGGAAGTTTTCCGTAGTTTCTCCGATCAACATCAAACGAATGCCGGAGCAATACCCTAACAAACGTACCGCGCGCGATATTTCCTTCCTCTTCCTTGTCCTATCTTCACACACACACACACACACACACTAACTTACACTACCATATATGCTGGGAGACCAGTGGGAGGATTGGAACTTGTCCCGGCTGTGGGCCGTGGACTGCTGGTGGGAGATACCTTGTTAAGAAAGAACCCGGCAAGCCGACAGGTAAATCGGTCGGTGATTTAGAGCTTGTCCCGGCTGGGGTGGTGCCCCGCTGGTGGCAGATACCTGGTTGGGAAGCCCCGCTAGTGGACGGAAGGTCAGCGCCGGATCTCGCGATCGGCATAGCGGGCAACATCTCTTCCACCTCACGATGAAATAAACATGCATTGCACTTACGGGACTAATGACCAAAGCAGTTGACGCGCCCAAAATCACTAACAATCAATCAAAAATTACTCCAAATACTTTCCTTAAATTAATTGTAAGAATAAAGTAAAATACACTCAAGGTGGCATAGCTCTTATTTTCATTGCTGACTGATTTTGGGAAAATTGCAAAAGTTCGAATTTTTTTTCGGCGTCTTCCTACAACTACAAAATTGAAGATAGAGATTTTCCCTTAAAATTATATTTGTTCTCCATACTTAGTTCTTTCTATAAGGTCGCGCAATATTGAGGGCAATTTGTGCAATTTTTAAAAATTACAAGAACAAGATTTTCTCAAAATCGACTGCAACTTTTTTCCTTAAACTTTTGGAAAGGATAGTACCTAATGTACTCTGAGATGACATAAACGCCATATTGCTCTATTCCTTTGTTTTTTCAAAACTTACAAAAATGTAATTCTTTGACTAGCCTTTCATTTAGTAAATATTTTCTTTAACGGCGATTTGTTCATATTAGGGAACTTTTGCCACCTCGAACGTTAAGTACTATCGATCTTTTGCGCATGCGCAGATGCACCAAAGTGATGCGAAACTTGCACTGCGAATGAGCAGAAGATCGATAGTACGTAACGTTCGAGGGTGCAAAAACTCCCTACTATTACATTTACGAGTACATGTGCTTTACATTATGTCTTAAAAGTTCCTCGACAACTCAGATGTTTTCTGTGAAAATGAACTGAAACTTCCGAATTTGCACAAATGTTCAAACGCCATTTTCTCAAATTGCTTCTTCAAACTTTTCGTACAAATGCTATTTGCATTCTTTAACCCTTAACTGGTATCGTCGGGTCACATTTGACCCAGAAGAATTTCTTTTTTGTTTAAACCTTGCAATTTTGCCGCAATTTGCCTGTGCTGCCACCTGATCCCTACACTCTACACTTATGGGCAGTGGTGTTTTAGAACTCATGAAAGGAAGTTGATTTGTCCTTGCAGTGTGTGTTCCGGGTCAGTGGAGACCCGACGATACCGTTGACGTTAGTCTTTTAATTATAGTGTGAAAATCGAAGTCTGTTTTCTCAACAATGGAATATGAAGAACTTTCTGTACAAATTGAACAGTAGCTTGCAGAGGTAGATAGTGATCTCAGTGACGCTTCAACAATAGACAGAGATCATGATTCATGCAGTGAAAATGATGAGGGTAACGAGCCGAAGAAACGGAATCGCTGTTCTCTTTGACAGTCATCAAAGGTCAATAAATATAACACAGTCTGCTGTCAGTGCAACAAAACTGTTTGCAAAACCCACAGTTAGTAAAAGTGTATTGTAATAAGTGCGTAGAGTCTGAATAAATTACATCCCGTCCATAACTGCATAATTATTTGGCTAATTATAAACAGACAAAAAATTAAACATTTGTTGTATACCACTTTTGCATGCTTGCAAAGTTTATGAATTAAGTAGCATTCTTGTGTTTTTCTGTCCCTATTATGTTTATACAAGTGCTAGCTCTTCATTTTGACCCGTGCCAATGAAACATTTCTAGTATTTTGAAAATTGAATCCCTTTTCAAATTGATCTCATCTAACCCATGTAAATATATACGAATTCAGAAATATGGTACTATAGACACACAAAATGAATTTAATTGAAGAAGTCTTTCAGTTACAATCCTTGAGGGAAGTTGTTTTAAGATTTATATCGATTTCTAGTTTCATTAAGTAAGAATTAATATGCCAAATTACAAAATTAATTTCTGGGTCTGCGGTGACCCGACAATACCGTTTACGTAACCAAAATCCATGATACCAGTTAAGGGTTAAGTTAACATAAAATTAATTTGGCTGTATTTTTTTGATTTTTCAAAAAATAAATAAATGTATTTTTAAGTGTCTCTCACGCCATTAATATTCACTGTTCCAGAAATTTTATACATTATTACATTTGTGAGTAGAAGTGCTTTAAATGTCACCAAATGAAGTTGTTCGAAACTCGAAAGATTCTTGTGAAAATTCCGAAGCTTCCATTTTCGCATTTACAGTAACGCTTAAACGCCATTTTCTTAAGAGCGGCTCCAAATTTATCAATGAAAATTCCTATATAGGACGAAGTTTTACTCTTCTTTAATATCCTAAAAGTAATATTTCGTATCTACCATTAAGAAGCTGAAAAATGAGAAAAGTTCAAAAAATGTATTTTGGGCGGCGATAGATGTCAGCAAGATGTCAGAAGATGGGGAAAGATGGTAAAACTGGCCCAGACCAAAGATATTAGATTACTATGAGAAAGTATGTGCAATTTGTCCTAAAGTACGAAAACGTTTTAAAAATTCGATTCGGTTATTTTACTGGAAAAAGGATTAACCAGGTGAATTCTATCAAGGTGACAAACGCCGTTTTGAAATGATAAATCGAATCGTAGGATAAAAGAGCTCTTGCGTTATCTCCGCTTGTTTTTTCCGGTAGTGAAATGGTAATGGAAGATCTTAGAAGTACAATATATCTAAAATACGATGTGAGGAGATGGAATATGGGTGATATTTACGCAATTAGTTCGATTTTTTCTTTTTGAAATCAGCACCAAAGCGGGATCGGTGTTTTGAGTGATACCTCAGACATTCTTATGATGGTATTCGAAGGAAGATGGAATATGTGAATAAGGTAATAGTTTTATACTACTATTAAAGATGATACGAGACCGTTTACCCCTATTACAGCATCACTAGTTTCATAAGTGGGGAAAAAATACCTTGAGATGCGAAGTGACGGGGTGTCTGGCTTGCTGCCCCCGAAAGTTCAGCCTTCTTGCCCGTCGCCGCGCCGCGGCGGCCGCCGCCCGGCTCGCCCGTGCCGGCTTGACCGCGCCGCCGGCCAACAATGTCCCGGCGGCGTGGAAGGGGAAGGGGGAGTGGGGTGAGGTGTTTTTCGAAATTTCACTTACCGTCGCTCCTATTTATCCGATTTGCATGTTTGACACGGCGTTGGATTCTGGAAGCGTGTCGCCATCGCGCTATAAGCCCACATTTTTGAAATTGTTCCCGGAAGTACGAGAAAAATTTTAAAAATCGAGTTTCTGCTAGTTTTTTTTGGAAAAAGGGCTTCGTAGCGTAAATTCTATTATAAACAGGAGTCAAATGCCGTTTACAGATCGAAAATTGGACCATTTGTTCAGACGTTATCGGTAAAGTAAATTCCTGCTGATGGTGCTGCGATCTATTGAATTTTCCTACAAGTTTTTTTCGGTACATTTAGCCTTAAGGGAGTATCGACAATGCAGGGAATATAACAATTGAATTCCGTTCCGCTATCGCGAATTTCTGTGAATTACGTGTCATTGTTGTTACTTGATATATATGTATGATATGAGGTTTCTTCGAATACAAGTTTACAAAACTTTTGTATTATATTTTTATGCAGTTGTGGAATTCACATAGTTTTGACAATACTGCGATGGAAACAGTGACTTGTTCGCTTCTTGGTTGAATTGGACGTTTTCAAATAATATCTAAGATGTTAGTATGGCAGAATGTGCAATACTTCAATCCTACGTAGCTGTTTCCAATAATACAGGAAATTATGTGCTGGTGTAGCACCACTAATTTGTTCTCAGGAGCCTACAATAAGAATTTTCCTGCTGAGATATCACCTTTGTTACAGTATCGTTACATAAAATTCTCTATTACTAGGTACAGTATGCAGAGGGCGTGAAAGTAGAAATATATTTTCTGTTCAAAAGATCACAATGAATAATGATAACGTTGAATCTCGTTGGTTATGTACGACGTAGAAAGAGAAAAAAAAATACTCTATGTGTTAAAATAAAATCCAGTAGTATAAAAATCTTGTGTGTGTATTTTGCAAACTTGAAATCTAATGTTACTAGCGACCATGGCAGTTTTACACTTTTTCCTCAGTTTTAATGGAAGTTTGCGGTAACTTAATGACTGATTTACTTAATGTTACATGGTGTGTTCATGAATTTGAAACAGCATATTTAGATTAAGATTCGATTAGATTCAGTTTAAAATACTAAAACGATTGAATACTGATCATTAGAATGAGATGTGAAAATCGTTGAATAATGGAGTGGACTCTCAATAACTTTTTCTCAAGAAAACTTTTATTTATTTTATTTATTTATTTATTTAGTCAAAAAAACAGTAAAAACTGTATATGCCGTGTGGGGAAAGAAATTTATCTGCGCACATTTTCTTGAGGGCCAGAATTTTATTAAAAAAAAAAAAAAACGAAAAAATTAATTTAGAAAATAATTATTTTAGAAAAATAAAGATATTTGAAAAATGTTTTTTCCCGAGTTATAGAAAATCAATTTCAACTGTAAATGAACTACAAGCAATAGGAGTGCTCAACAAAACGTGCGCACAGTGAAGCTACATTTACGTCCAGAAGCAAAACAAGGGGCCATCTCAGCATTTGCTCTATGGATCAGGGAAACTGGACAAAAACCTGATCGAGATGGGGGTCATTGACCCGGAAGCTGAAGTACATTACTTGTTACAGGCGTATTAAATATTTTTTTAAATGTATACAATGCAAACATAAACTAATTCATTATATATCTTTGTTTTGTTACATTACTTTTCTTTTTCACTTCTTTCGTACTTTCTTTTAAGTAGTTTCTTTTCGTAACTTCTTTCGTACAACTCAATATTCTTTTTTCTGTATAATATGGACGCATTGACGCGGTTCAGTAGATTAGTTTAATTAAGATATAAGTGATAATAATAATATTCTTGATATTACATTCACCCCGCGCTGAACGACCACCGGAACGTACTTAATAATAATACCTTTATTTATGTAGATTATTAAACAAACAAAGCTAATGTATTATATTTTTTCACCTTAAACTAATCCACTGTGTCCAAACATTTATATTTTGGGGTGAAACGGCGAAGCCGTTCCGTACGGGAATCGAGATGTTCTCATCAATATTCTGGGAATAGTATGCGTGGCTAGTTGCCAGTAGCGACTATTATTTCTTACTTAACACTCGTAAGAAAAACTAGTGTTGCTACAGAATGGCACAGATTTTCCTTTATTAGTTTTCCATTTCATTGGGTCTGGGCTAGCTATTCGGAATTGCCACATATTCTTGCCAGCGGACATCTATTGCCCAAAGTACATTTTTTGTAATTTTTTCGTTTTTTGTCATGATAGAACGGAAATAATAATTTTCGAACATTAAAAACACAAAAACCTCGTCCTAAATGGCAATTTTCGTTTAAAAATTTATAGCCGTTTTTAAGAAAATGGCGTTTAAGTGCTACAAAAAATGCCAAATTTGAATCTGTTTTTCACGAAAACGTTTGAGTTATCGAAAAACTTTATTGAAGTCATCTGAAGTACTTACATTCCCAAATTTAATCGTGTTTACGAATTGCTGGTAATGTGCATATTAAAGGTGTTAGAAATCTTTCACGAAAATTACATTTGTATAATTTTTGAAGAAACAAACAAATACGTCGAAATCGTCTTAGATTATATTAAAGAGTGCATTTAGCACTATCCGTTCAAAAAGTTTGAAGAAAAATTTGGAGCTATTTATGAGAAAATGACGTTTGATAGTTTCTGAAAATGTGGAATATTTTGCTAGTTATTACAGAAAAAGGTTGAGTGAATATATTTCATATTGAAAGTACATAGATTGAAGAGTGATTTGATGTTCATTTTAATTTAATTAAATGTTTTGGAACTTTGAAACGAAAAGTAGAATATCGGTCCAAATTAGACAACTTTCCTGTACGTAACTCGTTCAAAAGTTTCTCAGGCACCCTTCATTTCAAAAGTCTGCACTCCGCACATAACGTTGCCTCTTCAAGCTATTCATTTACTCACATTGTGAACTAGTTACGTAAATATATATTCTGGAAAATAGACGGTCATTTCTAGAAGTCCGCACACACCATACACGTCAACTTTTAAAACAGCACTATTCTTAAACCTCGTACTTTCGACGAAAACTTATACTTTTTGAAATTATTTTTCGCAACGTGTAATGAAGGAGGAGATAGTCCGGATCTCATCTCGTAGTTCATTGACAAGAAAGTTAGAATCTACTTTGTCTCGGAAACGAGTGCCTTCTGAAGCATCACATTTCTTAAAAAGACTTTTGCGACCCCCAAAGGCTTCGCAGTCTATCTCTTAGCCGTCGTGGATAAAGAGACGAGCGCGGTTTCCTCATCAAACATCGTCAGAGATACATTACGACCGTCCTGTCAACGTGACCAAACTCACTTTAAGTCTTCTTTAAGGCGAATTTCTCCTCTGGTGACTTCAAAAGTTGCTCAGTAATTATAAGAAGATATACATAGACTTAAAAGTTTAAATAACATTTTCGACGCAGACACGAACTTGGCGACAAAAAAAAGATACAGGAAGTTGCGGGTTCTGTTAAGTTCTCCTTGAGTGTACTCGTGAAGTGATTAACATATATGAATGAAACCTAACTTCCTCAGGTAGCACATGGTGGCAGAAGCCTCGCGTATTCTAATTCTACTTAGAAGCAAAAAAACCAAAGACTAATGGCCACTAATTCAAAACACATTATTTTAAGTAGGTAAGTACACAAGTACACAATACATCATAGTTTACAAGAATAATATCGACTCTTCTTCCATCACGTTTAAACAATATATCCGACACATGTTTACATTGACGTTCTTTGATGTGAATATACTACATAATTGTTCAAGAATATACTAAGATACTTCGAAACGCAGTTTCTCTAATGGTACCTAGAAAGGTCAGATGAGTAGATGCGTGAATAGCCTTAAGCAGAACAGGTTTATAAAAAGAAGATAATGTAATGGTACTGGACGCTAACAACCGCTAATAATTGTATCATAAACGAATTGAAAGAAAACATAAGTATAGGTCATTCAATAATAAAGTGAGGAAGGTCAAACGTATATCTTACATCAGAAGATTAAGTAAGTTGAAAATGACAAACTCATTTGGACATAAATGCCAAGTCTTTGGCGGACATTCGCTTCTTATTTTTGGCTTATCATACCTTACAAAATTATGGCTTGGAATTGTGAGTTTTGGAATGTGATATAACGCATTGTGTAAAGAATCTTTTCTGATGTCCAATGTCAGTTTCCGTATTTGGGTCATCGTTACCAGATATACCTTCATTAAGGTGTGATTCAATAATTAATGATATTCCAAATCGTTTGTACCATTTAAGATTCCAATAAGGTGTTTGGCACACGATAAGTACGGTCGAGCATTATAAAGAATTTAGTTTCTTTTTGATGTTTATCTACCTAATGCTTTAGCGTTGGGTGTAATTTACGTCACTTTGTTTTCTTACACGAATTTTTTACGAACTAGTTGTGCCCTAAAAGAACATTTTACCTCGCACTATTTCTAAATTTCAGTTTTGGAAAATTCAGAGAGTTCAACGAAAATGAGACCTACACCATTCTTTTAAGCATTCCTTCTTCTATCCGACGAAAAATATAAAGAAAACTTTGGAGGGATTTAAAAAAAAATTAATTGCCTATATTTCGCGTCAAGTTACACGGAAACTACTCATATCTTCGAAAGATTGAATAGATTTAAGGAAAAAATATTAGGGAAAAAATCTTTATCTTCAATTTTATACTTGTATGAAGACGTCCAAAAAAAGTGCAGTTTTGTCATTTTCAAAAAATATGAGATTTCTACAATATGAGACCTGCACCATTATCTTAAGCGTCCCTTACACTATCCGAAGATGAAGTCTGATCAAAAAATTTTATGCCAATTTTTAAAAAAAAATTGAAAATAATTTTGAGGCGTTTGGTAAATTACCCACAAAAATCAAAATATCCGTTTGAAACTCTCAAAGTCTCGAGTTCATTCAAATCGATTGGGGATTATCAATTTTGAAGAAAAAACGGCTGAACACTTTATGTGCTAGTGTCAACCACATGCGGACAAACGGACAGGCACGGGCAGCCAGACGTATTGCCGTCAATCGATTTTTCGGTATCAAGGACCCACAAAGCCTAGATTCTGGCTACACCATGTGCTAGAGGTTTTTTTCCCTTAAATTAACCAACAGGATTTATGCAGTTTCCTGTTTCCCGGGCCCGACGAAAAGGGCTTTTCTGCAGAAAATTCGCCGTTTTACGGCGCACGATTACACAATTTTCTCTTCTTACGAAGGACCTTCGTAAGGACGAGAAAGTAAAAACCGAATCCGGATATTTTAAACGGTACACAAATATAAGCGGTTCTTGTAATTATTGAATCTTCCCTTAAAGGTTGATTAGGATTACCCACAGCGGAAATTGACATCGGACTCTGGAAACATTTTTGTATATCTAAACAACGTCAATGGCGCACCAAGCGGGGTGGGGTGGTGCTCAAAGAGCTTAAGCCTCCTCCTAGAATCCTATTGATATATTCACAAATATATTTTGTACTAATTTTCTTTACAATAGAAAGTCATTCAATATATAGCAAATATACATTCGCTTACTTACGTTATAAATGTTAACTCTAAGTCAGCAAATCAGCAAATCAAAACACATTTGTGTTAATCATCAATGAAAAGTTCTTTATAAGAAAACAACAAGTCGGCTGGAAACCTAAACCTGTTCCCCCCACCCCTCCTTCGGATGCGCCGCCCGCTGCCTACGTGACATCCCAAAATTCTTCCTCTCGTGCCACTCCCCTCTCCACGAACGCATTCTAAACAGTTCCAAATGTTGTTCCTGTAACAACTGTCGGCCACCAAACATAGGAGGAAAAGGTAGGGCCTTCTGTTGTTCCCCAAGAAAAAATAGTGGTGCTACAGAATGGCACAGACTTTCCCATATTAGTTTTCTGTTTCGTTTCATCTCGGCTAGCTATTCAGACTTGCCAATACTCTTGACAGCTGCCATCTACCACCACCCAAACTACATATTTTTGACATTTTATTATTTTTTCTGTTTCCCAATAGTAGAACAAAACTATTGTTTTAAGAATATTAAAAAAAGTTAAACCTTGCCCTAAATGACAATTTTCGTTGAAAACTGTGGGGCCGTTTTCAAGAAAATGGCGTTTAGCGCTACTGTAAATGCGAAATTTGAAGCATTTTTTTACAGAACATTTTTGAGATTTCGAAAACTTCATTTGAAGTCATTTGAACCACTTACAGTCACAAATTCAATAGTGTTTACAAATTGCTGGAAATGTGCATTTTAACCGTAGGCTAGAACTTTCAAAAACATTACATTTTTGTATTTTTTGAAAACGAAAATTTCCCCAAATTAACTTCACATATTAAAGAGTGCAATTAGCGCTATCCGTTCGAAAAGATTTAACAAAAAACTTGAAAACATTTTTTAGAAAATGGCGTTTGAGCGTTTCTGAAAATGCGCAATTTTGGGCTAGTTTTCACAGAAAACTATTCAATTTTCGAGAAACTTTATTTAACATTATTTAAAGCACATGTACTCATTAATATAAGAATGTGAATAAATCGCCGCTAATGTAAATATTAACGACATGACAGACAAGTAAAAAATTACACTTTTGTAATTTTTGAAAAAACGAAAAGAATAGAGCAATATGGCGTTTATGTCATCTCATAAAATACATTAGGCACTATACCTACCAAAAGTTTACAGAGAAAATTTGGAGCCGTTTTTGAGAAAATCTGGTTTTTATAATTTTTTAAATTTCAAATATTGCGTGCAATATTTTTACTATTAAATTTTTCAAAAAATGTACATGACCTTAATTGAAGAATTCACTTTGGATAACAAGTTTTATTTGAAGGAAAAATCTTCAAATTTGTAGTTCTAGGATGACGCCGAAAAAATTTCAAACTTTGGCAATTTTCGGAAATTTAGAGTTAACCGTGAAAATGGGACCTATGCCGCCTTAATAAGTGTATTTTACTCTATTCGTACAAGAAATTTAAACAAAAACTTTGGAGCCGTTTTTCAGAAAATTTTGAAAATGTCCGGGGGCTACATGTAAAGTGCCCTCAAATTTTGAAGAAAGTTTTTCCAAATCGAGGCGCCTTGAGTGGACGCAGATCGACCGGGGAATTTCCATTTTGGAAGACATCGCACCTATGGTTTACACTCTAGTGTTGTTCACAGACGGACAGACGGACGTTTTGAAAAGACACACTTTTTCGGTATCAGGGGACTCCAAAACGTGTATTTCTGTTAAAATCTCGAAATCGATTTTCCGCAGCATTATGTAACTCCCTATACTACGTATATTACTCCCTATATGTGTGGGAAAGTAAAAATGGAGGTAAATGTAATTGTTAAATACTACAAACTGTTGTATTGGGTCACAACAGTGTCCTCATAGCGTCCTGTTTCTAATGAATATCTGTTATCATTGGTAATTACTATAAATTACCGATCTGACTTATTTTATTCATAATTATTATTAGTTTCCAGATTTATTTTAAAATGTCTTTTGACTAAAATGTCTTTCTGCCCGCTAGTGCCTTTAACGTTCAGCTTTTCCTTTGCCGATTTCCTTTAAAATTGATACTCCCTAATTGATCTGAATGAACTCGAGGCTTTGGGAGTTTCAAACTGATATTTTGACTTTTAGGGTTTTTTGCATGAAGCGAGAATTAACGGTTTTATGCATCTGCCCGTTTTTTATTCATTCGGCGCTTCTGTGGCGTGGTGGTGTGAGTGATGGCAATGTACTTCTGAGGATCTGCGTCTCGGGTCGGGAAAAAATGTTTGCTGGTTGAAAACATTTTGCAGGTTTATGTAGTAACATAGCGGCGCAGTTAGAAATAATGCGCGAAAATATGTGCTTTGGTAGCACCACTAGTTTAACTATAGTACTGTAGCATATTATTAGTTCCGTGCTGGTAAAATTGTTCATTAATTTTATTTACATTCCTGTTAACAACTTGTTAACAAATGGCACACATATTCAAAAAATTACCTAGAAAAGCAGCATCATCAATAAACCTGGTTGTACATGCGAAAAGAAAGGAACTATCAAGACTAACCGGTTTCACCATCAGGAACTAAAGGCTCCTCGGGTCTTTACGGCGAGCACAGGAACGTCAATAAACTGCTCTTTGACGACATCTTCAGTCGCACTGCGATACCCGCCTTAAAAGAGAAACGCGCCTGGCTTGCATCTCCTCCATTCCCCTGCTTACGAAGGCGCGTAATAATTCAGAAAAACTGTTCTAAGCTCGCAAATCAAAGTGTATTTTTGGAATAAATACCTAAATATTCTTAAAAAGGTAACCAAAATTGTAAAAGTAGACTAGAAATATTTCATAAATATAATATGAGTAGTCTCTATATACGAGTAGTAAAGTACTAGTAAGCTACAAGCAACGGCATCCGACACTTTTCACTCTCAGTGCTTCACTGCTTGAAGCAAGAAGCAACGTCCAATTATCAAAAATGAATTTTCTAAGAAGTGTGAATAAATTCATTAGATGAGGTTCTTGAAAATTTTGTAAAAGCTAGCGACCTGCAGCAGCAAATAAAGGGGAGAGTGGGGTGGCTCCGATCAGGTCTGTAACGACAGTAGATTGCACTCTAGCAAAGTCTGATGAGTGCTAGGCTCTTCCCAATTGAGCAATAAATTAACTACATGAAGCTACTGACCAGTTCCACACTTGCGCTTGGTGTGAAGTAAGCAAACGTATTTCAGAGAAAATCGTTCTAATTTCTTCATGTTTTTAAAGCGATATAATTAAAATGTACATTTGTATTTTTAATAACTCAATCGCGCAAATGGATTGGTAATCTTTTCAGCATCATTTTAGTTCACGGTTTACGTTTTTAAACTAACTTATCGAATTGTTAAGTTATGATATTCTGCAGTATACATGGTTGGGTTGCACCGATCGGATGAGTGGGAGAATGGCGATCAATGATCGGCACAACCCCTCACAGATCTAAATACTATTGCGCTGTCCTTCCATATTTGTACTACTTATGGCCAAAATATATTACAAGAGACTGTATTCTCTTTTAGATGCCTAGAACGTGGAAAAGAACTACAACCAGAGGAGGATGGGCTGATGAAATGATGCAATAGGCGATGTTACTTATCCATGAAGGACATCCCATATGAGCAGCAAGTAAAAAATTCAACATTCCATTCACAAGACTGGTTGAAAGAAAATTTAAGGGGATTTCAGGAGATCCACTTCTTGGCCGAAAAACAGTTTTTAGTCAAGAGCAGGAAGCAGCATTGTCTGAACGAATAAAATTGATGAATAACCTTTTTTTATGGTCTATAATCACTGTAAATCCGCAAAGTGGCTTTTGCATCTGCCGAAGCAAACAACGTTCCTAACTATTTTACAAAAATATCCTGAATAGGTTATAAACGATTTTGGTGTCTGGCTTTATGCTTTTCTCAAAAGGAATCCCTTAAGTGTCCGAAAATCGGAAGCAGTTAATATCAACCTATAAAAATCTTTCAACTGACAGAAAGTAAAAATATATTTTGATAATTGGGGAGCTATGATGAGAAAGTTGCTTCCACACCGTATCGTATTTTTAATATGGATGAGACGAGAGTGCCTACTGTCCAAGACCCTGAAAAAGTAGTTAGCACTAAAGGACAAAATACAAAGTATTCGTAAGGCGAGAAAGTAAAAAGAGTTGGCTCTGTGGTTAGTTGGGAGCGAGGGGAAAAATAATGTAAATGAAGATGAGTTGTGTGATAATGATGAACATAATGATTTGCTGGGCAATCAAGAGGAAGAGATGTCCTTCGTTCGCAGTGAATTTGGGGAAAATGGCGAAGGTTGGTGTAGGAGTACAGGCTATGGACTTTGGAACCATGGACTCTGCAGTGGATCTGATTCAGCTGTAAACTATTTTTGTGACCTTTGCTTCAAGAAATAGCAAACTAAAGTTTGAATTATAAAACTGACCTAAACTTATTTTTGTTTTATTCAGATAAAAAATTCAGATAAAAGATTACTGCAATAAATTAAATATGACAAAAATTAAATATGACAAAAACGATCTACACGAATACTGCAATAACGTAGTATGGTATGTAACAATAGTTCTTTTCATATCCATAATATCAAACTAGTTGTGCTACAGAATGATACAGACTTTCCCGTAGTGAAGTTTTTAATTTCCGTGGGGCTGACTCTTTCATCTAACGCCGCCCAAAATATATATGTTTAAATTTTTCTCGTTTTTCCGGTTTACTAATAGTAGACTCGAAATAGTCCTTGAAGAATATTAAAGAAGAGTAAAACATTGTCTTAAATGGCAATTTTCTTTGAAAAATTTGGAGCCGTTTTTAAGGAAATGGTGTTTAAGTGTTACTCTATACGCGAAATGTAAAGCTCTTAGTCACAGAGTTTTCAAAAATATTCATTGGAAGTCATTTGAAGCACTTCCAGTCACAAATGAAATAGTGTTTACAATCGCTGGAAATGTGTATATTAACGGTGTGAAATATCTTTAAAAAATATAAATTTCTGTATTTTTAAAAACAAAAGAATACAGGAAAATTAATTTTCTGACATCTTAAACAGTACAATTAGCACATGCGGAAAGAAAAGTTAGAAGAAAAAAATTTGGAACTTTTTTGAGAAAATGGAATTTGAGCGTTTCTGAAAATGCGGAATTTTGAGTTCGATTTCATAGAAAATTGTTGAGCTTCCGAGAAACATTATATGACATTATTTAAGGCACATGTAATCATAAATATCATAATAAATACCATAAATATGTAAACAAATCGCCACTTAATATAAATAATACAGCGTGAGGTACAAGTAAAAAAAGTTCATTTTTGTAATTGTTGCAAAAACAAAAGAACAGAGCAATATGGCGTTTATGTCATATTGTACAGTGCATTTATCACTATCCCTAGAAAACGTTTCAAGAAAATATTTGAAGCCGTTTTTGTAATTTTTTTAAAATTGCAAATATTGCCCTGAATATTGCGCAAAAACTACTAAAATTTTCAAAAAATGGTACATGACCTTAATAAAAGAGAGGCATGTGGAGAACAAATTTCATTTAGAGGACAAACCGCTATCTTCAATATTGTAGCTGTATGAAGTAACGGAAAATATTTCAAACTTTTGCAATTTTCGAAAATTCAGAGTTAACCGTGAAAATCGGACCTATGCCACCTTAATAATTGCATATTAGTCTATTCTGACAAGAAATTTAAAGAAAAAAGGTTGAGTCATTTTTGAGAAAATTTGGAAAATGTCCGGGGGGCTTCATGTAAAGTACCCCCAAAAATTAATGTATGTTTTCAGAATCGCAGAGCTTTGACTCAGGCCAGATGGACATGGACAGGGTTTTCTTCAATTTGGAAAAATCATACACGTAGTTTAGGCGTTAGTATACACATACACCGGAAACAAGGACGGACGTTTTGCTTTCAATTGGTTTCTCGGAAAGAAGTACCCACAAAACATGGATTCTGGCTACACCACGTGTTAGGGATTTTTTTTCTTAATTTAGCAACTGGATTTATCCAATTTTTCGTTATCATGGCCCGGAAACGAATTTTTTCTGCCGAAAATTTGCCATATTTTCGCGAAGCATTACATAACTTTCCATATACTACGTATATTACCCTGTATATACGTACGTATACGGGAAGTAAAAAGAGTTTTTCTATAACACAACACATGAAAAGAAAACATTGAATGGCAAGCGGAGACCTTCTTCCAGCTTGGCTGTTGTTTGACGTCAGCTGTCGTAACACTTGACGAAATGAGTAGGAGAATTCAGTGGGTATGCGCAGTATGTGTACAGGCAGAATAACACAATCAAATATTTGTATTTTATCCGTCAAAATCAAAACGCAATCAATCAAAAGTTGCTGCGTCAAAAAAGGACCAGCCGAACACCAGTACATGATGGATTACTAGCACATATGTAAGTTTGTTGAATGAAATTTCCCCCACAGTTTTATTAGAAAAAGTTATTATTTGTTACCTCCCTCTACCTACCTTATAAATCTGTAACATTTATTCTGAGGCATCCTTCTTCTCATAAGCATCGTATGGGGCAGACCAGCAACGCCCGAAGTGACATCTGGTGGCGAAAGTTGTAAGTTGTCCGGTGACCGCAGTTGTATTCCACCGTGAGTTGAATATGTTGGAGTGCAAGTATTCGAGTAAATTGATGCTTAGAAAGAAACAGTAGAATGAGTAAATCCGCGAATAAAAAGAAGAGGAAAAGCGGAAGAAAGTGTTGTGTTCCTCACTGAGCAAAATTAAAAAACCTCAATTTGGAATTTTGTTTCCCAAATAGCGAGTGGGAAAGAAGAGCATTAATGACACATGTGGTCAAAATTATGTACATGGCCTGTATTCTAGCAAATAACAAAGAACCGCTTCTGCGTCATGAGTAATTTAATGCAATTTTATCAAGTTTATGTGATAACATTGTAAAGAAATGTGTAATCTAAATAAAACACTCTTATATAGATTATCATGTAAATTTCGTTCAAACAAAATGGTCCTTAAATTAGACAGGTACAACGATTTTTGAGATTCATAATTTAGCTTCAAGAGCTGGTATAAAATAAGTAAAATAGAAATTTTAAATTTGGGAATAATAGATGATTAAAATTCATTCCGATGAACAAGAATATGAACTTGATCGACTGATGAATACACAAAAAAATGACATGTGTATTGCAAGTATGTGCATAGATACTTGACGCCGAGTATAATGACCATGAGAAACTTTTATCTTTAAATCACCGTTTTCATTAAATTTCAAATATGGAAAAGACACATTTTTTTCTTCCGTGTCCACTACTGCACCATGTTTACATGAGTAAGGGCCAGTGGCGTAGCTTCAGTTGGTGTCATCTGGGGCAAAGCTAATGGTGTCACCCCCCCCATAAATTAAGTATAAAAATATCTATTGCTGCATAGATTGTACATTATTTTATTAAAAATATAAACATATTTGCACATAATAGTTATTTATAGTATATTAAAAAGTTCTATAAAATTAAGAATAATTGCAATAAAATTTTTAAATAAATAGTTTAAAATTAAACATAACTTATCAACAAATGTAAGTTATTTATAAAACCTGTTTAAGAGATTTTAGGGCAGTAGACATATTTATAATTTCATTAAAATCTATACTTACTACAATGTCATTTTCTATTGACATAGAGCCAAATCAGATAGTCTTGATTAATATATAAAATTTTTAAGTAAATGATTTAAATTGCATAATTCCAACTATAAAATTTTTTAATTGGTGTCATCTCTAAAATGGTGTCACCCGGGGCGAGCCGCCCCCCTTGCTCCCCCCCCCCCAGATACGCCCCTGGTAAGGGCACTTGGTTTCCAACAATTCAAATCCTTGACCATTCTTAATTATCCCATCAGGACTGCAGGCTAACTATTGCTGCTTAAAAGAAATTATAAGACCCGTCTTATTCCCATCATGGACTTCTTTTACACTATGTACATGAAAACTTTCTACTAGTTTCTGCCCTTTATTTAAACTTTTCTGTTGGAATATTCCCACATCAACAGGTTGAAAACTGCAAGTAATAGTTATTAGTATTATGTCTAATATAATGTATATTAATAATATGTATAATTCGAGAATCCTGTGCGATATACCAATTTTCACTGTACACGCGGCAATACTCACTTCTACTTTGATCACCGGATTATTGCGGATTGCTGCCGCTAGAGCGCAGTGTCGTCGGAAAAAATTGAACTTGCCTGCCCTATACCACAATATTTAATACCACTGGGCTATTAATTGAATACATCGAAATTCAAGGACTGAAATTAACATGAATTATCTACAAACAATAATTGCAAAACGTGACACCAAATATTTGGCTCGCTTAAACATAATCTTTGAAAGTGGGAATTTCAAATAACTGAAAATATTGACTCCAGTGAATTGCCAAAAGATATCATGATATCATTGTAAAAATGTGACAAGCATATGTACTTACAAAAATGCAACACCATATGTGCTTTTCTTTATGGTCAGAATTTCAAATTCGAAATAATTAAAAACAAAAAAAAAAACAACTGAATATACCAGAAAAATGTTAAAAATGGACAGTGTATTGATACCACTGAATTTAAAATGAGTTTAAATTTGAAACAACCCTTTTTTAAAGAGAATATTGATGTAATTTTATTTTGGTTTGTGCCTTCATTCTATGAAATTTCTAAAGCAAAATATACAATTATCAACATTTAATTTGGCGTGCTCATAATTGCAACCGCTAAAAGCTCTGAAACATTTTTTATAAACAAATCGTTGAAACTCTCCATGTTCCCCGAGGCCAATGTTCTTCCAAATAAATTTTATACGTTAGAGTTTAGTAAATAATTTATTTAATTTTGATTCAACATAAACAACATATATATCTCCCATATTATTAAAAATGTAATCCATGTGCATGAATTATTATTTCACTTTTCACCTTACACTGTATATTGCAATGAATCAGTTTGGTAACGTCTCTTTGACAACGATCTCATTCAAACAATGAGATATGATTTTTTCATTTGAGCATAGGAGCAATAATTAGCTGATTTATGGAATCTTACTTTCGTAAACATGTGGAGTTGGATACAATGAAATAATAATCTACGGCACTTGAAAGTAAAATATTTTGTTGACTCTCGCCTTCTATAGTCTCTTAAGGGTTTAAAGTTTTCTCTTGTGAATAAAACGTATTTTGGTCAGTTTTATCATAAATTACTAGTACATTTATCAGTTCCCTTTCAGTTAAGTGTTATTCGTAAACTGCCTCCTCTCTGAAACGATCTTGTAGAGGTACAGATTCCTCAAAGTGAAGGTTTGCTTTAAAACGAAGGATCAGTTTTTTTTATTATGTGTTTTAAATAATCGCGCAGAAGTCTAAGCGCGGGATCGAAAGTATCGAGTGAGGGAGTGGGGGTGGAATGGAAGAAGCAGACTGAAGTGAAGTGGGATGGAGTAGAGCAGTTAGTCTCGGGTCGTGGGGAGAGGGGTGTTGGTCCTGGGCGGGAAGGAGTTATGAGAGATGAGACGAGGGATGGGGCGAATACCGGTGTGGTGCCTATAAAAATCACATTTGCTCAAGTGCGTGATGACTAAGCTTGGGATTTATAGGCACGAAAAATCTGTAGAAATAGGCAAGCAAAATAGTCATTGAAAATGTAAAATAATAATTTAAAAGTGTACAATAGGCATTTAAAAAAGCAATATATATATATATATATATATATATATATATATTTCTTATCTTTATGTACGTTTTTGTATAGAAAGATTCTGAAGTAAACAAAATATAGTTAACTTACTGGAAAGTTTACTTTCATCATTGTACTGCCAAATCCTCTTAGAAATCCTTTCTTTCATTGTTAAGTGTATTAACTGTTTTACATTGTGAGAAAATGCTATAGGGAAAAGTGCTTTCTCCATTTTATATTTAGTCTGGGAAGCACAGTAACAATACCGTATTTCGCCACACATGTCATTTACAGTAGACCTGCTAATTCCATACAGTTCAGTAGCCTTTTCAATTTTCCACTGTTTACTTTTCCATTGTTTAGTGCACTTTAACTTCATCATAGATTTGTAAACAATTGAAATTTGATTTTTTGTCTACGTGGCAAAGTTACAGTGTAAAGTAATGCGACAACAAAAAAGTAATTTTGCATTAAATGTAATTAATCAATGTTTGCAATTTATAGGTCATATGCTTTAGAAATGAAATACATAAACTCACAAATCTTCTTATCAAAGGATATAAGTGTAGGGGCAAGATGGACAGTATGACAATGTTACCCTGAAAGTAGTATATGCTATTAATATATTTTATCTTGTTTATAATGAATAATTATTAAGTCACGACATAGCATGCCTAGGACATGACATTTACCTATATCTATGACCTTTATTTCCACTCAATTAATCCAAAATTATCGAGTTTCGATTACGAAATTTCGTTGGATCACAATACACCATACACATTTACGGACATTTTAGGTTACAACTGAAGCCCAATGCAACAAATGATTATACATAATGTTTCTAAGACTGGTAGGTAACTATGGGACCTCAGCAAGCAAATACATTTACGAAACAGACTGTGATCCTTAAAGTTTGTGAAGATGTGGCAATGTTTCACCCATGGCAATGTTGCCCGTCGTTACCAAAAAGTATTGGATTATTTTCTGCGTTCTTACGTACCTCAAGAAAAGTAATTCCGAGCCAAAAAATAATCAAACTAATATTGTTACCTTTGAGTACTAAATACCATTTGTTACCTTTTGAAACAATTTAGAGATAAACTTCATTTCGGTACATGGAAATGTTGCTCAAACGATATTTGCATATTGAATATCTTAACGAACCGATACCTTGAGTTTAATATCAAACGGTGTATTATTTACAATATGTGTTTGCAGCTGGGCGTTGATGTACATTCTTCCAGATACCGTCAGCATTTAAATCGTGCGTTTGGATTGCGATCGTTGGCAGTGTGAAGATTGCGATCGTTGGCATTTGTCGAGTGACTTGCGCTACTCTTTCTATCATTTTAAATTTAGATGCTTTTTTAAATTAATTCACATAGTATTGTAGCTAGCGCGTTTTGATTTTGTTTTTCATTTATTTCAAGCTATTTTACTTTAGCTAATTTAAAAAGATTTTTCTCTGTGTTGTGCCATAGTACAAGTTTTCCCCTACTACTTCCGCGTACCCGTGCCAGAATTGTCGCATGTTAAGCCCCACATTCTTCCCTATCCTATTTCCATTCTAAGTGGGAAAGTTGTTAACGGTAGGCGTTTATTTCTTTAAAAATTTATAAAGGTAACTTACAATGTACTAATACAGTATCCAATAAAATAAAAAACAATGGAATTGATGTTTGAAAGATGTATCCAATCAATATTTATTCAGTATTGTAGCGATCCTGAGCTTGCTCAGTCGCTAACAAATATTCGATTAGTAAAACATCATCTCCGAGATTCGCCGAGAGATCGCGTAACGGCGGCGGCGACACCGCCGTCTTATCAGCGGTCGCTGGAGGGGGCGAGAGGGGAACAGTTGTCGCCCCTACGGCATCGAAGGAGAAGAAGGTAGTTGTAACGGAATCGCTGAGCAGAGTAGTTGTAATAGACTCGCCGAGCAGAGCAGAAGAAAAAAGTTCTTAGCAGCGAACACGAACGGTCATGGTGTGAGGAGTGTTCGACGTGAGAGTTCAAGTATCGTTTGAAAAAGGCCGAAGTTCTATCGGGCCGCCACGCCACGTAGATTGAGAAATAAAACGTTCTCACTGCAAGTTATTGTGTGCGCGTGTAACGGAAAAAGTGTTCACGCGAAGCACCAAGAAATAACTCGCAAATCTTCACGTTGCGCGTGTAACGGAATCTGGACAGAACTTTATTACTAGTGACGCCAGTATTCTTCGGGAGCGAAAGAGCGGCAAGTTCCTGCGGAAAACACAAAGAAAGCCAGAGAAGCCATTTTGTGCATTTCGTGAAGAGACGACACACCGCCCACTCAGAACGAAGAATCCGACCCGCCACTACGTAAAGGCCACATCCAACGGTCTGGACTTCGCCGAGAAATTTCCGGAAGCATCATCGATTGGACTGCAAAGCTGCCGATACAACTCGAAGACGGACCGCATGCGTGGAGCAAGAGAAGCAGAGCTACGAGGCCAGGCATCACGACGCACCGCGTCGCCCGCCCATTCTTTGCTCCGCAACAGCGGGCCGCACCGAAGGAGAGCTGCTGGCCGCCCGAGGACAAGCGCTACCGTTACACCGCGCCGCGCTGCCTAGACGCTGCACCGCGTCCCCAGGTGGGGCGAGGTTAGCCAAAAGCATCGAGGGTTCCGGCGTGCGTCCCGTTCTTCTGGCCTCAGGGGAGTATTACCAGCAAAGGTCATTCGCCCGCGCAAAGACGACGAAGCGTGAGTACCCACGGAATAGGTTTCAGTTAAAACTTGTTAACGTCGAAAGAAAGGCATGTATTTCAATTATCAAAATGAACTAAGTCATATTTGAACGAACTATTGAAATTGATCAGATTTGAATGTTGTAGAATAAATGTAAAAGGAAGTAAATTTATGTAAGGTTCTACAAGGATTTCAATAGAACATTCTGTATTTTCAGAACACGATATTTAATCAGTTTCAGAGATTACAAGCTATTTGTTTTAACTTTCATGTGTATAAACAGAAGGGTTTGTGGAATATTCTGTTTAATTAACTACTATATAATTTGTGCAATTTAAGTGAATACCAGATATTCTTTTTGGTGGAATTCCAAAGAATTTCGTGCACGGAATTACAGGAGAGTGTTAACTTGGTGTACGCTGAGGAATAAATTAATTGCAATTGTCACCTATAGGATACAGTAAGATATTCTGTAATTGACAGGCAAATATCCCTCCCTATAAAGGTGCATTCTCAGCACTCCTCGTCTTATCTGAAGCCCCTTTTTGTGCACTTAATTGGATTTCCATGGCACTTGATCTCAGAATATAGTTCAGTGGTCCTCATTTTTTTTTCAATTAAAAGAAAGGTTAGTTTTAATAATCTTGCAGTTAATTTCTCCTCCAAGGTTATATTTTTATGCTGTTTAATGGTATATTTTTCTTGGTGTTTATTTGTTTATGTGTACATATTAAGGTAATTTTGAAATGTGTGATTTGTTTTTCCTCTAAAGACACAATTATATATGTGTTGGTGGTTGCAACTTTGTTTTTGTTTCTCAAAATTTCCACAAAAGCCAATTACCCACGAAATTCCCCTCAGACGACCTACACGTTCGGTCACATAAACGGCAACCAACGTGGGGCACTAAATTCCCCACAGCCGACCAACACGTACGGTCACAGTATCATGGAGAGTTTTCTTGGAACAATTCACAATACTTCCTTAAACACAACATCTGAAGTAATTATTCAATATTCTTTGGCAGCTTTTCGTGATAGTCACTAAAAATATTAGCTTTTTACTTTTGAGAAAGCTAGTTGTCTGAACCCGCTGACTTGAAAATTTTATCGAATCACCGATGATAACGAAAATACTGGTACAGGTAAAGCAACAAACAGTTTTCACTCTTCACTGTACACCCATAACTGTCCACAATTAGGTTTACAGCACTTAAAGACCACGGCAAAACGTTAATTCAAAGGTTTCACTACACCCATATGAAACTATCTACATAGGTATCAAGCAACAATAATTGTACTTCTAGTTATTGCTGGAGAGCAAATTTTGAATGAACGATTATTCAAATAAAACTCGTCAGACTGCACACACCATGGTGAATACAGAAAGCGCAAATAGTATAATATGGAGTAATGTAAGTCTTCTAAGCCTGTCGCCACAAAAAAGGCTATGGCTACCAGCAACAAGGGCTAAAATATTTAGGTGGCATTGGTGGTATCGGAGCGCTGAACCGAAAATTTAATTGAATGTCCAATAATGTCTTATCTTGTAAACTATGGTGTGACAAACGTTTCTCTGAGGCCTTTGGTCTAAAACATTTAGTTTTTAAGGCCCTAGAATTCGTTGTTTAGGAGTTATTTGACGATGTAAATTCGAACTCATTGGGAAGTGTTGCGGGTCGCATTGGACATGAATATTTAGATGCGTTTTTTAAAACAAATCCTTTAAAATTTTAAAATCAAAGTGCAATTGGCCACGTCTCCGTGAAATTATCTTTCTTTAGAGGCCTCTTTTTCTAAATACTGGTAGCGTGTGAGAGCCACCTTTGCAGAAAGCTATACTAATGAAATAATATAGGAGACGATACGCAGCTGAGTGATGACTGCGTGTCGCCCCCACATCTTACAGTTCGGCTTTCTGGACACCTAGTAATTAAGTCATTTCGCTACTCAATCGCATGACACAGCTTCTAAATGCAATTTCACCGAACAGCATTATTTTCCGGAATCTATTGGATCACGCTCCAGAATTAACAAGAAAGCCTCTAAGTATCGCAGAAACCTACGATAGCGCTGGTTGCCCAGTGCCACAAGGATCGATCAGAAAAACAAAACGGCAGCCCGACGCAGTAGTCTTCCCAGTGGCAGCGCCCCTTCGGCGGTACGGCAAACCGCAGATAGGAGTATCGCGCCGCGCTTGTTTTGATGAACGAGTTATTACGCGCGTAACGAACGGACGTGGCTGGCGCTGGAGGTGGGGAGTGCGGGGTGGGCGGTTTTCCTTCCTCGGGCTCGTCGCGAGCCGGCGCAGCGCTGCCGCCCAGTAATTAGAAGCCACTTCCGACGGAGCTCTGAGGGCGCCGGGCGCACTGGGGAGGACGGGAAAGAGCGGAGCGGAGTACGTCGGCTCGCCTGGGTCAGGCCAGAGCAGGATGAGACAGCTACACAGGACGATGGGCGGGTCAGGTTAGGGCGACGCGGGACGCAGGAAGGACGAAACGGTCGGGAAGCGCAAACGCGTCGATGTGGACGGTTGGGGGGGGTATTTTACGCGTCAGGGATGCAGTGCAGGGACGGGTAGTGTAGGGATGGAGTGGTGTGAACGGTGAGGGATGAGGCGGAGCGGGAGGAGGGATGGGGGTGGAAGGGGTGGAGGGGGTTGCCTGTAAGAGGAAGTGCGATCCGGGAAGGGTCGCAACAGAGCCGAGAGGAAGGGAGCGAGGTGGAATGGAGGGAGCAGACTCTTAGGCTTGGCAGGGAAGTGTGGCAGGGCGGAGGGGAGTGTTTCCTGTCGTGCAGGGGTGGCGCTGAGCGGGAAGGGGTTATGTGGGACGTTATGGGTCAGGACGGGTGACGGGACGGGTCAAGACCGGTGTGGTGTGAAAGAGGGCAGCAACAAGGTTGGTGGAATGGAGCGAAGCGGTTCTACATGAAGCGGTACCTAGCAAACTGCGGCGAAGGGGGTTGAAGCGGGGCGAAGCGTGGCGTTGCGGAACGAGCTGGAGCTGGAAGATCCGAGGGGAGCGGGAAGAGGTGTGGGGTCGCTGCCCGCTTCGCTTCCAGGGATATAAAGGAAGCGAATTTGAACAGCGGGCGCAGACGCCGCGCCCGGAGGAAAATTAAAATCAACTGTAAACAACGCGCACCATGACCTGTTACGTAAGGCAGTGGGGGAAAGGAATAAAGTAAACAAACGATGAGGAAAAATAGCATTTTCGACGAGGAAGGAGATAGTTGGAGAAAAGGAGATGCAAGAAGATCATTTCTGGTTTAAAACATGGTCACTTGGTGGTTTTAAAGACCTGAGGTATTAAGTTTCTTAAATGTAGAATTATATTATGAATTTTCTTTTTCATTCTCGTGCCACTACCTTCAGTAAATCAATTTGTGTTTCACAACACAAACTCTAATATTGAATAGAAATTCCACCATAGCAATTTTTTAAAATATTGATTTCTACTTTCTCGTTCTTACTTCGTAAGAAGCGAAAGTATTATAATCGTAAAACGGGAGCACCTATAGTGCGTTCAAGCATTAGTTTGCGTAGTACAGAGCTTATGGAGAACAGCGTTGCCACTTCTCAGCAGCGTTTACACGCAACATTCGCCTTGCTGGACACTCGAATAGACATGAAATTATGCCAGCTTGTTCAGCACCTTTCAAAATCCACAAATATTGATTTTTGAAGAGAGAAGCATCGCAAGTAATGGTTTTGCGACAATTAGTATTCAGACCTTTCATGACCTGCTGCCTGTCGAAGCGCGGAAATCGCCGCGCCCCGCCGCTGTCGTCAGCGTCTCAGTTGCCTGGGAGGGTACGCAGGTTGTTAACAACGGGCGTTTACATGACAGATTCGGAAAGAAGAGAAGGTTGAACACATGTGTGGAATAATCCAAATACAATTATTGCAAAGATATGAGTCCCAGAAAATGTTATCTCGTTATGGGACAAATAAATAAGTACATTTCACTTTTGCTTAGAAACAAAATTTTTAAAATAATGTGTTTTAATAAAAAAAACTTTCAAAACAATGACATCAAGGGGCGGCGGCGATGGTGTTATTTGCGGCGGCGATGGTGTAGCGGTTAGCGTAACGGACTACTATACCCAAGCTGGCGGGTATCCCGATCGAAGCCGTGGATTTTTAGGGGCGAAAAAATCCTTCCTTCGTACGCCTTCCTTCGGAGGGGAAGTAAAGCCGGCTGTCCCATGTTAGTAGATTTACTTGCATGTAAAAGATCCTCAAGCCTAAATGACGCCTCTGAGCTAAATTCAAATCGCCGGTTTCATCGCCTCAGTAATACCTTCTTTCCACTAGTTGGTGAAAGGAGTGTAACAAAATTTGCGTGGTCAGACGGAAGAGCAGGCCTCATGGCCTGAGTGTCGCCACGTAAAATAAGGCAATTCAATTCAATTCAATCAAGTGCACCATATGTAAGTTTATTTTCCACGTTTCTTAAAAATAGCATTGGTTTTACGATATACTTACGATTTCGGTAAAATTATTAAGAATGCGTGCTACTGTGCCGTTGAAACTAAAAGAGACCTTTGCCATCAGTCGAGAAAGAACGAACGCGCTATAAAATCTGGTATCGATTGACAAACGTTTTTAGCACTGCTAATGCAATTTTGTTCGTTGCTGGAAGCGTGGAGGTCATGAAAGGTCTTGATACAAAACGTCTCTATTACACTATTTAATATTCACTAACACTTCAAAATTTAGATAGTATGAGGGTTTTGCTTGGTGCTCTACCAGCTGGCGAAATGTGTAGAATGTTTGCTGCATTCTCTTCCAATATCAGATGTCCCGCAAAAGGGGAGCTGTCTTCCCACCGACGACAGACGTTGACAACTCAGGGTTTTTCCAGTCTGTGAGTGTGAAAGTCACAGAAGACAAAGTTATTTCTCCTACTTTTTTATTCAAAAGCAAGATGGGATTTCGGCAGGGGGTCTCAACCTTTCTTCAGTTACGTACCACTTACAAGACTGGAGAAAATTTGCATACCACCTTGAACGAAAATAATTTAAAACATTTGAAATAGATGGCTTAATATTAGAAATTAAAGATTTTTGATGAAAAAGATGTATTATTATTATTATTAAAATTATTATTTAAAAAAACAGACCTTATAATGAAAATTAAAACTGAAATATCAATAGCAAAACAAGTCCAAATCCAGGGGAAACAGATTGTTTATTCACCACATACTGTCGAGGCTTGAATTGTTTTGTGCGAATAACATTGATATCAAGGTCAATATTGCTAATTTTCAGTCTCAAGTCATTTTATACGTCCAATTTATTAAATTTTTTATGTAAAATAAAGGGAAAATGCCCATTCACAAAGGTGAGATGACATGGATGGTATTAGATTCTGCAAGGCTTTTTGCGGACAATGCATAATATTCTTTTCGAACACCCAACTAATAATTCGTCACATCTTTGCATTTGAAAGCACAATTTACGACAACTACTGGTTGAATGCCTTTGTCAATAATATTGTTAACTGTAACATTTCTAATTAGTTTTTAGATATGTTTATATGTATTTCACTGTTTTTAATAAGTGAAATTCAAAAATAAATGCTCTATTTTTCCCTCCACATCGCCTGAAAAGTATTCAAGATCACTGAACGATATGAGATGTTCGTTCGGAGCACACGAAATAGTTTTATTACCGGCTAACTCAAGAACCATGATTCATACAGAAATATTGTTGGTCCCATACCGAAAATTTGGACTTCCCTTGTCATTTCATCCGCTGGATGTTTGTGCTTTTCTGCAATAATAAAGAAGTTTCTTGCATAGCTAAAAATTTAAGGACGTCAAAATGTAGAAGTAAGCACTTGGCTATCATTTATAATAATTTCATGGAAATTAAACCATCGACCTAAATTACAAAATGACGACTACATTGGTAAGAGTTCTGGAAATTACTGGTAAAAACTCAATTGTCTAAGATCAACACAATTGAAGCTATCGTTTAATGAACATGTTAAGTATTTGCATGTGATACAGATTGATGAGTCGAATAACCCCGAGCCTTCTGAATTGTCAATACAGCTTGCGGTAGAAAGAGAGAGTCTTATGTAAAATTGTATTGGATAGAAAGAGAGGGCAATACTCCATAAGGCTCCGTACTGCAATCAAATGTTTGGATGCACAATAGCTAAAGGAAGGAAATCCCTGACAAAAAAAACGGGGACCCCACGTCACGGGGGAAGGGTTCGGGGGTCTGCAGCTCACGACCCAGTCGTGCTTCTCGGTGCGACTGGCAGCGGACGCTATGGACGTAAGCCTCAGACGCGGGAGCGCACAGTGAAGCACCCCGTGAACAACAGGTCACCAATTATGACGACCCTAGCTTGGAACGTTCGTGATTAGGATTCCCTTCGAGGCGAGCCTCTGCGCACACTGTGCCCAGAAATGGGGTAGTGGCTACATGATCACCGATGCTGAATAAGATGGTTCGGCATCACGATTACTATCCATTGTGATATCCCCCTAATCTTTTTACGCTCCACATTCAGCAAGAATTACAAAGATAAGCTATGAGCTTTGAGTCATTTCCTGAAGTACCCGGGTCCAAAAGCATCTCAAAGAGACTTCATATGTAAGTTATGCTTCGCAAACGTCACAACCAAATCAATGGTTTTTAACATTTTCGCTCTTCCAGACGCAGCTAATAAAGCTCGAGCTGTCAAGGCGCACCGCAATGGAAGGGCTGCTGTGCTTAGAGCAGGGAAAGTCCTCTCTTGGGAGGATATTATGAAAATGGCTGCAATGGAGAAAGAGCAACCAGGGACGAACGAGAATTTGGTTTCTCTGCTGGGTAAGACCGCCCGATAGGTGAGTGAGAAAAGAAAAGAGACTACACTATCGAAGATATTTAGCAGCCATTGGAGCTGAAGGAACTGTGAATGCAGAATCATCATCGTCTTCATCTGATGGTCGGAGGTACCATGATTCAGCTACATCTTCTACTGGTGCTACTGTTACTGCATCGTCTCCCAGGGTCAGTAGCCCTCCGAAGTCTCCAGTGTGACAAATCCCTATGCTGATTTCTTCTTCTACACCGTATCGAAGGCCTTACCTTAAGACAGGAAGAAAGCCGGTGATCCCCTGCTCCGACACTTGTCCGAAGGGGGCGGAAATGTCTTTACAAGTGGAGATAAGCAAACAGCCTTGTACTGATTCCCTTAAAAAAATCTCGACCCATAGGCAAAGGACCTGAGGAACTTGCAATGGTGGACACTACCTCCCCGGAAGCAGATTAGGTGCGATCACCTAATGAAGAGTCCGCTTCAGTTTTAGTCATGAATCATGAGCATTCAGCTGTGCAGATACTCTTTGATTGTGTTTCATCTACTATTGACACGGTCTATTCCGACACCGCTGGTCAGTTAGGGCGGGTACCAAACTTTTATTGAGTCGCCGGCTGCTATGATGCCCATAGACGTAACTACTGAAACTTGTCTCAATAGTGCCACATTACCTCTACCAATTGGTTTTATCGATGCCACTATGTCGATGCTCAGGGAAGAAGACGGTCAAATCAGAGTGGCAGTCAAACAGTTCTTACATATGAATATGAGTACTACAGATGGCTTATTCTATCTGGCCAAGAGAGATGGAGGACTGGGATTGCTGCGGCTCGCCCAACACGTTCCTAGAGTAGCGCTGAAACTACGATTACTATTAGAAAAATCTGCAGATCCTATTAGCAGATGGCTGAGCTCCTATCCGAGTTTCTACCAACGGACATTAAAGACCGCCAGAACACTGAAACTACACAGTCCTCATATTGAACAATATTTGAAGGTTTATAAGAAGAAATGCGCCGATGACGAGGTAGCCACCTGAGAGAAGCTGGGATCTCAAAGGAAAGCGATTAAGGCGCATATAAACGATCCGTTTGGAAATGCCTTTTTGAAAGATTATAATTTTCAGAAACCTGTTCTTTTATCACTGCACTTTAATTGAGATCAAATACCGCCAATAAAACTACTCTTATTAGAGGAAGGCCAGAGAAGATGTATACTGCAGTAAGTGCAACACAGCGGTAGAAATCCTGAGCCACATCCAGGGTTAGTGCATTTTTACGAAGCCAGCAAGAATAAAGCGTCATGACGAGACCAAGATCTTCGTAGAGAGGAAGATGCTCTGGAAATGCACTTTCCTCTGTTGCCGAGGGAGTTAGACTCAAACCAGACCTGGTAATAAAAAGGCGGGAAGGGGCCCACGTCGTCCGATGTGGCTGTCCACCACAAATGAGTCTAGCCTTCTACAAGCAAGGGAGGAAAAGGTGGTAAAATACGAACCTGTAATTCCCCTAGCAGCCCAACTTCATGGAGTGCTCAACGCCAGAATACAAGTGGTGGTTGGAGCCTCTGGGGCTATGCCAAGATCCACAGACCAGATCCACAGGGCCGCGACATCAGACAGATCCGCCCGAAAAGTTTGAAGAAAGAATATGGAGCCATTTATGAGAAAGTGATGTTTGAGTGTTTCTAAAAATGCGGAATTTTGACCTAGTTTTCACAGAAAACGGTTGAGTTCTCGAGAAATTTTGTATGGCATGCTTTAAAACAAATTTACTCGTAAGATAATAATGTGAACAAATTGCTGCTAATGTAAATATTGACAACGTGAGAGACAAGTCGAAATAATTTAACTTTTGCAATTTTGAAAAAAAAACAAAAAAATAGAGCAATAAAACGTTTATGTCATCTTATATAGTGCATTTAGTACTATCCATACATATAAGTTGAAAGAAAAATTTGGAGCTGTTTTTGAGAAAATCTTGTTTTGTTATTTTTTAAATTGCTCCTATTGCACGCAATATTGCGCGAAAATTACTAAAATTTTCAAAAAATGTACATGACCTTAATAAAAGATATTACTTTGGAAAACAAATTTTATTTGGAGGAAAATATCAATCTCCAATTTTGTTGTAGTAAACCAGTTGTGGGAAGAGGCCGAAAAAATTCAAAACTTTGCAGTTTTCGAAAATTCAGAGTTAACCGGGAAATTAAGAGCTATGCCACCTTTATAAGTGTATTTTACTCTGTTATTACAAGAAAGTTAAAGAAAAACTTGAAGGTGCTTTTGAGGAAACTTGAAAATGTCCGGGGAGCTTTATGTAAATTACCCCAAATTTGAAGCGCGTTTACCAAAATCGCAGCGTCTCGAGCGGAACCAGATTGACCGGGAATATCCCTTTTGGAAGGAAGATCTTCAAATTTCGCATTTTTAGTTGTGCTTAAATGCTATTTTCTTAAAAACAGTTCGAAATTTTTCAAAGAAAATTGCCATTTAGGACGAAGTTTTACTGTTCTTTAATATTCTAAAATTAATATTTCCGTTCTACCATTAAGAACCGAAAAATTAGAATAAGGTAACATGTTCCTTCTGCGGATAGATCTCGAGCGGACACGAGTATATGGGTAATCCGAGATAACTAGCTCGACCCAAGAAATAGAAACTATCCTGGGAAAGTCTGTGCAATTCGGTAAGCGCCCCAAGTTTTTTGAATGCATGGTCAAAACATCTTATGTTAAGTCTACTACCAATACTCTTATTCTCATGGACATTCCATTCTCCAGTTCAGAATTATATCCATTCAGTGTAAAAATCTTTCAATAAGGAAGTAATTAACTCAGTGTCTGTGTACTATATGACTTTTAACGACGTATTTGTATACTTTATTGGAGAGAAAGTTTCAAAACTACGTGCAATGTTTTCTATTCTCTCAAGATTTTTAATAAATATTTCAAATATATTACGTAATATAATATACGAGTATCACAAATTATCTGAAACTTGGATAGGTATTATATTCTCCAGGTTTCAGGTAATTTCATTCATTGTATACCATTCAACACTACCGAAATAGAATCGGTAATACAAAAATTAAAATTTCTGCTTCAGAAGAATAAAAAAAGTTGTTCTCAGGTTTAGTTAAAATACATTTCAATTTAACCAGAAAGTCATACACGAAGGGTAGTATCATTTTTTTATCTTTTCTCATCCACTGTTAAAATTGTTTTCTTTTTACTCTGACAAAAGCAATACTGTAAACATTGATATATACCAAGAATATAAATCAAAGATAAATACATTCACGTTCTTTTAATGAAGTTGGTATTGTGGATTGTTTATCCTTCCCGGAATTTTCTTGCAGAAAAATAAATTCGTAGTTGATTACTCTGATAATGAGGAAGGTAGAGAGCGGTGGATGAAATCAGAAACGAAAATTAGAGTTAGAAAAAAGAGAGAAAATAACTTCCAGGAGACCGTTCAATATCTTATTACCACGAGCGTTGATCCCCTATTGTGGCCACATCATAATTCAATCCGTTCACTGAGCAGCGTTACGTAAAGCAGATTAGCCACATACCAAAAGGATCGTTTAGAAAAAGATCAAAAATACTTTGTTGGGATAGATCGCAGCTGGCACGAGTATGTGGCAATTCCGAATAGCTAGCCCAGGCCCGAGGAAATAGAAAACTAATACGAGAAAGTCTGTGCCGTACTGTAGCACCACAAGTTTTGATCTACTCTCTTACGTCGTTAATATTTACATTAGAGGCGATTTGTTTACATTAATATATTTATGAGTACATGTGCTTAAAATAATGTCAAGTAAAGTTTCTCGAAAACTATACCGTTTTCTATGAAAACTAGCTCAAAATTCCGCATTTCAGGAACGCTCAAACGCCGTCTTCTCATGAATGGCTCCAATTTGTTTCAAACTTTTCGGAGGAATAGTGCTAATTACACTCTTTGATATGACGTAAAGTTCATTTTGGGGTGTTTTATTTTCAAAAATTACACAAATGTACTTTTACATAAATGTAAAATTTGTGTGAAATTACACAAATGGAAATTACACGAAAGTACGTACATATAGTATAGGGGAAGTTATGTAATGCTGCGCGAAAAAAACGTCGGATTGTCGGCAGAAAAACTCTCATTACAGGGTTGGTAACAAAAAAAAGGATACATCCGGTTGCTAAATCAAGAAAAAATCCGAACACGTGGTACAGTCAGAATTCCTATTTTGAGGGTCCTTGATAAGAAAAACCAATTGAAAGCAAAACGTCTGTCCGTCTATCTGTGAACAACACTAGCGACTAAACCGTTTGGTCGATTTTCTCCAAAATTAATACTCCCCGATCGATCTGAATATTCTCGCGGCCCCTTGAATTTGAAACCGATATTTTAATTTTGGAGGGTACTTTACATGAAGCCCCTGGGGCATTTTCAAAACTTAAAAAAAAATGGCGCCAACAATTTTGACTAAATTTTGTTGTTGTATAGTCTGAAGGTCATTTAAGAGAATGACATAGGTCTCATGTTGGTTGAAAACGCTGATTTTTCGAAAATTGAAAAAATGAAAAAAGTTTCGGCATTTTCCTACAACAACAATTAATGAAGATATAATTTCTTTTCTTAAGGTGTTCATAAAAAATAGGTCTTCAAATAAGGTCATGTTTATTTCTTCAAATACAAGTATTTTTTCGAAAAATTGTGTCAAACATAGACAATTTTTTATTTTCTTTAGACATTTTTTCTTAAAAACCGCACAACTTTTTTTGATTAAATTGGGACCTGAGATAGCATAAAGAAAGCTTAAGAGAATGGTGAAGGTTTCATGTTCGTTGAAATGCCTGATTTTCAAAAATTTTAAAGAATTAAAACAAATTCGGCGTCATTCTACAATTGTGAAGATACGATTGTTTTTCTTAATGAATTGTGCTCATCAAAAACAGATCTCAAATAAAGTCATGTTGAATTTTTGAAAATATGAGTAGTGTTTCTATAATTTTCTGACAAACGTAATAGCCCGCTCGGAATGGACTGCGCTTCGTTTTCGTCGTTTTCTTACAACGACAATTTTAAAAATACAGTTTTTTTAAATTAAATATATTTATCAAAATTACATCATCGAATAAGGTCATGCTTAATTTTTTCAAAATACGAGTAATTTTTCTCTAATTTAGTGACAAACATAATAGCCCACTGTAAATTTACTGCGCTTCGGACATTGGATGTGTCGTAAATTAGAATTTGCAATTTTATATATTATTATTTCTTTGTTCGTTTCTTACATTGGACCTTTTGTTATACATTTACACATTAATCTTTAAAGAAATTATTTCTTTAGAAATATTGGAAATAAAAATTGCTAGCTCTTTAAGGGAGTATCGACAATGAAGGGAACACAACAATTGAATTCCGTTCCCCTGTCTCGAATTTCTGTGAATTACGTGTTGTGACTTGATAGAACTTTATGATATCAGACTTCTTTTCGAATTCAAGTTTACAAAACCTTTCTATTATATTTTTATACAGTTGTGGAATTCACATAGTTTTGACAACACTGCGATGGAAACAGTGAGTTGTTTGCACTGTGTAAGATATATAAGTGTGTTCACTCCCAGTCTAAAAATGAAGGTTATGTGAGGCTAATACTCACAGTTCTCGAATATTAGTGCTGCGATCTTTGGGTCTCATTTGGGCAAAGCCGTGATTGGTCGTAATGTAGTAACAGCCACAGTTTAAGATGTCATCTTAAGATGTATACCGCGACCCAAACCGATCGTGCGCACCGGTACGGACAAGCGAGGAACTAGCCTCAAACAGGCTTCAGAAAATTTGCCCAAAAGGCTGCTAGTTAACACACCTATGTATCTTACACCGTGGTTGATCGCTTCTTGGTTGAATTGGACGTTTTCAAATAATAGCTAAGATGAGAGTAGGGCAGAAATTGCAATATTTCAATTCCACGTAGCTGCGTCCAATAATACGGGAAAGTAATGCTGTTATAGCACCACTAGTTTTAATACCTCTCACACCGTAATATTTCATTTCTAGCAATATGTAAACACTGTTGTATTTGTGAGTTGATGCTCTTCAAATGGTTTCTGATGAATTTTTACGAAATCTCAAACATTTCTATGAAGAAGAGTTTTAAATTTCGAATTTGTAGTCGCGCTGAAACGCCGTTTTTTTTAAGAAACGTCTCGACATTTTTCAAGAAAAATTGCTATTTAGGATGTTTTACTGTTCTTCAATATTATTAAAATAATATTTTTGTTCTACTATTTGGAAAGGGAAAAAACTGAGAAAAGTTTTTAAAAAATGTACTTTGGGTGGCGATAGATGGCAAGCTGGCAAGAGTATGTGGCAAGTATGAACAGCTCAAGGCCCTACAATCCTATGGTAATTGCCGTCATTCTCAGTTGCAAATTGAAGCTCGCGCTGGCTGCCATGATTGGGGGCAAATTTACGCGCATAATTCAAATACGTCGAAATTTTTCAGACTTTTCCGCATTTTCAAGGCTTTGTATACATATCATTGTTTAAAGTAATATATGCAAAACTAACATTAAAAGTCGAAACGTTTATGTATCTCTGACGTAATATCACACGTCTTTATCATACATATTTACCCTAGAGCTTTATAAAACACAAATAACACTGTTGTTTAAAGCACGTCGCTCACGAAGTTTTTGGAACTTGTAAAAGCACTTTTGAAACCAAAAAAAAGCATATAATCTTTTACTCTAAAAATGGGTTTGTATTTACTCCATGAGGTTGTTCAGTCAGTGATAAGTTCATATTACATTGAACATATTAAAGGGGTTATCATGCAAGTATTTAGTTTTGATAGGTTGAAGGTATTGTCCCTCACAAAACATCATATTGTAGTAGATGTCGGGATATTGCTTCCGGAAACTTTCGTTCTCATTTTTAAAGTGTACTCTTTTAATCCAAACTCTATTCAAAATTGTATATCTTGCCTAATTCTGTATCTTTTTTTCAGTGAAAGGGTAAATCATATTACACTACATTTTTAGAACTATTTACTAAATTATAAACTTAAGTAATTTTTATACACTTGCGATACATAAGAAAGTTCCGTACAGAGCACGCAAATACCTGGATTAAATGGTCATGTGAATTGATATTAAAATATACGCGTTCTTGATGATTCCATCAACCTCTACACAAATCTCGATATTCCTGTATTAGGTTCGAATTTAGGGAATATTTACCCTGAAGAAATGGCAAGTTATCTACAAAAAGTGGTTACTTTCAGAGTTAACTAATGTTTCTGTAAGTGCTATAACAAATTCATCCTTTTTTTGTTATTCACGAACACCGTATTAATTAGTAAAAGTAACCAGCACATTCAATAGGTTACATCATAATGCACATGTGAAATTACGATGCACATGTGAAATTACACCACGCAGGCTTTTGTCGCACGATTAGTACACTCGTAAGCCGCGCGCTGCTTCACCATTTTACTTTTTCCTCTTATAGAATCTTCCCCTTCTGCAAAAGGCACACAAATAATTATATATGGCACCAATACGACTTGGTGTCCACATGCTTGCCCCCAACATGGCTGCATTCAATTTGCAACGCTACACTAGCGCTATGCGTGGGTCTAGTATACTATTAGAATGTCTTTGGAATAGCTAGCCGAAACCGAAAGAAATAGAAAACTAATAGGGGAAAGTCTGTGCCATTCTGTAGCACTAGTTAGTTTTGTCGTTCAAGAGGTGTCGTTCGAACGACGGAGGCCGGAATGGTCTGGGGTTGACAAGGGCGACGTGGCTGGCTGGACTGGCTAGGCTGGCGTGGGTGGCGCGAGCGACGGAGGCGCCGAGGCCAGCAAGGCCGGGGGAAGCAGCGACGACTCTGGTAAGACCGGAAGGTCAGCAAAATGACAGGAGCGATGTGGCTGGCAGGACTGGCTAGGACAGTGGTGTCAAGGCCTTCTACTGGTGGCAGTGTCACGCGTCGTGGCATCGTAGCATAACACAAGCTTCTCTGCGCAACTAGCGTCGGGAAAGAGAACTATTTGTAGTAACCCCGCCATGGCAGGGTAATGAACTGCGTGGAGGGGCGATTTCATCGTGGCACTCGTACCACGGACTCCCGCTCGTAGCATCGATCTTGAGAACACTGGGCTAGGTTGTCGCGGGTGGCGGAAGCGACAGGGCTAGAAGTGTCAGCAAGGTCGGCGGGGTTGCGGGAGCAACAGAGATGGCAGAGCCGGCTAGACCGAGGGGAGAGAGCGATGGGGCTGGTGGGGCCGGAAAGGTCAGCTAGGTGAAAGGGGCGATGTGGGTGGAGGTCCAGCTATATTGTCGGGGGTTGCGGGGCGTGCGGTCTTGCAGGGTCAGCAAGGACGGCGGGGGGAGGGAGCGACGGAGCTGGTAGGGCCGGAAGGGTTGGCGGGGACCGCCAGAGCTCGAGACTGCAGTGGTGGTAATGGAAGCGGCGAAAGTAGCGGAGTCGGCAAGAGCCGGTGAGAGCGGCGGCAGTCCGTAGGGGTGGTGGAGGCGGTAGGGTGATGGAGGCGGGGAGGGCGGGGGTGGTTGTGGCAGCAAAGCACTTCCCTGTAAGGCCGTGCACTCGCGTGCGCCCGCCGCCTGCGTCGCCTCAGGCCTTGATGGCTTTCAGGGAACCCTCTCACGCTCGCTCGCCGAAGGTCAAAGTGAGCTAAATAATATATAGAGAACATCTGACATCGCCCTCGACAGTTAACATTTTTCGGAAAGGTTAGAATAATTGAACTTCATTCCAGGAATTAAGGGAGAGGGATTGTTGTGATAGCGGCTAATGTTTCTCCGTCTGCAAATTTTAATGTAACAGTGGTGAATTAATTATTTCTTAGTACAATTTCATCTCAAGTTTATATGAAATTTAATACAAAAATGTGTGGGTCTCACCATATAATAAATGAAACTTATGTCGGATAATTGTATCAAAAATCAGGAGGATAACATTTCATGAATGTCAGAGGTCACTTAAGATTCGTAGAGTTCGTAAGGGAAATGTAAAAGTGCCCGCGAATGTGAAAATGAAAACTAATACTAGAAAAAGAAAGAAAGCTTAATTCTATTAGTTAAAACCCTACTTTCGAATAATTTTCTATAATAAAGATATTTAATTCACTGTACATTTCCGATCGGAATTAATCTACGCTAAGCCATAGGAAACCGAAGTTCAATTTCTGCAAAGAAATAAAATGTCAAAAACGGATATTTTCGTAACAGAATATTCATTTTCGTTTTTTTTTCTCTTTTTGTTTTTTCACGCACCCGAAAATGTTTCATCTATATACTAACATTGTCAATTTATACTTTCCCGTATAAGTACGTACAAACTGAGTAATGTACGTAGTATAAGAAAAGTTATGTAATGCTGCAGAGAATCGATTTCGAGATTTCAACGGAAATCCACATTTAGAGGCCCCTAATATCGAAAAACGGTTGTTTTTTTCCAACTGTCCAACCGTCTGTCCGTCTTTCTCTCTGTCCGTCTGTGAACAGCACTACCGCCTAAACCATTGATAGGATTTTTTCCAAATTGAAAAAAACACCTGTCCATCTGACTCGAGTCGAAGCTTTGATTTTTTTTAAATATTCGTTAAAATTTGGGAGTACTTTACACGAAGCTCCCCGAATATTTTCAATATTTTCTCAAAAACGGCTCAAACTGTTTTCTTTAAATTTCTTGTAAGAAAAGAGTAAAATACACTTTTAATGGGGCGCAGGTCCGAATTTTCCGGTTAACTGACAATTTTCGAAAATTGCAATATTTCAATTTTTTTTCGGCGTCTTCCTCCAATTACAAAATTGAAGATAGAGATGTTCCCTTCATATGAAATTTGTTCTCCATGATTAGTTCGTTCATTAAGGTAAAGTGCATGTTTTTGATACGTTAAGTAGGTTTCGTTCAATATTGCGTGCAATATGTACAATTTTAAAAAAATTACAAAACAAGGTTTTGAGAGCGAAAATTAAGAAAATAGCAAAAAATGTACTTTGGGCAGCGATAGATGGCAGCTGACAAGAGTACGTGCAAGTCCGAATAGCTAGTTGACTCCAAAGGAAATAGAAAATTAATACGGGAAAGCCTGTGTCATTCTGTAATACCACTAGTTTATTAATCTTTGCAGACCGCCCGGTGAGGTATGTTACATTAAATATCATCTGATTTCTAAAAAAAATTGAGGACCAAATTATTTCTTACCGTCTTGAACAGATATTTTACTTTCATTTAAAATATTTTTGAGGGGTACCTCAACATGGTCGATCTAACATACTACATTAAAGTTTTATTTTCTTGCGGATCGTTTGAGGCGATGTCAATACACAGGGTGAGTCATGTAACTTTAGCACCTCCTATAACTTTTGAACGTTTGAAGATATTGCAATGCAGTTTTCACGGAAGTGCATGAGGGAAAGGGGCTAATTGATAGTGCATTCATTTGTATTTTATCATTTGTATTTTACGAAATATTTGAAGTAACTTTGATTTTTCAAACGGAAATACTCATATTTTTCAGTCTAACATGACGAGCGTAAAAAGATGAATCCAATAATATACACATTGTCGTATGTTAGTTAAGCATGTTTTTGAGTAATTTTGATTTTTGCTACTAGGGTTAATCAGTTAACCCTTTTCCTCATGCACTTCTGTGATATTGCAGTAATATCAACCGTTCAAAAGTTACAGAAGATGCTAAAGTTACGTGACTCCCTCTGGATACAAAGACGGTAAAAATTAACTTAATATTTCAAAGCGTAGAATATTAGTAATTTAATTAGTTTGTTAGTATTAGAGTTATTTATCAACTGAGTATGATGCACTGTGTTTAACTGATAAACAAGGTAAAATTGAATACAGATGGGAATAAGTTTTTGCCAAGATTTGATATTACACGGCAAGTGAATGCGCATATTTTTGACAAAGCTGCTCTGGCAACAAGGCGTTGCTTGCTTCTATGTAATTTGCTGCAAAAACTGTATCACTCAAATGTATTCCTATTTGTTTCATTTGTCAGAGTAAGAACTGATTGCTGCTCCTCACTATCGAAATGAATGCAGATGTGCATCACAGTTGCTTTATTTGAATTGCAAGTTTACAAGTTAGAGCTGAGGTGATTGTAGCCCAGAAAATGCAGAATTTCTATATTACGTAGCTGTTTCCAACAACGCGAGAAAGTATGTGCTGTTTTAGCACTACTAGTTCTGGCGCCAGTTGATACGACAGACCAGTAGTTGATACGACAGCCACAAGACAGAGACCACAACGATTCCACAAGACAGACCACAAAAGATACAGTCCAGTCAAATGGTAGAAAATAAGAGAAAGTTTTGGTACAGTTTCGATATTGGTTCTTTATATGTTTTTCGGGTGTCTGAACACGAATATCAGAATTGCCTAAAAAATGATGCCCAGAAACACGTTTCTTAAGCAAAAATGGATAAAAATCACGCCTTTTATTCAGTTTTTTTCAAAATAATGTTGGTTTTGTGGTGAAATGTCGTTGGCATTTAAAATTAAATGATCACATGTGTTGTCATTGCCAACAATGTTATTTACTTCAACAAGAGCAGCTTTCGATGGCTTAGCCATCATCATCAGTTTCTGCTGTCAGGAAGCCACAAAACGACGGTGTAGGACTTTACATTTGTGTAATTTTTGAAGAAAACAAAAAAATACCGCAAATGAACTTTACGTCATATTAAAGAGCCCAATTAGCATTATCCGTTTGAAAAGTTTGAAGAAAAAAATTGGATCCATTTGTGATGTAAATACAAGTATTAACGACGTCAGAGGCAAATAAAAAAATACATTTTTGTAATTTTTGAAAAACCAAAGAGTAGAGCAACAAGACGTTTATGTCATCTTATAGAGTACATTAGGTCTTATCCCAAACAAAAGTTTAAAGAAAAAATGTTTGAGCGTTTTTTTTAGAAAAACCTGTTTTTGTTACTTTTTAAAATTGCACAAATTGCACACACGAAAACTACTAAAATTATCAAAAAAAACGTATAGGAGAGATCTATTTATGAGTAAGAAACTTGATAATAAGGACAATATAGATTTATTGAAACATTAATTACACTGATCTGCACGAGTCTGGGGATTTCTTCTAAATACATTTTCTTTATAAACTACATACCGATTTTTAAAATACAAACAGTTTTTTCTCTATCACGTATTTTTTCACAATTACTACTTTTATGATCAATATATTGGACATATCTATAGTGCGCCCAAGCATTTGATTGCAGTACAGCGCATATGGAGAAAAGCGTGTCACTTCTCAGCAGCTCTTACGAGCAACACACGACGTGCTTGATACTCGGATTGACATGAAATTTTGCCCGCTTGTTCAGAACCTTTCAAAATCCATAAATATTGATTTTTGAAGAAAGAAGCATCGCAAGTAGTGATTTGGCGACAATTAGTATTCATACTTTTCATGACCTGCTGCCTGTCGAAGTGCAGAAATCTTCCCCCCCCCCCACTGTCGTCAGGGTCTGAGCAGCGCCCAGAGGGTGCTGGTTAAAAACGGATGTTTACATGACAGGTTCGAAAAGACCTGAAGGTCGAACACATACGTGGAATAATCCAAATACAATTATTGCAAAGATATGAGCCTCTGAAAATGTTATCTCAATATGGGACAAATAAATAAATACATTTCACTCTTGCTTAGAAACAAAATTTTCACAATAATGGGTTCTGATAAAAAAAAAGATTCAAAACACTGACATCAAGTGCATCATATGTAAGTTTATTTTTCACGTTTCTTAAAATAGCATTGGACTTCGGTAAAATTAGTATAATGTGCCGTTGAAAACTAAAAAGGGACCATCAGATATGACCTTTGCCGTCAGTCGTCAAAGAACGAACACGCCATAAAATCTGACATCGATTGATAAACGTTTTTGGCACTGCCGATGCAATTTCGCTCGTTACAGGAAGCGCGGAGGTCATGAAAGGTCTTGATGCAAAACGTCTCTAATACGTTGTGTTTGGTGTTCTACCAGCTGGCGAAATGTTGAGAATGCTGCACTCGCCTCCAATACCGTATGTCCCACGAAAGGGGAGCTTCCCACGGACGATAGACGTTGACAACTCAGGGTTTCGCCAGTCTGTGAGTGTGAAGGTCACAGAGGACAAAGTTATTTTTCCTACTTTTTTATTCATAAGCAAGATGGGATTTCGGCAGGGGGTCTCATCCTTCCTTCAGTTATGTACCACTTACAAGCCTGGGGCAAATTAGAATATCACTTGAACGAAAATAATTTCAAAACATGTTAAATAGATGGCTTAATATAAGAAATTAAAGATTTTTTATAAAAAAAGATGTATTATTATTAGAAGTAATATTTTAAAAAAATAGACATTTAAATGACAGTTGAAAATGAAATATCAATAGCAAAACAAGTCCAAATCCAGTTGGAACAGATTGTTTATTCATCACATACTGACGAGGCTTGAATTGTTTTGCGCGAATGACATCGGTCAATATTGGTAATTTTCAGTCCCAAGTCGTTTTATATGTCTAATATATCCACTTTCTTTAATGTAAAATGAAGGGAAAATGCCCTTTCACAAAGGTGAGATGACATGGATGGTATCAAATACTGCAAGGTTTTGTGCGGGCAATACATAATATTCTTTTCGAACACTTAGGTAATAATTCACCTCATATTTGCATTTGAAAGCACATTTTACAACTACTGGTTGAATATATTTGGCATTAATATTAACTGTAAAATTTCTAATTCATTTTTAGATATGTTTAAATGTATATCACTGTTTTTAATAAGTGAAATTCAAAATAAATGCTCTATTTTTCCTTTCACATCACCAGTTGAGAATCGCTGAGAAGTATTCAAGATCAGTGAACATTAGATGTTCGTTCAGAGCGCACGAAATATTGTTTTTATTACCGTCTAACTCGAGAACCATGATTCATACAGAAATGTGGTTGGTCTCATAACAAAATTTGGACTTCCCTTGTCATTTCATTTGCTGGGTGTTTGTGCTTTTCTGCAATAATGAAAAAGTTTCTCGCATAGTGAAAATTTAAGGACGTCAAAATGTAGAAATAAGCATTTGGCTATCATTTATAATTAATTTCATGGAAATTAAACCATAAAACTAAATTACAAAGTAACCACCACATTCATAAGAGTTTTGGAAATAATTGGTAAAAAACTCAGTTCAACTAAGATCAACACAACTGAAGCTATCGTCGAATGAACTTGTTAAGTATTTGCGCGTGAAACAGGATGGACGAGCCGAATAACTCCTAGTCTCCTGAATCGGCAACACAGCTTGCGGTAGAAAGAGAGAGTCTTATGTAAAATTGTATTGGATAGAAAGAGAGGGCAATACTCCATAAGGCGCGGTACTGCAATTAAATGTTTGGATGCACAATAGTATGTTACGTCTGTTGAAACAAGCAAATATTATGAAATTCGTTGCTGAAATTGTTACGTTTGGCAGCACTGCAGCAGCAAATATGCTTCTTTTACATATATATCGATTCCTGTTAAGTATACTATCAGATTTTAGCTAGTGAGGAGTTACATTTCTGAGTGGATGCTTTTTCCTCGATGTAGTTTTTTTTTGTTTTGAAATAATATGCACACCAGAAAATGTAAAAATTATCCTGATATATTTTGTCACATTTGTGGGAGGGAATATTTGTTGGACCACAGATAAGGAAGTTGAAAAAAGATACCCAATTTGAAGACAATGACACAGGCAGAAAAACAAGCATGGGCGACTTTCAAGGAAGTCATTAAAAACTTACTAGGAAATCACAAGGACCTAAATTATAATATTGTAATAATATTGTAAAAAGTATTGTAAATAAATTGTATGTAAATAAATATTATAAATAAAAATATTGTAAAAAAAACTATTGCTTGAAAAGTGTAGACAGCAAAGGTGTAATATCAGTGAGGTACATTTCCTACATTCCCACTTCAATTTCTTTGCAGAAAATCTTGATTACGTCAGTGAGGAACTTGGTGAAAGATTTCACCAAAACATCAAGAAGATGGAACAACGTTATCACGGAAGGTGGAATGTGAGTATATTAGCAGATTATTCCTGGTCACTGTCAAAAGATGAAAAAATACTTTTCGCACAAGGAAATGAAAAAAATTCTTTTGAAAAAACGAATTAGAAAATGTTACTAATGTTCAAATAAATGAGATTACATGATCACAGTGCTCATTGTTTCTATGAAATATTTTTGTTAATTTATTGAATTTGTCTAAAGTAAAGCTATCCTTTTATTGTTTATTATATTGTATATAACTGACACGTGATAGAACAAACTGGATTTCATCTATATATTCATAATGGTCACGTTAAAGTTATTCACCTATTAAAATAAAAACCCCATCCAAAAATTTTAAATCTGTAGACAAGTGTTATTAATTTAATGTTCCTGTTGAACTACATTCATTTTTCGTCTTCTTGAAATCGTCCGTGTTATGTCCACAAATGAAAGCCACACGCTAACTCAACAACAATTTATTGGTTCCTTATTTACATAGTTGCCAGCCATTACAGGGATAGTGAGTAGCCTCTCCCTGAGCTGTGCCGCCCTTCTACGGCATCAGACAGACAGGTGGTAACTACCACTTGCCGCCACGTTGCACGTCCTTGGCAATCTCCTATTCCCAGCTTCTCCACACGTCCGGCTCCTGGACGTTTCTCGCCCACTGCTGGCTGTGACCGTTGTCCCCACGACGATAAACTTCCAACAGCTGGTTTTCTGGACTCGGCTCGTGTCTGCACTCGGGACTGCCCAGAACTGCCCACAGGGTGCCGGCTCGCTCCCTTGAAAGGGCCGATGGGAGGCAGTGAGACTTTACTCTCGAGCTCGCGCTGCTAGGCCGTGTCCACGGTTTGCCGCTGCCGCCGCCAATCCCCGACAGAGCGCGCTTTCTTGCCGCTCGCGCGCCAATTATAAAAGTCATGCGCGACATGACAGTCCGATTTCTACCTGCAGACCAGTAAAATAAGAGTGATAACGCTTGAAATGAATGGAAACAAATTAAATATTATTTCTTCTTACCTTTCTTTGCTGTGTTTTTAGAAGCGGAGTACTGAAATTTTTGAAATCTTAGTTCTTCCTCACCCACTGGTGTTTTAAAAATTTACTGTGTAGAGACCAGTTCTCATTTAAGGTTTACTTTACATCATTATAAAAGACTACAATTCCATATAATATAATTCCATCTAATTTCTAGCCAGTTAGACACCATTTTGTTAATTTTTCTTCCTTCTTGTTACAGGCTTTGGAAGGTCTTTTAACACCTGGACACCATCAAGTTTAATTTTTGTGTTAAATAAAAAAGTTGTATAAAATTATGTTATTTTTGTGCCTGTTCCTATTACCAAATCTGGATCAAGATCTTTATCATCAATATCGCTATTGGCGCAATAAATATCTCGAGAATTACTCATTACGAGACTTGTAGAAACCGCGTAGCCTTACCACTAGATCTTTACCACTATCAACATTATTATATTGAAATCTCCAGTGATTTACTTTTATTGTGACGCGCTTCCACAGTAGGTTTAACACTTTCAGAATACATGTATAACACTTGCGCGGGCCTGAATATGGGATTTATTCAATTTCTCCAAAAAGGGGAGTTGTACCACTACTAATATAATGGCTCCATTTATTAATCTCAAACTGAAATTTCGCGAAGACCATTAGTTCCTCAAACAAATGTACATGATCGGTTTTTAATGAGCTGATTTTTTTAGAACAGATTTTTTTCTTTTTTCTATTTGTCGCATCTTCCTCGCGACGCAACGCGTCTCCCAACCCTTGTGGGACGTTGAGCGCGTTTGAAATAATCCTCCGTTACTGTGATTTTTAATTTGGAGTAATCCTCCGTTACTATTATGTCTGTCAGTAGTCCGTAAGTCGTGCAGAGCACCGCCAGGTAGCATCTCCGGGCACGCGCCTCTCTCTTGCGCGCCCCTGCCTCACTACCCAGTGACCAGAATTGGCAGAGAATTGAGGTAGGGTTATAAGACACTTCATTTGGCCTAGACCTTGTGAAGCAGTCAAACTGGTTTTGTTGGAACAACTGGTTTGTTGGATCACAACTGGTTTGCAACACAATTGGTTTTGTTGGATCTTGTTTAAGACAAATTTCCATCTTCCATTTTGTGATTTCCAAATATTAAGTTCTGGTAATTTTCTAAAATATAGAAAGATATACGAAAATGAGTTTTGCGTCATTCTTTTGAGTGTCCCTTCAATCCGTGGCGAAAATTTAAAGAAAAAATTTAAAAAGGTTTTTGAGAAAATAATTTGTTTAAAAATTGCATAAATTTCAAGTGAGAATCACGCGAAAGATAATCCCTTTTTACTTTCCCGTATACGTACGGAGTGATATACGTAGTATAGGGAAAGATATGTAATGCTGCGCGGAAAAAATGACCAATTTTCAGCGGAAAAAAATTAATTGCCGGACCGTGAAAAACCAATAAGTGGATAAAACCAGTTGCTAAATTAAGAAAAAAAAAATCCCCTAACACGTGGTGTAGCCAGAAACCCTTTTTTCTAGGTCCTTGATACCGAAAAACCAATTGAAAGGAAAACGTCCGTCTATCCGTCTGTGAACAGTGATAGCGCCGAAACCATATGTACGATTTCTTCCAAAATGGATATTCCCTGGTCAATCTGATTCTAGTCAAATTTTTGAGATTTTGAAAAAGATTCTTCAAAATTTGGGGGTACTTTATATGAAGCCCCCCGCGGATTTTCAAAATTTTCTCAAAAACGGCTCCAAATTTTTTCTTTAAATTTCTTGTATGAATAGAGTAAAATACACTTATTAACATGGCATAGGTCCAATTTTCAAGGATAACTCTGAATTTTCGAAAATTTTGAAAGTTTGAATTTTTTCGGCGTCTTTCTCCAGCTGCAAAATTGAAGATAGAGAATTTTTTCTTCAAATAAATTTGTTCTGCATATTGAGTTCTTTAATAAAGGTCATGTAAATGTTTCTCAAAATTTTAGTAGTTTTCGTGCAATATTGCGTGCAATATGTGCAACTTTAAAAAATTACAAAAACAAGATTTTCTCAAAAACGGCACCAATTTTTTCTTTAAACTTTTGGTAGAGATAGTGGTAAATTTACTCTATCAGATGACATAAAAGCCATATTGGTCTATTAGTCGGTTTGTTCAAAAATTACAAAAATGTAAATTGTTTTACTTGTCTCTCACGTCGTTAATATTTACATTATCGACGATTTTTTCACATTATTATATTTACGAGTATATATGCCTTTAAATAATGTCAAGTAATGTTTCTCGAAAACACTACCGTTTTCTGTGAAAAGTAGCTCAAATGTCCGCATTTTCAGAAATTCTCAAATGCCATTTTCTCATATATGGCTGCAAATGTTTTCTTGAAACTTTTGTAACAGATAGTGATAATTACACTCTTTAATATGACGTGAAGTTTATTTTGAGTTATTTTTTGTTTTTTAAAAAATTACATATTGCATTTTTTTAAAGATCTCTCACATCTTTAATATGCACTTTACCAGCAATTTGTAAAGATTATTATATTTGTGAGTGTAAGTGCTTCAAATAACTTCAAATAAAGTATTGTGAAAACTCAAACATTTTCTGTGAAAATGAGCTTCAAATTTCGCATTTTTAGTAGCGCAAAAACGCCATTTTCTCTCAAACGGCACATAATTTTTAAAAGAAAGTTGCCATTTATGACTAAGTTTTTGTGTTCTTTAATATTCTAAAATTAATGTTTCTGTTCTACAATAGGAAACCGAAAAATTAAGAAAATGACACAAAATGTACTTTTGGCGGTGATTGATGACAGCTGGCAAGAAAGAGTTTGTGGCAATTCCGAATAGCTAGCGAAGACCCAAGGAAATAGAAAACTAATACGGGAAAGTCTGTGCCATTCTGTAGTACCACTAGTTTCAAAAGTGTGAATGATTTGTAGATCGCCTGTTTTGTGGAAATGTTAACTTTTTGCAATTTTTCGAAAAAAACGTAAGACTAGCATTTATATAGAAATGGAACTAGCGCCATATTTTTAAATATTAAAAAAGAATGTTTTGAACCGTTTGAACCGTTGAAGCTTATTGCTATGCAGTTTTACTACTGCAGGTGTAATGCAATAACTAAAATTACATGACTCACCATTTTTGGGAAAATATTTATCCAATTTTTCACTACGGGGACCTTCCAACACGAGTTTTTCTGTTGTAAATTCGCCGTTTTTCGCTGCATTACAATATTAGAAAATACTGCGCAAGCAATAGCGAGAAAGTAAAACTTCTCTACACTTTCTCCGGAGACAGAGGGCATATGAACACTGATTTTAGCGCAACAAATCGCGCATTTATTACACAGAGACGAGATTGCAAGGCGAAACGACAGAATGAAACTGTAATTTTACCTATAGCTACAGCATATCATACCACTCATTTCCTCAGGGCATTACAAGTGTGACGTCGTCGTGATATGAGTAAGAACAGATGCACGGAGTTTGTAGATTTATTTACAGTCATTCACTATACACTATTTACACTCCTAAAGAACATATTTGCCACCAGAGAATCCAGCGTACGTGAACACCTTCACCGCCCATGGTCTCTTGTCCCGTGGCGAAACCACAATTCACAAAGCCGAGTTTCGCGATTACAGCATCTACACCGAGATTCGTTTGAAACTCGAATGGTCCCCCGCAGTTTCCTTCCGCTAGCCAATATCGCGGGCAATTACGTGACAGTGTCTCCTCCGCTCTAGATTCGCGGGACTGCATCTGTTTCGGGGCCGGGTGCAAAATAGGCCCCACCGGCCAGCTGCATTCCGAGGCCGTCATCACACATCATCCCCCCTCAGCTGCCGCCGGCGGTCTGCACCCTCCTAAGAACCGAGACGGAGCTCTAGTTGCCGCCAGCCTGGCGCCAGTGGACCAGCCTCACCCCCTCACCGCCCACATGCCTTGTGCGTGTCCGAAAGAGCAAAATGCTATGCCGTTTCACGAGATAATAACACACACAAGATAACAAATCCCATTAATTCCGAGCGGGTTAATTTACATACTTGCAATTCCAGAGATTTGATACAACATAATCAAAAGTAACTTGTTACCAGACTCCCGGGTGAAAGCCATCAAGGAAATTTAACTCAGAAATTCATACACGTTCCTGGAAGTTTGCAGGATCATTTCATCCAATCACAAAACTGCATAGCTCATAATTTGCCGCTTTTTTGCCGTTTTTAAGATGCGAATACAAAAAATTTGCCGCGGGCCATTTTCCCAAAAAAATCGGGGGTTCATGCTAACTTCCAATGGAAGTTAGCAGGACCACACCTCTAAATCAGCTAATAATGCAAGTATACACACTAACTATACTCCGAATTTGTCGCTTTTTATTTCTAAACGATTAGTGAAGAAATCACATTGATATCTTCACTCTTTTAAAAAATATTAAGAAATAAAAAAAAATTAAAGATACGTTCCACATGAGAGCGCCGTCAAAGAAGTAAAATGACGTTCTCCGTAAAAAATCACACATAACAACTCATAATCTACGCAAACATTTCCCGAAAACTAGTGAAAAACATAATCAGTAATAAAAAAGTTTACTACCAGCTGGTTAGGCCGCGTTCGAATCCTAGATATGCACCTCTTAAATTAGCCCCATTCAACAAAAAGCGCATTCTCTAGTAAACCATTGGCCTTAACGATTCATACTGGGCGCCAAAATTAGCATTAATCAAGTGACAAATATAATCATTAATGAAATAATTTGCCGTGGACCGGTTAGTTTCAATTACCCGGGTTCGAATCCCAGAAATGTACTTCTTGGAAGCCACTTGCCACATCCACTCAAGGAAAAGGCACGGTGTCTCCTAAGCCACTGGCCTTAACAATCCATTATGTACGCCGAAATTAGCTCTAAGAAAGTGTCAAATATAATCTGTAATCAAAAATGTACCGCCGACCGGATAGTTAAAGATTCCCGGGTTCGAATTGCAAAATTTTACTTCTTGGAAGACCCTTACAAGGAAAAAGAAAACCATTGACCTCAACAATTCACACTCTGCGCCGAAATCAGCTATGAGCAAGTGCCAAATATAATCTGTAATCAAAAAATTTGCCGCGGACCTGTTAGCTACAATTTTCCAGGATCGAATTCCAAACATTTATGTCTTCGAACGGCGCCTTTCAAGAAAATGGTGCCGTATATCCTAAACCAACGGCCTTAACAATTCACGCTCTACGCCGAAATCAGCGGTGAGCAAGTGCCAACTATAATCTGTAGTCACAACATTTGCCGCGGACCGGTTAGTTACAGTTTCCCGGGTTCAAATTCCAAAACTTTACGTCTTTGAATGGTCCCTTTCAAGAAAAGGGTACTGTGTCTCCTAAACCATTGACCTTAACAATTCACGCTCTGCGCTGAAATCAGCTGTGAGCAAGAGCAACTATAATCTGTAATAAAAAATTTGCAAAAACTATATAGCACTAACACAATTGCCATTGACGGCGTAAGATTATTTGCTTAAAATGACAATATTACGAAACAATAGCTGGGTATACGAGGGATGGTCAAAACGTTTCTAGCGTAACAATGAAATCATGACATAAACTTCATAACACAAATTTATTTTTCACTAATACACTTACGGGTACGATCACACAACCTTCGCAGACCATTCAAATAAAAGTTTTTAGGTTTTGAGTCCAACCACGAATTCACATTCTCAATCACTGCACCATCACTGTCAAAACGCCCTCCTTTTTGAAAATTGAGAAGAGAAAAAAGTCTAATGGAGCCAAATCAGGAGAATATGGTGGAGGACGTAACAATTCAAACCTGCAGTCATGCTCAGTTTCCTGGGTTGCTGAGGCTTTGTGCGTCGGTGCGTTGTCCTGATGCAAAACACCGCGCGACATGTTTCCATGCCTTTTTTATTTAGCCTTCTCTCAAATGCCGCAAGAGGGTGCAATAGTAAGATGCATTTATGGTTACGCCTGTCTGCAGGAAATCTACTATAATTACCCCTTCTGCCTCCAGAAAACGGATGCCATCACTTTCCCGGCTGATTTCTGCACACGAATTTTTTGGGGGTAGGGGATGAAGGATTTTTCCATTGTTAAGGCTGTTGTTTTGCCTCAGGATCAAAATGGTGAATCCACGTTTCATTCATTGTTTCGTACCTTCCAATAAAAGTTTTCATCAGCTTCAAAATGGCGGACGATATCTTCACAGCACAGCACTCGTTCCCTTTTCTGATGTGCATTCAGATCTTTCGGGATCCGTGGAGAGGAAACTTTTCGCATTCCCAAAATATCCACAAAAATGTCATGTACACACCTATGGTAGATTCCAAATGTGACCTCAAAGTGCGGCAATGTTGTTCGGCGATCCTGCATTATCATATCGTGAATAACAGTTACTTTTTCATCTTTGGCAACGGAGATGGGATTACCACTCCTTGGTGCATCTTCCACACTTGTTCTGCCTCGTTTGAAATTGGCCACCTAGTTTTTCGCTGCCGCATAAGACGGAGCACTGTCCTCAAGTGTCTTCTGCGTACCCTCCAGTTTCCTTCAGCGCATTCCTCTTCAAATGAAATTAATGACGACGCGGCGTCAATTCAATGACGGCACGGTTCTCGATTCTCTCCATACTCGCCATTTTATTTGCACAATGACACTCAACGCACTCTAGCGGAAAAACAAATGAATCTGGGCTCACGAAATTTCACTTACACATCCACGAAGAACCCTAATAAAAACTGTTATCGTCGGTTATACGAGACATTGCGGCAACTAGGCTAGAAACTTTTCGACCGCCCTTCATACAGAGGTCATAGCCCACATTCCTTCGCCACAGCTTCCAGTGATAAAAAAAAGCAACGCTCCTCAGACACCAGCACCTCGCCCGCCGTTCGCCACCATCTGCTCCACAGCACCCCACTCTCTAGCCGTCACAGTGTGATCTCCCCGGTCGGCGGCCAGTTGGCTGCGCCCATGGATCGGGCGGGAAGGGAGCGAGTCAGCCCTTCCAGCGCTGCCGCTAGAAGATGCCGCAAGAGGGCGCAGCGCCCCAGCGACTGCCCACTCCTAGCGGCGCGGCCGGAACTTCGAGACACACGGCATCGCCCATCTGCGAATTCGACGTTTGACGAGAAAGATATAATTAATGTCTAATTAGTGCACGCGAAATCTGTAATCTAGCCTCATAATACATTGCAACGCCATGAGACGCCCAACTAGGCGGGAAATAAATCCAGTTCATTTGCCGTCGCGACATTGCCGCCGTGCCGACGCGTCGGCGGATAATGTGTTAACATTTATTCCAGCCGGACTCAACATTAGCGCAACGGGGGGGGGCGCTTTCTGTCCTCTTCGTTCGTCCCACCCTGGCGGGGAGAACAAATTTGTGATGACCTGGCTCTGGCGAACAAAATCTTGACTTCTTCATGCGTTGATGTGGTAGGCGTAGAGCATAACCACACGGGAAAGCAGCGTCCATAAGAGGCAGTAGTGTTTGCTCATTGTAAGTACTGGAAAGAGTTAGCTTCTATGTACAAATACTCTTCTATTCCAACCTCCTAACCTAATTCTACAGGCTATATACAATTCTAATGGAAAATAATGTACAGGCAGTCTCTTTGGTTACAATTTCAGGAAAACTTGTTCATATTATATACAGGGCGATTCAGTCCTCATTCCTAAGACGCCGGAATGTTATTCTATATATAATGTACATACAGAGTTTACCAAAATCGGATACTCTTCGTCGTTTAGTTTCGAAAATAATTAACGTTAAACTTTGGTTTATGCGCTTGTGCTCGTGTAACATGGGCTACGGCAAGTGAGCAGTCGGCTTCACCTCACCCTTTCTGGCCTGGACCGGCCAGGGCTCACTACATCTCTGGCTCTCGAGTTGCTCTGTGCTCTCAGTGTTTGTTGGACTGTCGAAATAGTGACATTTACGAATGCGGAATATGCAGACATGATTTTTGTCTATAGTTTCTGTGGAAATGCGCGTGCAGCTAGGCAAGAATACCAGCATCGTTACCCATCGAGAAGAGAACCGGACGCACATGCGTTTGCAGCGGCTTTTCGTCGTTTGAAAGAAACATTTAAATTAAATAGTCATGCGCAGAAAAGTGACCTGGACTAACAGCACTGAAATGCATTATTTAACAAATTTGGTTTTTAAGATGTGTTCAAAGATCCTCGCACATGGGTAACAGAAGGCGCGACACTTCTCTGGAAAAAGCAATTACTAATAGTGTTCGTGAAGCCGCGGAAACGAGCACAAGGGAAATAGGGTCAACGCATCACAGTCCCTCGCACAATGTACAATTCATGCGGAAAAATTATGACCTTCCCATTGTCAACGGGTGCAGCATTTGTGCAATACAGACTTCCAACAACGTTTCGATTTCTCTAGTCATTTCTTGCACAAGTGCAATGAAAGCCAGGACTATCTCAACACGTTCTGTGGACAGATGAAGCGTATTTTACAAGAACTGGCACAATTAATCTGCACAATTTGCATGTGTGGTCAGAGGAAAATCCACATTGTATGCGTACCGTAGCTCATCCAGAGCGATTATCCGTAAATGTGTGGATTGGCATTGTGAATAAATTTATCATCGATCTTTACGCCTTATCCGAGCGCTTCGAAGGTGCTCAGTATCTGCATTTTATAACTCCGGTATTTCCTACGCTTTTGGAGGATATCTCGTTGAATGCACGGGCACAGAGGTGGTACCAGCTTAAAGGCACAGTCCCACATAATTATCGCTGAGTTTGGGAATTCCTAAATATAAAATTTCAAGATAGGTGAATCGGACGAGGAGACCCACTAGCATGGCCGGTACGGTCTCTGAATGTGATCCCCATGACTTTTTTTCTGGGGGTTAATGAAAGGCCACGATTATGCTACCGAAGTCGTAGATCGTGATAACCTTGTTCGGCGTATTGAAGGCGTGGCAGAAGTAAAGGGACAACTCGACAGAGTCGTGCGCGTCACCGAGGTCGTTTTGGCACAGATGCTTAGCTTGCGTTCACGCAAGAGGAGGCCATTTTGAACAGCTGTAGAGCGCCTGTTACTCGAAGAGAAAGTGCAAAATTTATACTGTATACGCAAGCAATAAAATATCCTAAATAATACTTAATTATACGTATTTTCTCTCTCCTTTTATATATTTTGTTAGATAAGTAGGTGATAATAGCAACAGGGAACAATAATTATTAATGTAATATTTGGGCTTCCATTACGCAAAAAATGATCAATGACAAAAAAATTGAATAGAGCTTGCCCTATTTCCTTTTGCATACATAAATAACATAGTGTACTCTATCGTAGGGTCCCTTATAAGCAACGAGGACTGAATCACTTGTATTCTTAAGCCTAAACAACAAGAGAGAACAACAAAAAATTACATCACATGAGTAGCAGTAAAACATTCTAAATGGAAACCCAATGAGAGGTTACAATATATAAATGTGTAACATGCCTGTTGGCAAGAGAGAAGGACAACAAGCCCCATGTAAATAAAATCAATTTTTAAAGGAAATGCGAAACTGTAGAAATTCAGCACAGCGTACTGCAGATGAGTCAGGAGAGATACTGTGGATGAGGCTTAAGCAGTGCCGGATCTAGCCAAAATGCATAGTAGAGCGCCCAAGTAGAAGGTAAATAAATCCAGTTCAATTGCCGGCGGCGGGAATATGTTAAGAATTGTCAAGTACCATCTAATTTTTGCACCCTTTCTTGGAATAAAAACGCGGTAATTCATAATAAAGTAATTATTGACAGTACGATAACAGTTCATCAAGAAGTTCCGGCGATTTTCTGTCTGGTTGTACTCAATGATACAGAATCATTAAAATTACATAATACAATGTTTTCTTTGAATATTTCCCCTTATTATCTCTGGAGCTAAATTTTCTTGCAATAACAAGAAGGTTAATTGAAGTTCTCTATAGAATGAGAGCAGCACTTCTTTCAAGGAAAACAACGGCTACAGAATGTACACAAATGGAAATAGAAAATCATTCTTACAGTATATTTTATGGTAAACAATGTAATTCCATTTTTGTGAACATCGTGTTTTGCATAATTATTTTGAAGAATCAAATAAAAGTTCCTACAATATTAAAAATTAGTTTTAATAAATATGCCTTGAAATATTATTTAATATATTTGTGCTGAATCATCTAGATAACTGAATTGTTCTTCGTAACAAATTACATCTTTTGTTATTAAAATTCCCGAATAAATCGCACTTCAATATCAGATTTCCACTCATTATCCGTTGATCAACCTCAAAAGATTTCCTTCAATAGCTACGAACTCCACCGAAGTTCCCTAAGCGACGATCGAGAGCGGCGCTTCTTTCGGAGAAGACGTCGAGAACAAAATGGCAGCACGAGGCCACTTCCGGCGGATGTGGCGTGGCTGGATCGCGGACGCCCTGCGGCGACGGCGGCGGAGTTGGGAAGTTGCGCGAGGGACGGAAGTTGCCGGCCGAGGGCCCGGCCCTTGCGACAGAAGCAGTGCAGTGCCCGCGGACACGCCCTCCGCCCGGACCTCCTTTCCGTTGCACTAGCGTTGCAACAGACGGGGAGATTACCCTTCACGGTATTCCGGCTATCTCCCTGCTACCGTCTTCCACTTTTGATGTCAGAATCACTGGCGCTTTAGGTTCAGTTATTTTCGCCGCCCTTCTTTTCTATGGAGGATTTAATTTTTATAATTATATTTCTACAATTACAATCACTTCCTGATTGTAATTGACTGATAATGACAGATTTTCGACACTAGCTAGATGTTAGGTCAAATTTATCCACAGTCTGAAGAATCCTAGCGGCTAACTGCTCTGATCGGTCGTTTTCCGTGGTTTCTCCGATCAATATCAGGCAAATGCCAAAATAGTACCTTAATAAACGGTACATGGGCCGCGCGGGATCGTTCCTTTCTCTTTATTGTCTTATTTTCACTCCTTACATTCATATACACACTCACGTACTACACTATCACGCATGTCGGGAGACCAGACAGGAGCTTGGAGATTGTCCCGCCTGAAGCGGGGCTCCGCTGGTGGGAGATACCTGGTTCGGGAAAACATCACTAGCTGACGTGTATGTCTGTGGCTAATCTTACGTACCAGTAGAGGAGAAACACCGGGCCGCCTTACCACATTAACTACTTACTCTATTCCAGGCGTACTTTCTTTATGGCAGTCCCTACGCCTTATGATCATACCTGATATGTTGGAAAGATGATTATGAAGATATGATAGGAATGGTGGTGGCTTTGAGAAAGCCGAAAAAGAAGAACTCCGAGAAAATCCGCCGTGAACCCACTTTGTCGACCACAAATTCCACAGGCATCGACCGAGATTGGAAACCCTGTCCCAGCGAAGGAAGACGAACGGTCTGCTACCTACCCCATGGTCACTATGTCTCAGGACAAAGTGTTCCAAGACATGAGATGGTCAAGGTTGGATTAAGGAATTAGCAAGCTAATCACACACTTATGGAATGAAATAGTGGAAGTCATCTTTGTCAAGATAATTCAATGAATCATTTAACATAGATGATTTTAATTAATTTCTTTAATGATGTCAACACCGCTTCATTAGCATTCCCACAATTCACGTACTTATGGCCTTGCTGGCGCTCAATAACTTAAGTAATAATTTACATTTGTTAGGGATAAAAAATATTTATTAAATTGATAAATTGTAAATGTTATAGTTTATTTTCGTTTTCATTGTGATTACATTTAACATATTCAATATTTAAATATTGTAAGGGAGTGCCATAGTTCGGTAAAGTTAAGGTCTCGAGGGATAACGAGTCAATTTGATTCTAGGATCTTGGCAAAAATTGCAATTTCAATGTATTTCACAGACTCAAGGCGGATCCTCGCTGTCAACTAGAAAATGGGCGAGCAACAGCGAGTCGCCTTTGCTTCAAATGTATTTTGGCATAATGGTATTTTGGATGCGTAATGCATCTACGATAGAGACCTCAGAACTAGTAAGGGGCAATGAAGAGGAACAAACAGAGATTTAATTTACTCCCGCGCTAGAACGGTGTGGAGCACCTAGCAACAGAGGTGGGCAAGCAAACGTAGCAAGTGGAAAGGTCAAAATACGTCGTATCTTGCGGTCTTAAGTGTATCGAGGTGCAGTAAGTGCAGTGAGATTATGTTTTGTATTAAGTTGCTGAGATTCCGAGTAAACTGCAAGGAAAATACACATACTTCGCACTTCGGAAGCTGATGAAACAGCGGCAAAGTACATGCAACAGAACAGAATAGAATGTCCAATGTGTTCCTTCACGAGTTCGGTTGTTTATGACAGTATAAGTTTAAAACGTAAGTAATAATGAGATATGGACACGTATTGTTGAAAGGTAAGGTAATATAACCAATTACTATATTGTAGTTATAAAATATTTAATAGTGTGTCTTGTTAAATAACAGTCAAACGTAAATGTGAAGAAACCACAGCAAGATTCTGGCTGTTTCCTACAGTCAGAAATTACATTGAATTTAATGTAGTTTAATGCACTGTTTCATATTAAATTTAATGTACCGTGTACGTTAAAACGATATTAATGTGTTTGATGCATTAAATTTAATGTTAAAATTAAAATCAATGTAGATTTAATGTAGACTACATTAAAGATAATGGACCTAGTAAATTAAACCGATATTAATGTGTTGTACATTAAATTTAATGTTTAAATTAAAATCAATGTAGGTTTAATATACATCAGTACATGAAACTTGATATACCTTTGCCTACATTAAAAAGATATTAATATTAATTAATTTTATGTTAAATTTAATTTAACATAATTAATTTAAACATTAAATTTAATGTTTAAATTAATATTCACGGAGATTTTATAAATAATTATGGAATGTATGGAACATAGATACTGTTTAAAAATTTAGAAATATTTTCTTCCGTTTTTCTAACTTACGTATAATAAATTTAAAATATATTTTCAACATGTATACAAAAAATATAAATTTTTAAAATTTGTATTTACATTCAAATTGGTAACAAATAAAATCGTAAACATTTTCGTAATAAAATTGTAGCAATGTACATAGTACGCTAATGCTTTAGTAAACAATTTTTTCAAATTCTCCGGAAATATTTAAATTTTATCAAAGAAATGTCACTGTAACAATGTCAGAATTTAGCATTCTTTACGGCTACGAAACATATTTCCGAGCGTAAACGCGTCCAAAACAGGTAAAGAAGTAGTGACAATTATATATAATATACATAATTCTGTAGACTTAATATATATTTAATATATATTACGTCTAAAGAAATATATTCCGTAGACGTAAAGAATATATTATACACATCATAGCGGGCAATACATCACGCCTAAGAACCTGCTGCAGCAATTAGATGTCGCAATAGCTCAGTGGTTAGAGCACCTGCGCGTGAACCAGGAGTCTCGGGTTCGAATCCCGGTTGGGGTGACTAGTTCGTTGAACAAATTTAAACATTAAAATAAATTTGTTGCTCAGTACCAAGGTCAGAAACTTAGTATTCTTTACGTCTGCAGGACATATTTCCGAGCGTAAACACGTCCAAAAAAGTGACAATTGCATAAATCCCAACGGGCAATTCATCAGGCCATGTTCAGAGAATTGATTGTCTCGATAGGATAGTGGTTAGAGCAACATGTACGTAAATTTCACTTACGTGCATGATACTTACTTTAATGTACTTTTACGTTAAAAGTAATGCGGAAATTTCTCACAGTGTAGTAATATTAAAATATTAACTTAATGAAAATCCTTAACGTAAAAAATACGATTGTTACATTTACAATGTTATTAATTACAATATGAAGTTCTCTGCGTTGCCCAGAAATTTATTGATCAAATGATATTTTCGACTGGAAAGGGAATGAATTCTATGTATGCTGTTTCCTAGCCCTGTCCTTGCTCGTCCCGCCCTACCTCGTCCCTTGCGCCTAGCTCCACCCTCTCCCTACTCATCAGTGACCCTCCCCGTCCCATCCTGCCTCATCTGGTTCACCTCCCCCTCCCTGCCTTGCCATGTTTGCTAGCACCATAGTTACTATAGGTAGCTGTGAAAAGAAACATTTTCGCGTTCTCCCGCCAAACTTAAAGTAACAATTTTGACCTGTAATGGCGGTATTAGAGTTTAATTAAAAGGCATTTAATATTGAATTTTGTATGCTTTAAGAAACGTTTAATGCTTCTTCATGACGTTCCTCGCTCTTTTTGAAAAACGGTAAGAGTGCTTTACAGGGTTAATTTATGATATACGGTGAAAGGAAGGAAGATAGGTAAATTTCACACATTTTTATTCAGACAATAACTTTTCTCTTTTCTCTTTTGAAGACCACGTGTATAATATTTTAATAAGATTGGTACAAAACTGAAGATTTGCGTGAAACAAATAGAAAGCATACTTCTTCATATAAAGGAAAATAATATTTTGAAAAATGTAGCCTGAGTTATACGCACAAAACACTTTACTTTTAAAGTGGAAAACGCATCAAAATCTGTTCTGCCGTTCTAGAAATTGACCCGGACAAAGCAGCAGCCAGGGAAAAATCGTAAAAACATTTTTTTAATTATCTAACCACGAGATTATACTAAACCCCACGAGATTATACTAAAAAGATTTTTTTTTTGAAATCAGACAGACACTCCACTTTTATTTATATAGATATAGAGAAAATATATGTAGGTCTAGAAGATTTTAGCTATAAACAACAACCATCACAAGTCATATATTGCTTTCTTGAAAGTTTCTACATAGGTAATATAATATTTTTAATTAATGCGCCGTTCTTTTATAGCAAGCTCTTAAGGCTTTTTTTGCCGTATCCAGTTACTCTCTTAATTGAGGTGTACAATATGGTGGGTGAGGTGTACAATATAAAACCAAAACCATCACGTTTGGTAGGGGCCGCAAATATAGTGAAACTCAATACCGTTTAGGCAACGAAAATATTCCAAGAGTCTTGTCTTGTAAGTACCTGGAATAATTTTTGATTGCAAATTGAGTTAGGAAAATCAGGTAAACTTTGTCGTAGGGAAAGCATGGAGATCTTTGCATTTTACTATGCGAATACTAAAAAAGCGTACTGCGAAATCGAGAGAATTAGCTTATCCCTAGTTCGTCCATTAATGGAATACGGGACGGTAAAGGACCCTTACAGAATCTCACAAACGGAATATTTGAATAGAGTACAGAGAAGAGCGAGTAAACTTATTTTCCGAAGCAATAGGAAGAAAGTAGAATGGGAATCTCTAGAAATCAGGAGCGTTAAGGCAAGACTCTGTGCTTTGTACAAAGCGTATGCCGGCTTTCCAGCGTGGAAAGATATTCACATCAGGCTCAGTAAACCCACATACTTTAGTTGAGGGGATCACAAGCACAAAATTCAGTTCAGGCCACAGAGAACAGATGTTGGAAAATTTTCCTTTACAAATAGAACCATAACGGACTGGAACAAGTTGCCTGTGACAGCCTTGGAACCCTTTCCTCAAGGTGTTCAAAGATTTAAAAGTAAATTAACTAAGATATTTAGTAAGTTAGGTTTATTAAAACAGTTATTTTATTATTATTATTATTATTATTATTATTATTATTATTATTATTATTAATTACTGTTACCACCTTTAGTATTGTAATAATTATTAAATGCATTACTTTATGATATATATATATATATATATATATATATATATATATATATATACACACACACACACTAGCGACTATACAGAGTGAGTCACGTAACTTTAGCACCTCCTGTAACTTTTGAACGGTTGAAGTTTTTGCAATGCAGTTTTCACGGAAGTGCATGAGGGGAAGGGGCTAATAGATACGTGCATTAATTTCTATTTTATCACTTGTATTTTACGAGATTTTTTAGGTAACTTTGTTTTTTCAAATGGAACTATACATATTTTTTCAGTCTACCATGACGAGCGTAAAAAGACGAATCTAATGATGTACATATTGTCATATGTTAGATAAGCATTTTTTTGATTAATTTTGATTTTTGCGACTGGGATTTAACGGACATTTTGAATAGTCCACCACACAAGGTCACGCTGCGCTCCACCAGCAACGCGCGCCCGTGCCTGGGAAGGGAGATTTGAAGATACGAAACGTATTCCAAATATTCACAAAACCATAGCATTTTTTTCCTGAACTGTGCTTTCCATCCTTCCGCGTTTTCAGATTTTCGACTTTCTTTGATTGAAGGAATTTAAGGATGGAAAAAAAGGATTTGTCATTAGTTTGTATCGTAATAAAATTGTTTATAACTTCAACTCCATTTAATGGGGTTTCATAAGATACGTAGTAATGGGATCTTGAAACAAAGCACAATAAGAATAAATAATTAAAACTGTACAAAAAATATTGCGTATTTTGAGCAAACAATTTCAATGTTAATAAGAATATAACAAATAACTTCGGGATAGAAATAATCTTATTTCAATAAATACTACTTAAGACAAATCCGTATTTTCAATCCCTAAGAAACACAAAATATCTGAAAATGGATCAGTATGGAAAGGAGAGTTCAGGAAAAAATGCAACGGTTTTGTGAATATTTTTCGTATCCTCAAGTACTAAAATCCCTTCCCTTTCCCGACCCCGCATTTGCTGGGGGAGCGCTGGGTGACCTTGTGGGGCTGACAGTTACAATGAAAATATCCGTTAAACACTAGTCGCAAAAAATCACAATTACTCAAAACAATGCTCATCTAACATATGACAATATTTATATCTTTGATTTTGTTTTTTTACGCTTGTCATGATAGACTGAAAAAATATGTATTGTCTCATTTGAAAAAACAAAGTTACCTCAAATATCTCGTAAAATACAAGTGATAAAAGAGAACGTGACTCACCCTGTATATAAATACTAGCGTGTGTGTATATATATATATATACACACACACATATATATATATATATACACATACTAGTTTTGTCATGCCAAGAGTTTTGTAACATAGTATCTCTTCTTTCCATTGCCACTGTTACACCATCCTTCCATTTCACTCTTGGCCGTCCTCTTTTCTTCCGTCTTGCTGGTGTCCAGTTATAAACCTTTTTGGGCAGTCTTTCTGAATCCATCCTTTGCAAGTGGCCGTACCATAACAATCTTTTCTTTTCAACAACATCAGTTAAACATCCTTCTATATTTAATCGCCTTTTTATAGTCTCTTTTTTTACATGATCAAGCAGCGTGACTCCACAGCATCTTCTCCAAAAACTGTTTTCAACACTATTAATCCTCTTTTTCAGAGCTTGATTTAGTACCCAAATTTCAGAGCCGTATGTTACTGTGCTCTCCACCAAATATTTAAACAGCTGGATTTTTGTTTTAGTTCTAACGTCCTTACTCCAAAGTAGTGGGTTTAATTTGCTGATTATCTGTCGACCTTTTCCTATTTTTGATAAAATATCGGCTTGATCCGTACCTTCTTCATTCAGAATTACTCCTAAATACTTAAAATCTTGTACATTTTTTTATCTTAGAACCCTCTAGAATTAAATCTTCCTGTACATCACCAAATTAAATCATCAAATTACCATGAAATTAAATATATAATTATATTTTAAGTAGTATTCGTATTGAAGTGTGGTGACGTGTTGTGAAGTATAGTGCAATGCTAAAGTAGAAAGAGAAGTGAAGTGCAAGTGTTGTGAAGTGAAGTGGACTGGACGTCAGTGTAATAAAAAGTCGTGTATTTATTGATGTAAAATATCTGTAGAAGACCACCATAAAATGTAGAAATAATGCGGTTATTGTTGTTAAAGCCTTTATTGTCATCATTGTTATCATATTATTATTAATATTACTGTCTTAAAATTATTTTAAGTTACATTGTATTTAATTCTTAATTATAAAATATAAATTAAAATTATAAAATATAATTATAAATTTTAGTGTTCTGCCACCAGGTTGCATAAACCTATCTGCGGAAGTAAATATCTATCTATCTAAAGATGGTAGTAAAGCTAAATCGCAATGTGACTCAATTCACGAGAAAGTCCAGAGAGTAAACATTATTCCAACCCACAACCATATTGAAACATACGACCCTTTGCACCAACGCGTTGAGTCGGTAGCCAACTCGTCATGCATACCGGCTCTGAAGGAACAGTATATCCACTAGTAAAGAAATCTTCTTCGCATCAATTCTGTGTCAATAGAATTCTCCGCACATCCAAGTCAAATTGTAAAATCTCTCCCAACTTTACACAGGCATCAGAACCTGTTGCCCTGAACATCGTTATTCAGTGGCCTCCACTGCCACTCCACGCCTACAATGAGTACTATCCAAACTCCGTCTTCGCCTCTTACTTGGACGCACAGTGCGCTGAAAAGCACGTATTAGAGGACAAAAATAAAATTGATTATTTCGTGTATCAACTGTTATGGTCATTATTTCCGTAAGTGCAGTGCACGTGTGACGTGGCGCCGACCCAACGGTCGGTGGTTTTCCATAACCACTCGCACCAGCGAAGTATCGCCCCCGCCGGGACAAGCTCTATGCTCCCGACTGCTCTCCCGGCAGGTGTGATAGCTTAGTGCTTGTTAGTGTGTGTTTAGGTAAGGGATGAGAATAGGACAATGAAGAAGATGAAAAGGTCGCGCGCGGTTCGTGACCCGTTTGTTGGGGTACTGCTCCGGCATTTGCCTGATGTTGATCGGAGAACCACGTGAAACTATTGATCAGAGCAGGCAGTCGCTAGAATTCTTCTCCAGACAGCGGCTGAATTCGACATAGCTATTAGTCCAGCTTAGTGACGAAAATGCTGCCATCATCGGGACTCGACCCTAGGACCGGCCGGCCAGAAGCACTGCAGTGACATCCGTTGATGCCCTCAGCCGCCTAAACCGGTACAAAAAAAATCGTGGTCATGCAAAACAGATATACATTTATGCTTTTTAAAAGATCTTTTAACTAACATGGTGTTATTACCTTCTAGTGACACCATTATGACCATCTAGTGATGCACGTACAACACAGATTACGTAAAACGCAATGTAATATCAGTAATTTTAGTATAAAATTATATCTCATTTAAAAATGCTTTACCTGCTGTGGCCTGAGCTGAGATTTGCGGGGAAAATATCGATTTAAATAATTTTATTTTAATCTTAATGGCATCTCCGGGTAAATAAGGCCGTAAAAATTCCAGTTTTTTAAAATGTTTTTAGTATGTCAAAAAACAGTTTTCATTTAATGACAGTTTAATAAATCTTACCGTATTTTAACTAATTCTCAAAATTGTGAAAGAATTTAAATTCATTACTAGAAAACTTAACAGACACATTATTTTCGACCTTTAGAACGATGGAAAATACTTAAAAAATAAAGATCACTAGCATACCCCTGCGAGAACTCTTGCATGTTAAACTCCACCCTTTCCCTATCCTTTCCATTAAGAAGGAAAGTTGTAAATAAAATGAGTTTATTTGTTTAAAAAAAGTATAAATATAACTTCTAATGTACTTACAGAATAACAAACAAAACTAACAACGTAAATGGTGTTGGAAACAAATTTTCAATAAAGGTTTATTCAGCATTATAGAGAGTTGTTCTAGGAACAATTCATACTTGTTTAAAAACATTTGAAGAAATTATTCAATCTTCCTTGAGAGTAATTTTTTCGCTTTCCTTGATTGTCACAAAAATATTAAAAAAGGTTTTTACCTTCAGAAGGCCAAGTAAAGTAGTGTGAAAATACCGGATCGGGCAAGTACAACCCTACTCTTTGTATTATTATTTCATTTTCCTTGATTTGTTATGAGGAGCAGAGGGGATTTTGGAGAGTCAGTGTGCCAGCTTGCTGGGGTGCAAAAATTGAAAACTTATTTGTATACTAAAAAGTATTGGATTATTTTCTGCGTTTTTACGTACCTCAAGAAGAGCAATTCCAAGCCAAAAAATAATCAAACTAATATTGTTACATTTTAGTACTAAATACCATTTGATACCATTAGAAACAATTTAGTAGGCTTAGACTTAACTTCTGTACGTGGGAATGTTCCTCAAACGAGGTTTGCGTATTGAATATCTCACTGAACTGACATCTTGAGTTAAATATCAAACGGTGTATTATTTACAATATGAGTTTGCAGCTGGGCGTTGATGCACATACTTCCAGATATCGCCAACATTTAAATCGTGCGTTTGGACTGCGATCGTTGGCAGTGTGAAGTGACTTGTTCTTTGTGTCGAGTGACGTGTTTGACATTGTTCTTTCTATAATTTTGAATTAAGTCTTTTTTTAATTAATTCACGTAGTACTGTAAGCTAGCACGTTTTGATTTTTGTTTTTCATTTATTTGATTTCATTATTTTTTGTTTTTCATTTATTGCGATCGTTGGCATTTGTCGAGTGACTTGCGCTATTCTTTCTATCATTTTAAATTTAGATGCTTTTTTAAATTAATTCACAAAGTATTGTAGCTAGCGCGTTTTGATTTTGTTTTTCATTTATTTCAAGCTATTTTCCTTTAGCTAATTTAAAAAGTTTGTTCTTTGTGTTGTGCCATAGCACACGTTTTCCCCTACTACCTCCGCGTACCCGTGCGATAACTCTCGCATGTTAAATCCCACAGTCATCCCTATCCTTCTATTCCCATTTTAAGAGGGAAAGTTGTTAACGGAACGTGATTAATGTTTAAAAATTTATAAAGGTAACTTGCAATGGACTAACACAATATCAAATAAAAATAAAAAACAATGCAATTGATGTTTTCAGTTTTCACTCTTCACTGTACACTCACATCCGTCGACAATTAAGTACACAGAACTTAGAGACTACGGCTACGTTAATTGAAAGGCTTCACAACACGCATAAGAAACAATTTTCATGAGTATCAAGCATTTACAATAGTTCTTCTAGTTCTTGCTGAAGAGCAAATCTTGAATTAAGTATTATGCAAATAAACCTCGTTAGACTGCACAAACCACGGTGTGTACAGAAAACGTAAATAGAAGATGGAGGAATCTAAGCCTTCTAAGCGTGTTATCACAAAAATATCTGCCAGCAACAAGGGCTGAAATATTTAGGTGTCATTGATAGTATTGAAACGCCGAATCGAACATTTAATTGGAAGTCCATGAATATCTCATCGTTTAGATTAAGGTGTGAAAATCGTTTCTTTGAGCCATAGAACGCTTTGTTTTATTTGACTATATAGAACCGAAAAGATTGGCAAGTGTTGCGAGTTGCATTTGATATGAATATTTAGATGCGTTTTTTTAAACATATCCTTCACATTTTTAAAGTCAAAGTGCAATTCGTCACGTCTCCGTGAAATTATCTTTCTTTAGAGACCTCATTTATAAAGATTGGTTGCGTGTGAGAGCCGCAAAGGACAGTTATACTACTGAAATAATAAAGGAGACATAAGATATGTAAAAAATAAACAAGAAACAACAAATATTAATTAATAATATATATAATATATTTAATAATTAGAACTTCCTAGCAGCCAGTCAACCACACAAAATTGATTAAAGATAATGAGAGTAATTAAATATGAGATGGCGCCATCTGTAATTTGAATTTTTCAAATCATTACAATAAATCCTACTTAGATTTAATAAGTGACTGCAAGGACATTTTCGCATTACTTAACTGCGCATGAAACTCAATGAGCACATCGCAGCCCTCTGTGCGTCGCTGTCGCACCGTTACCCGGCGCAGCGCCGGCCTTCCTCGGAGCCTCCTTGACCGCTGACCGCTTTGTGTACCTCCGTCTCGGACGCGGCCTTTGCCTTCGCCTCCGCGCTACCAGAGCGTTTTCTTAGTGCGCGGCCTCCTTGCGTCGTGCTACAGTGAACGGAGCTGATGCTTTTTAGAAACATGTGTTTTCAAGTGTGAGCTTAGTTGCTTGCAGGTTTAATTCGCTTTGAAACAGGAATATGGCATCGTGACTTTTGATGTTGCCGCCAGCCAATAAAAGAATTGTTTTCGTAATTAGTATTTTTACTTTCTATTAAAAAATTATACATAGTATTAACGATTAAATGAAGTAAAAAGTCGTTCGGGCTGCCTCGTGATTTGGGATCGGATGGCAACTGCTGGCTAGGTACAGGATCAGTTTACTTCGATAAACTATAACATGATTGTACATACAATTCTTCAATTGTTGAGAACATCTTCTACTCCACACCACTTTACTTTTTTAGAGTTAATGTCGAAGAAATTAGTGCTTCGCTACTGCAATTCTAAACAGGACGTTTAGGTTATGTTTCGTAACGTGCTACAAAAGATTAGCTGAACACTAAATAATCCAAACGATTTGTGTAATTTGAAGAAAATAGTGTTTGACATATAGGGACGGATCCAGCCAATTATTTGGGAGGGGACATCATGTTTAGTTTGTTAAATAATAAACATATCTTTTATATTTTATATTATTTTTGTTGTGTTTATGGTACTATACAGTATTATTTTTTAAAATAATTACATACATAATACATCAAACACAAATAAGTATTTAAACCCCTTTTGTCAAAAAAAATTGTAATAAACAAAACCTCTGGTCATTTGGCCTCCATCCCTTCTCCATTCCCTACTGTTAACAAGAAATTATTAATTAAACTAATGTTGGAATTTTTGATTTAATCTTAATAATGGAAACTTATATTTGAATAATTCACAGGCATGATTTGAAAGTGGGACGTCGATTATCCAAACGTCAATCATCTGAAACTTCAAATATCCGAGCTCATATTTTCTCTGAATAATTATTTTTTTAAGTACCGTAAACTATACGTATTAATTTTCTTTTGTAATTTTGAATATTGAGAGTGATCCCCCATAAAAATTGACAGTGATAAAATATTAATGAGATACTTTACTATAGTCAATCATCCGACTTCAGTGAACTTTGACATATCCTATCCAAATTCATTTTATGTACACTTGCCATTTACTTCGGATATTCGACATCCCACTGTAATTTAAGAATATAATAAATACTTAATGTGACAGGTTTGAAAGTAATACTCAACTAGATTCAAATATGTACATTTTGAGAGAAGAATTTAAGGTGAAGAGGCTATTTCATTATAATATAAGAGGATTGTTTTGCGGTTTCTGGAACGTTCGCAATTACAAACTACAATAGTTTATTTCAAAGCGGGATTTAATTGATAGAAAATACTGGTTCGGGAAGGGTAGACGAACAAGAAAAGTTATATTTTTTGTATTCCTTTAAAGAAATTTTCGTTTCCTGTTCACTATTTCATCGCACTGAATAATACCAGGCGTATGCCGGAGGAGTATCATAACAGTGATCGCGCCCGGAATCATTACTGACTCATTCACTCACTCAACCCACCCACTCTCATTAACATTCACTCACTCACTGACCGACTCTCTCACTTGGATACAGAACTACCGTTTTATCATTCCAAATCCATAAATTGAAGAATTTGGGTTTTTATTCAAGTTCCATCAAAGTAGATTTAATCTCGTGTTATTTAGAGGAGTGCTTATCCATGTTTCTGTACGTTTTCAAACAATAGACATCGTTATAGAATTATTATGTAGCTATGACGTGTCTCTCAGCCAAATGACATATTGTTCGTTTACAAGAAAAAAGGTACATATTGTAGTGATACCGAATAAATTCAAGTTTATTCTGCCGCAAAATAACTCCACGCAGGCGGCGACGCGAGAGATGCGAGGCGCCACGGAGGCGACCCGAGGGCCAGGCGAGGCGCCACGGTGTCGGCACCCTTCGCTCCCTAATTCGTCAAGGACACGTGTGCCCCAACTCTGGGTGGCCGCTCCGCACACGACCCCTTCAGTATTTTTCCACGACGCCTGGAACTCTTCCGTCAACCTCCCTAGAGATTCCTAGCCCCTCACACCCCCCGGTCGTTAATAACTGCCCATTTTCGACGCAAAATTAAAGCGAGAGGGAGCGATAACCAGCCCCTCTCTCACTCTTTTCTCGGCCTCGAAAACATCCTCTGATTGGGCAGAAAATATCTAATGCGCAGTACCCTTTCGCCAATAGCAGCCAGAATTCGGGTTTGGTCTAGAATATTCCAGAGTCACAGGGATAATTTTGGTGGGGGGAACGAGGTTTCCTAAAACTTGGAGCGACGAGGCACAAAAGAGAAGCTTGGGAGCCGTGTTCAGAATCGGACGCAAGTGGCGGCCGCAGGGGGGAACCTGTTATATTCTGTTGTGGCGTTCGGTTCGATGGACTTAAAAAAAATTATTAAGTTTCTTGTAGAGTTTGGGTACAAGACTTCTGTGACGAACGCAGGCCGCAGAACAGTATTATGAACATTTGACAGCAATTCGTATTATATTACGTCCGATTTACGTGCGAACTCGAGACTCTCTTTTCCTTTGTGAATTTGTGCGATAATTCACGGGCTCATTAGTATCAAAGTATTGTGAGATCGACCGGGAATGAACCGACCGTGTCAGTGAATGAACTGTGCTGACCCATTCACCGCAGCGAGCAGACGGCGCTTTTGTGTTCCGGCCGCCTTGGCCGCTACCCTCGCAAGTACCTGATCTGACCTACATTTTCCGAGCGGCGCCCCTCGCCCGCCACGAACCTCGCCAGCCGAACTGCCAGCTGACCTGAGGTCGTTCAACTTCAGTGGGTGGCACAGGCCGCCTAACAGAGGTATTTTCTGTCTGAGTGTCTTATGTCGTACATGCGATCGAGAGGTGTGAACAGTACATCAGACAATCAGTGTTGACTTCCTCTCGACCGGGCGACGAAGAGGAGTTCCCGGCCGCGCATGGCCGTCAAGCGGGAATTCGCGCGCGAAGAAGAGTTTCATCTGATTGTAATCACTTTGTAATTTTTTGTTCTCTTATGTGCATGACATTTCATTTTTTTGTTTTATTTCGATTTTGGGGGCATGCTCGCCAGAGTTATCATCACCAGACCATTAGCGTTTTCTTTTGTTAATGAATAAATTCAACTTGTTCTAAATTCACATGTTTGACTTCTCATTCAACCTAGGCCACCGGCTTCCTCCATCTCCGCCGTTTCAGGTAATCTGTCGACTGAGCGGGCCGGCTACCCGTCTGAGGCGCCCAACCGAAGACGCGAGGGTAGTTGCAATTGGCTTTCCCACCGTGGGGCTCGATTAACGCGAAATAATCGTAATTTTCATTTTTTAATATCCCAGATAAGCGCCCTGAGATTTCTCTGCCTAAATTATTAAATTGTTTAAATTATTAAGATGATGGATGGAAGCACGGTGTAGAGAAGTTAATAACTTATGGTCTGTTGAGGATGTCATTTTGTACTGTGTTTTCCTTGTAAGTGTCATTGTCTTGTGTTGTGTTGTGTTGTGTGAATACCGTGTGCGCGTACTAAAACAAGTGAAACCGCGTAACATCGTAAAAATGCAGGACGAATCAGGTATTGACGTGACGGGTGAAGACAGTTTTGAGGAGCCGTCGACGCAAGGTCCCACCTTAAGTGAGATCTTGCGCGTTATGAGAGAAATTTCAGATAACACTGTTGCCAAATTTGAGGAGAAATTTTCAGACAACGCCGCTAAATTGAAAGAAATTAAAGACCAGTCAGATAGCAATGTCGCAAAATTAGAGGAGAAAATCTCAAATAATGCCGCGAAATTAGAGGAGAAAATCTCAAATAATGCCGCAAAATTAGAGGAGAAAATCTCAAATAACGCTGCCAAATTACAGGAAATGTTAGATGAACGGTTCACAGCACATGAGAGCAAGTGTGAGGACAGATTTAACCGAATCGAAAGCCATTTGGAAGCCCAAGCAAATAAATTAGAAAGTCTCGAGCAAAAACTTAACCATGAAATAGGGATTTTAAAGAATCAGGTCGAAGGCAGATGCGGGGAAATAGAGGGGAACGTAGAAAAACTCAGTCAGGAGTTGGGAAGGGCACAAGCGGAAACTACCGAAAATTTCAAAATTTTTAAAACCGAAATTCAGACCAAATTACAGGCATGCGACGACAAAGTAGAAGCGTGCTGTGAGTCGGTTACTGAAAAGATCATTGAAGTTAAGCAGGAAATGGGCGAAAAATTTAATAAAATCGGACAGAAACTCCATTCAGAAGTGTCGCATATCCACGAAAAGTTCGCGCAAGTAGGCAATATTAGTGAGGAAAACATCAGGGAGAGAGAAGCTAAATTAAAAAGGGAAATTGATCGTACTGTCCTAGAATTGGTAAAGGAGGAAATTGAAAAGGAACGCGAGAATTACCCAAATCCGAATTCTGGTGGCTCAGGCCTTCGCTTCTCGTGGGCTCCACCGCAGAACCTGTATTTTTCCGGAAAACCCGATGAAAATCCCAAAGTTTTCCTTGACCGGGCGGAAAATTACATGAATCTCACGAAGGCGGTACCTTCACACTTGAAGGCTAAATTTATGCAAGAATTGTTGAAAGGCAATGCATCTTATTGGATTTCCGCTTTAAACCCTTTCCCTCAAAATTATGAAGAGTTTCGGGAGAAGTTTCTGAATCGATACTGGGGCGAACAACGGAGATATGAGTTCGAGCGGAAGATTTTAGAATCGCGATGGGAAAACCGCCACGGGCAGTCCTATTTAGACTACGCCATGGAGAAAATCTCCGCCATCAAGCTGTGTGACCCGCAGGCAAACGACCGAAAAATCATCTGGTTACTGACAGCTCATTTCCCAACGTATGTACAGAATATTGTCAACAGCGTGGAGTGTAGAGATTTAGAACGTTTCCAAGAACTGTTGGCACAATTTGATAGAACGCGGGACAACTATCACAATGAGAACCGCGACAGAAATCGCAGGCCCGACGGAAACTACCAAGGCAGGCCGCAGTGGCATAGAGATAATAGGGCCGGAGGGAACGAGGCAGATGATCGGCGAGCGCCGCCCGAATCCCGTGAGAACCGTGGACATCGCGATGAGAGAGATGGACGGCAAAATTCATCCCGGCCGGCTTCAACAAATTAGAAACGTCCCAGCTGTCTCGGTATCTGGGTGACGGACGAGTTTCTTTAGAGATACCATTTCATGCGATCATATCAGTGAATTATGCCTTTTTTGATTTTAACGAAGACGAGGATGTGACTATCAAAGAACGTGCCAGAAAATGCCCTATTATTGAATCCTTTATGGGAAATTTATGTGTCCAAGCTCTTATTGATACTGGTAGTGAAATTAGTGCTGTGTCAAAGAAATTTTATGCGCGACTTATAAGCGAGCGGATTCCAAGTACCGACATTACCTACCGTCAGATGCTATGTCATAGGGGTTGGGAGAAAACGAAGCAAGCCAATTTCAATGCAGGTCCTGATTTCAATTAATATAGGAGATATGTTGTTTGATGTGCCCTGTCTAGTAATTGAAGATCTTAATCATGATGTTATTTTGGGGGTTGATTTTTTAAGAGAAAACGGTGGAATAATAGATTTTTCCAGAAATGTTATGAGTTTCGGTGCCGGTAAAGAAATTATTATTCAAGATGACGGGGAAGATAGGATTGATCTTAGCATTTCTAGTGCAACTTGGGAAGGGGGGGAAACGACGAAGGGGATTATTTGCCAAAATGTGCAAAAATGTGATTTTTTGAACTATGATGAACGCTCCCAGTTGCAGACAGTGCTACTTGATTATTTACATGTCTTCGGTCGCCCCGTTCATCCCATTAAAGACTTTTGTTTTCGAATTAGGGTTACCGATGACTCGCCGTTTAAGATGAAAAACTATCCTATTCCACAAGCTTTAAGGGGGAAAGTTGATGAGACCGTCAGAAAAATGATTGACGAGGGCATCATCGAGAGATCAGTGACCGCCTATCTAAATCCGATTGTCGTTGTAAAAAAGAAAGACGGAGGGGTCAGAATTTGTTTAGACGCTCGCAGAATTAATGAAGTGACCGTTCCAGAAAATGAGGCGCCGCAGAATATTGATGATATTCTTTGGAAGTTTAACCAAACAAAAATCTTCTCAGCTTTGGATTTTTCTAGTTCGTACTGGCAAATTGCTATTCACCCAGACGACAGAAAATTTACAGGATTCCTTTACAACGGCCTCACTTATGTCTGGAAGCGGATGCCTTTCGGCCTAAAGAACAGTGGCGCAGCCTTCATTCGATGCTTAGATGAAAAATTAGGTGACGAACTCAAACGCTTCGTTACGCCTTATATTGACGACCTTGTGATTTCATCTCGAAATTTTCAGGAACATCTTTGTCATTTAAGGCGACTATTAGAATGCCTTTCTACCAATCAAATGAGAGAATGAAAACTTAATTCCAAACTTTATTAATCTCTAAAATAAACTCGCCAGAACTGTACAGCTTACCGAGTAGTTCGTGATAGCCGTGCCTTCACTGTTTAAGAAATAATATTTGTAACCGTAGATTAGGGAATTCAGATTTTCTTGTAGTTTATTAGTTTATTTTATTACTCCATCATTATTAGGGTTAGTGAGTTTAATTTAAGGGTAACTATTTGAATAAGACCTTTTATGTAATTGTTATCACAGAAATTAGTCGTTAGAATTCGGTACCACTTTTTTTAAATTTTTTTGACGAGATAAGCATCTCAGGTTTCAAAACTTCTCACCACGCCTTACGAATTTTAAAACACGATGCATATCTCTACTGCGGGAAGGGAGGCCAATGTAGTGATACCGAATAAATTCAAGTTTATTCTGCCGCAAAATAACTCCACGCAGGCGGCGACGCGAGAGATGCGAGGCGCCACGGAGGCGACCCGAGGGCCAGGCGAGGCGCCACGGTGTCGGCACCCTTCGCTCCCTAATTCGTCAAGGACACGTGTGCCCCAACTCTGGGTGGCCGCTCCGCACACGACCCCTTCAGTATTTTTCCACGACGCCTGGAACTCTTCCGTCAACCTCCCTAGAGATTCCTAGCCCCTCACACCCCCCCGGTCGTTAATAACTGCCCATTTTCGACGCAAAATTAAAGCGAGAGGGAGCGATAACCAGCCCCTCTCTCACTCTTTTCTCGGCCTCGAAAACATCCTCTGATTGGGCAGAAAATATCTAATGCGCAGTACCCTTTCGCCAATAGCAGCCAGAATTCGGGTTTGGTCTAGAATATTCCAGAGTCACAGGGATAATTTTGGTGGGGGGAACGAGGTTTCCTAAAACTTGGAGCGACGAGGCACAAAAGAGAAGCTTGGGAGCCGTGTTCAGAATCGGACGCAAGTGGCGGCCGCAGGGGGGAACCTGTTATATTCTGTTGTGGCGTTCGGTTCGATGGACTTAAAAAAAATTATTAAGTTTCTTGTAGAGTTTGGGTACAAGACTTCTGTGACGAACGCAGGCCGCAGAACAGTATTATGAACATTTGACAGCAATTCGTATTATATTACGTCCGATTTACGTGCGAACTCGAGACTCTCTTTTCCTTTGTGAATTTGTGCGATAATTCACGGGCTCATTAGTATCAAAGTATTGTGAGATCGACCGGGAATGAACCGACCGTGTCAGTGAATGAACTGTGCTGACCCATTCACCGCAGCGAGCAGACGGCGCTTTTGTGTTCCGGCCGCCTTGGCCGCTACCCTCGCAAGTACCTGATCTGACCTACATTTTCCGAGCGGCGCCCCTCGCCCGCCACGAACCTCGCCAGCCGAACTGCCAGCTGACCTGAGGTCGTTCAACTTCAGTGGGTGGCACAGGCCGCCTAACAGAGGTATTTTCTGTCTGAGTGTCTTATGTCGTACATGCGATCGAGAGGTGTGAACAGTACATCAGACAATCAGTGTTGACTTCCTCTCGACCGGGCGACGAAGAGGAGTTCCCGGCCGCGCATGGCCGTCAAGCGGGAATTCGCGCGCGAAGAAGAGTTTCATCTGATTGTAATCACTTTGTAATTTTTTGTTCTCTTATGTGCATGACATTTCATTTTTTTGTTTTATTTCGATTTTGGGGGCATGCTCGCCAGAGTTATCATCACCAGACCATTAGCGTTTTCTTTTGTTAATGAATAAATTCAACTTGTTCTAAATTCACATGTTTGACTTCTCATTCAACCTAGGCCACCGGCTTCCTCCATCTCCGCCGTTTCAGGTAATCTGTCGACTGAGCGGGCCGGCTACCCGTCTGAGGCGCCCAACCGAAGACGCGAGGGTAGTTGCAATATCAACATTTATTTTTGATTTAAGCAATGAAATATGATTAGGAAACAGTATTCATTCTAGAAGTAAAATTTTAATAAAGTTTATAAGACAGTCCTTATACTAAGCAAAGCACTGATTCTGGCCACAAAAGAAATTGCTGCGTCAGTGCAAACAACATTTATGTTTTTACAACAGAAAAAGTCCTGTATGTAACATTTTTTATGAGCAAGAATGTAAATATTTGTATAAGTAAAAGATAAAACCGCGTGGGCTAGAAGTTAAAAATGTGAAGTTGGCAGCACAACGTAAAATACCCACTTTTGTGTACTCTTCACACCTGCGACAAATGCAATCTGTGGTGAGGAAGAATTGCGCTGAGGACAGTGTCAACCGCAGGCGACACCGCAGTGAAAGGAATCGACTGTTCTCATGACGCCGACGCCGCTTCCAGAGACTCACAACTTTACGCAAGCCGCCAGCGCCGCCACCGCCATCGCCATCGCCGCCGCAGCCTTTACCATTCCGCAGCCACCGTCGCTGCCGCCACTATTGCAACCACCACAGCCACCGCCGCGACCGCTGCCGCGGCCGCCCACATTACGTCGCAGCACCGATAGGAGCTGCACAGGAAGAATAACACCATCTACGTCAGGCCTGCACAGCATTTTGCACTTTCACTGACGTCAAGAGCTCCACGCGAGGAGCTTGGGTGCAAATACGAAAATCTATGAAGGGTGGGGATGAGACTCACTCTAGGAGTGGGGACCACCAATTAGAAAGCGGAATTCAAACCACAGCTCATAAATTTAAAGAGCAATCGACAAGAACATGACGGTCACATATAGTTCAAGTAATATTGTCTTTTGTATTATATTGTAAATGTTTGTTGTCGATATATGGCAGTGTGAAATACGAAACTACAACGAATTATACATATTAGATTTCGACACCAAATATTATAATTGCTTGTACGGCTGATAATGTAATCCGATTTGCTACGATGCAATCACAAATTCAGTGTTTTGTTAAACACAAAATTATGATACTGAACTGTTTTTGTTTGATAATGACAGCAATAAACAGATTTTCTCATTACTATGTTTAATTGAATAAGACGGTTCTATTAAACCAAAAACATATTATTCTTGAAAAAAATCATGATTATTTTCTGCTCTAACTTCTGGCAAGGGTCCGTCCACGACATCGTATAGAAATATTAAGCTCTTTTCATTCTATTTACTTATCTCCCATGATAATCTCATGATTGTCCGTAACATCGTCACAGAGGTTTGCTCTTTGATATATTTTATTCACCTTCATAATGGGAGGAAATGGTCACAAATATATGCGCTGTTAAACATTACCCTTCTTGGAATTGCCACATATTCTATTTTTATGTGAATCTTCATTAAAGAGATTGCTCTTATAATTTTCTTCATTTTGCTATGATTTGGAGATTATAACATTCCAGGCGAACAATCAATTATTAAATTGTAATTTTTTCTTAGAATTAAATAATAAAACTTTTAAAAAATCTATTGTTTTGAAATATTGCTTTAGAGTCACAATGAATATGTTATTTTTTATTTAAAAGAAAAATACATGCAGTGGTGGATATACAGCAGTGCACAGAACGGAAACAGTGAATTATGGCCTTTGTAAATTGAAACACTAGACATAATCCATTTAAACAAGTGGGCATATAATTTTGCAGTGTAGATCATTGTATTAGACGGCCAGGCATTCAATCTACGCGCCGCGAAGTGCTACGTCAGATTTCTCCCCTCCCCTCAATGCGTCTTACTTCCCACTACTTGCACTTTCGGCGCTGTCGCGAGCAGACGATCGGTTCGCAAGTGCAGAATGCTCGTGGAAGCAGGCGTTATGGAGGCCTGATCTACGTGTTACCGCATTATCATGATATTGCATGCTCATACGTTGAGAAATGTACGGAAGATGCTTTGAAATTGTATTTACTTACAGTTTGGTGAACCGACACTGATTTGTGCACACTTTACACGACTAGTCATTATTACTGCATTGTAGCCCGGTCAGGCTTATGATGAACTTTAGGGACCTTAAACAATGAGATTTCGTAAACTTAAGTACTTTTAGCCAAGGGCCTCAAACAAATGAATAGGGTAGAGAACATGTAGTTGAAGTTGAAGTCATTTACTGTAACTAAGGAAATCACCAAAATAAAATTGAATCGATGAAAAAATTATTTCAAGATTATAACTATTATAATTTTCCTCACCGTTTCTTCAAGTCAATACTGAACCAAAGTGATCATAGGTGAACCTAAAAATAAAAGTTTAAAAAGTTGAAGATGCACTTAGTATGTTATTGAGACGTTTACAGAATCCTATAAACTCAACAATTTGGGAGTGAGATTTATTAAACTAGTTCACAAATGCTTATTATGTCTTAATCTGATCCTGCATGTGGGCGAGCTGCCGTCGTTTCCATCTTGGACATAGCTGGCTTTTAGAACTGTAAATTCGGAGCCGTGATATCTGTACGCAATGGGTCACATTCTAGTCCATTTTTGTGGATGCAATTGAAGTGCAATTGAATAAATCAGTGCAATTGAAGTGCAATTGAATAAATCAGTGCAATTGAAGTGCAATTGAATAAATCAAACCTTGAAAATTCACGGTAGTCAAGAAGAAAAAATACGTTTTTATTTGATGCGGAAGTAACTTAATGCAAAATATCATTTTATCATATATCAGTACTACTGATATATATTGTCACGTTTCAGCATCTCGAGACTTCGACACACAAGATAAGGTTCTTATGTGGATAGTTCTAATCTAAAATAAAATATTAATAATAAATTAATAGAATACAAATCGAGTGTATGGGTTGTATGTTGATGGAGATACAAATATTTTTAGTTTAATATCTTACTTAACTTTTAATAGTCCAATAAATATAATAGAGTGGGACAACAAACATTCACAAATGCACATTATTGTATTTTTCCTTGCTTCGTGGAAGAATTGAGAAGTACTGTGACGTTACTTCCTCACTTAGTACCTGTAGAATCTGCCGGAAGTACCGCAAACAATTATGAAATTGAAGTGAATAAGCATGTTCAATGTCGCAATGAATGTTCATAGAAACGACTCTCTCCAAGAAAATGAACACAATCATGTTATTTAGAAATTCCTCGATCCGTGTTCCACTTTCACAGTCCATGTAATGTATGCATAAAGGATATTTGATACCGCTGTGGAAAACCACATTCAGGTTGGAAAGATCTACTTTGAAAATCACGAGATTTAGTAGAATGTGATTCAAACAGAAAGTGTTCGAAATTTCCAGCGACAGAGGTATCCAATTTAATATTTAAAAAAATTTCAATTAAAATATATTGATAATATCACAATCATCATTGCCATTGATGTCATTGCCATTACTTATTAAATATTACAGTCCCATTTTTACTTTCTCGCACTTACTAATGGAAGAAGGGAAAGTATTATAATCGTGCGCCGGAAAACAGCGAATTTTCGACACAAAAACTGTTATTGTCGGCCCCTGTTGATAAAAGGTGATAGATCCAGTATCTAAATCTAGAAAAAATTCCTTGAATACGTGGTGTAGCCAGAATTCATGTTTAGTGCGTCTTTCATACCGAAAATTCGATTGACGGCAAAACGTCTGCCTGTCTGTCCGTCTGTGCACAACGCTAGTGCATAATATAAACCTTTCAGCCGATTTTCTCCAAAATTAATATTCCCCAATCGTATTGAATTTAAAACTGATATTTTAATTTGGGGGGGGTATAGCAAGAAGCCCCTAGAACATTTTGAAAATTAGAAGACGGCTCTAATTCTTTTAAATTAAATTTTGTTGTTGAATAGTGCAAAGAATGTTTAAGAGAATGGGGAAAGTCTCATTATCGTTGGCTTCCCCGATTTTTTGAAAATTCCAAAAAAATAATATTAAAACTACAAAATTGAAGATAGAGATTTTCTCTCAAAGTCTGTTGTACAAAATTAGCTATTATGGTGCTAGTCCCATTTTCGGATATTGTTCGTTTCTTTAAATTAAAAAAAAAACATTTTAAAACTACAAAAGTGCAGATAGAGAATTTTTGCCTCAGAAAAAAACCGTTGTACAAAATACGCTCTTTAAAAAAGAACGTGCACAATTTTTTGGAAAAAACAGTATTTTTGCGTAATTTCTGCTTGAAATTAACGAAATGTTTTTTTTATTTTTAATAGGTAATTATTTCACATTTATATATAATTGCAATACTTTTTAACTATGTGGCTACTCTGAAGGCCTTTAAGCCATTACAATACCTACATCCTACCGCATTCTAACCTTTTGATTTCTGGCATTCCTAATAGTCTCTTCATCGAATCGAAGCCGCGGAAAGAAGACCATAAGGTACGACTGAAGAAAAAAATCCTGAAGGGGGTGATTGGGGGTGATTCGAGGACAGTCGACTTATGGTAGTTACATTTTGAACCATCCCAAACATTCCTCTTGGAGCTCGGTTAATGTTAATTTTACTTATATTCTAGTTCCTTATTCTAATTCCGGAGGAACACCTAGGCATTTGATGCAGGCCCAGGACTGCATGGAGAATGGTTAATTCTGACGTTATTGGTGGAATAAAAGGCTAAATAAATTTAATACATATATTAATTATGAAAGAGGAAAAATACAATTAACAATATGATAATTACTATTGATTAATGCAATTAAGTTGCTTGCAATGTCTAAAATCTACAAAATCACATCGCGATGTTATTGTTCTTCTTGTACCTCGGTGCAGTGGACATCGAGCTCCATTCCACTAATTCGTATCAAAAGTGACACTTTGCGTTAGTAATATGAAACTGTAATACTATAGTTATAAACCAAAATACTATACACTCTTTAATATTATTCAGTGAAAAAGTGAATATTGATAATGAGATAAAAGTGAACCCATATGTTTCGATTCTGGCCGAGGTCAGAGTGATCTGCACCAAACATGGGGGGGGACGATAACGAAGAAGAATGTGTACCTAAAGCTGTTGAATATCAACTACAAGCTATTATTCAACAACTGCAACAACAAAAACATTCAACATCAAATTAATTACCTGTGTGAACAACTGCACCAACAAGAGCACGTCCAAGGTAACAATGAAAATTACCAACAACACCAACTACAGCAAGAACAGCCTATTCAACATTATGGTACGTAACTTATTACAACTGACAGTGCAATAACCTCAGCTTCAGTGTTCCAGAACAACAACTCTTCAACAAACTGTCTACAATACCAAGAATCTACTTCCGTGAGTACCAATACCAATAACTAAGGAAACAAATCCAATAAAATAAAAATGATACAAGCAGGTGAAAGTGAAAGAGAACTTGTGTACAATATTCCAGTCAGTACATGTTATGCCACTTTAGAAAATTTAGAATATGAATCAATGAATGTCTGCGAACCGGAACTGGTCCAAGTTAAAATCCTCAGTATAAACGTTTACGCGGTTGATAATTATGCTAAATTGTTTGAAGACGTAAAAAACATAGCTGAAAACAATTTCACAACTAAACCAAAGACACAGTTAAAATAATGTTCATCGCTATAGACTTCTTCCGAAATTTTAGAAATTTCAGTGATGAAAAAATTCAATATTATTCATGTAGAGACACAATGGTAAAATATTTATCCGTGGAAATTAATGACCTGCCCGTTATGTGTTCTGGAAAAGAAATCAGTTTTGAACTAATCCAGATCAATATTTACCAGTGATCAGAGTGTGTAGATTATACAATAAAGGGAGAAAAAATTCGTATCTGTGCAGTGGACCTAGCAGACTATAGAGAGGCTAGAAATGTATTCAAAGTAAAACTGATCCAATAGTGGTATCTTTGATTTCGCCAATAGGGCAACTCGCCGTAAACAACATTATAAGAAGAGTCACAAATTGGAACAAATATGCTAATTTAATTACCTTCAATTACTCGTATCCGTATAACATTAAAAGTGTTAATGATATCGGTAACGAAATTGAAAGATTTTCTTATGCTATCATTCACTCATTAAAACAATCCACCATACCATTCCATCAACCAAAAACCAAATCATTACCCATAAATATTATTAAAGTAATTAAATCCAAAAATAATCTGAGAGAATACTGACAAAAAATTGAAGAATGGAAATTAAAAGAAAAGTTAATAAATTAACAAGTCTTATTAAAACCCATTTATATCATGAAGATACTCCAATTATAATAATTTTATAGCCGAAATTCACCTAAATTCCAGATTTCTGTGGACTATAGTCAAACGTATCAACAAGGTTAAAACAAAAATGTCCCTAATGCACCTAGGTTCAAATATAGTTTATTCCGATTAAGACAAAGCCAAAATTAAAACTTAACACTTGAAAGATATGTTTAAACTCAGAGGCGGGATTTCGAATCTTTTATTGGAGGGGGGAAATTTAAGGGCTATTAGAAACATGAAAATATTCGTTTATATTAATGCATTAAGTTAATTTTGTTGCAATTTTCTACACTGTTTTCCATTTTGTTAATTATTAAATGTTATTAATTAGATTAGTTGAACACATAGGTGACGATCCTCATTGTTATTTTGACGGTTCGAACTGTAAATTCAACGATGCAGTTTTTTCAGTGAATCTAATACAGAAATATCGAAAATGTTTATTATTTATTATGATCACAAAAGTTCATACTTAACAGCAGAATACATATTTTAAAGTAAACTATATAATAATATAAACTAAATAAAATATTTTATTTGAAATGCAATTTCTGTTTTTGGCTAGATAGAAAGTATTTATAGTTTTATTTATAGAGGAGGTGATAATATGAGCCGCCATTTTTATTTCGACTTTAAAAAATGAAATAAAAATGCTTTTTTAAAAAACAAATTTGCTAACTTCATCTTTAACATTTGTGTAAACTTTATAAAAAATACGGACATTAACTGTTCAGAAAGAGGGTAAACATCAATAAATTAAAAGAAGTCATGTTTGAAAATCTAGCGGTGCTACAGAATGGCACAGAGATTCTCGTATTAATTTTCTATTTTCTTTGGTCTGGGCTAGCTATTTGGACTTGCCACATACTCCTGCTAACCGCCTTTATCGCCGCCTAAATTACATTTTTTTCACTTTTCTAAATTTTTCGGTTTTCTTATAGGAGGACCGAAAAAAGACTTTAAGAATATTAAAGAACAGTAAAACCTCGTCCTAAATGGTAATTTTCATTGAAAAATTTAGAGCCGTTTTGGAAAATATTTGAGTTTTCGAAAAAAATCATTGGAAGTCTTTTAAAGCACCTTAACTCAGAAATGCAAGTGTTTACAAATGTCTGGAAATGTGCTTATTAACGGCGTGAGAGATTAAAAAATTACATTCCTGTAATTTTCGAAAAAACAAAAAAATATCCTAAAATCAACTACATGTCATACTAAACAGTGCATTTACCACCATCCGTACAAAAAGTTTAGAACTATTCTGAAACAAAAGATATCTGTGAAAAAAGCTTTAAATTTCGCATTTTCAGTAACGCTTAAACGCTATTTTCTTAAAAACTGCTTTAATTTTTCAAACAAAATTTCCTTATATGACGAAGTTTTACTCTTCTTTAATATTCTTAAAGTACAATTTCGGTACAACAGTTAGGGACCCGAAAAATGGAGAAAAAATGTACTTTGGGCAGCAATAGATGTTAGCTGGCAAGAGGATGGGAGAAGAATGTAAGTTTTCTCAGACCGAAACGAAATTAGCAAACTAGTACGAGAAAGTCATTCTGTATCATCACTAGCTATTTTATCTTACGTAAGTACATACGGAGTAATGTACGTAGTATAGAGAAAGTTGTGTAATGCTGCGGAAAATCGGGACATTTTGAACACTAGTAACAAAACTAAAGCAATGTGGGATATCGTAAAAAATACAACCACATCGTCTCGATACTTTGTAGAGAATGTTGTTTTAAAGGACAATGTAAGAGAAACGAGTAATCTGGAAAAAGTTGCCAATCTCTTCAACAAACACTTTTTCTAGAATTGCGTCTGATCTCATGAAGGGACTAAAACCACAAAATTCAACATCTTAACAACAGCTTCCCAAAAACTTTCCGATACAATGTTTATTTCCGAAACTTTTCCCAACGAAATCCTCAGAATAGTCAGTAAATTAAAAAATAAATATTCATCAGGTTTCGATGAATTTCCGGATTGTTTATTAAAAACTTGTGCACCTGCCTTTATATATCTGTTAACTTGCATTTTCAACACTTCTTTATGTAGAGTTCTTAGATTTTGCAAATTTATTTTTGAAAATATGGTATTAAGGCTACCGGGAAAAAAATTAAAATGAAGTATCCGTCGCGCATCAGTTGTTCAACTTAATTTCACGTTCACGTAAAAATCTCAACCTCAGTGTTGCCAACGTCTGGAAAGAAAATGATGAGGTATTGTGCAAAAAGAAATGCCTTTGGATACTTGGAGTTTAATCAACTTTGGATACTTTGGAGTTTAATCAACGCCACCTACGTAGACATATTTAGGTGGCAATGGTTTAATTCCCGGCATGTGGATACGGCAGCGCGAAAACCCTGCAATGTCCAAGTGAACAGTGCACAGTGCAATAAAATATTTTTTATGTTAATCATCTTGAATTACAGGATTACGTGAAGATGTGCACTTTCAATTGTCTCACTTGTACAATAATTCACTTGAGTGGGTTACCACTATCTAGACCTGAGTGTCTCATAGTCTTTTGCAACGCCACATTGCCTTCGTTATTCCAATCGAGGCAGATGACAAAGAATCAGCGTTGATGAGAAGCCACGTTTCCGTAGAGAAAGGCAAGGCGGAGGACGGCAATTTTTTTAATGTTTCCCACGCGTCTATTAGCCTTGAAGTTCCAAGGGCACCACAGATTCTGCAGGAAAACTTGATTTTGCAAGTTACCGTCACCATCCTTAATGCTACGGTAATTTGTGTCATTGATGCCGTATGTAGGGTTGTGTTTATGTCGGAATTCGTAATACCGTTCCAGTACTGATTTAGAATTTTATGGTATTTCTTTTTGAGAGTTTGCTCTTTATTATAATACAATACTTAAAGGTAATTAAAACTAGTGGTGCAACAGAATGGCACAGACATAGTATTAATTTTCTACTTCCTTGGGTCAGAGCTAGTTATTCGGGATTTCCACATACTCTTGCCGGCTGACATCTATCGCCACCCAAATTACATATTTTTTGGCATTTTATTAATTTTTTTCCTAATGATAGAACGGAAATACTAATTTTAGAATCTTACAGAACAGTAAAATCTCCTGATAAATGGCAATTTTCTTTAAAATTTAAAGCCGTATTTAAGAAAATGGCGTATAGGCATTACTAAAAATGCAAAATTTGCAGCTCTTTTTCACAGAATTTTTTTCTATTTTCAAAAGGCTTCATTTGAAGCACTTACACTCACAAACATAATGAATGTCTACAAATTGCTGGTAATGTGCTTATTAAAGATGTCAGAGACTTTTAAAAAATACATTTGTATAATTTTTTAAAAAAGTATAAAAAAATACCTGAAAATAAACTTTCAGTCATATTAAAGAGTTCAATTAGCACTATCCGTTGAAAAAGTTTGAAGAAAAAATTTGAAGTCATTTATGAGAAAGTGGCGTTTGAGCGTTTCTGAAAATGCGGAATTTTGAGCTAGTTTTCACACAAAACAGTTGGGATTTAGAGAAACTTTACTTTACATTATTTAAAGCACATGTACTCATTAATATAATATCATTCGCCGCTAATGTAAATATTGACCACATGAGAGACAAGTCAACAAAATTAAATTTTTGCAATTTATGAAAAAAAACAAAACAAATAGAGCAATATAACGTTATGTCATGTCATAGGGTAAATTTAACACCATGCCTACTAAAAGTTTAAAGAAAAAATTTGGAACCATTTTTGAGAAAAGTTTGTTTTTGTATTTTTTAATTGCACATATTGCACGCAATATTGCGCAAAAACGACTAGAATTTTCAAAAAAATATACCGGACCTTAAAGAAAGAACTCATTATGGAGAACAAATTTTATTTGAACGGAAAATCTCTATCTGCAATTTTGTCGTTGGAGGAAGACGCCTGAATAAAAGTCAAACTTTTGCAATTTTCGAAAATTCAGAGTTAACCGTAAAAATCGGATCTATGATGTTTTACTCTATTCGTACAAGAAATTTAAAGAAAAAACGTTGAGCTGTTTTGCGAAAATTTCGAAAATGTAAAATACACCCAAAATTTATGAAAGTTTTTCAAAATCTCAGAGCCTTGACTCAGGCCAGATGGTAAGCGATTTATTCAATTTGGAAAAAATCGTAGTATAGTGAAAGTTATGTAAGGCTGCAGAAAATCGATTTCGAGATTTTAACGGAAATACACGTTATGGGGTTCCCTGATACCGAAAAAGTGTGTTTTTTTTCAAAACGTCCGTCTAACACTAGCGACTAAACCATAAGTACGATTTCTTCCAAAATGAATATTCCCCGGTCAATCTAGTTCCACACGAAGCGTCGCGATTTTGAGAAACTTTCTTCAAAATTTGGAGCTACTTTACATGAAGCCCCCTGGTCATTTTCGAAAATTTCTCAAAAATGGCTTTAATTTTTTAAAATTTCTTGTAACAATAGAGTAAAGTACACTTACAAAGGTGACTTAGGTCCTGATTTTCACGATTAACTACATTTTCGAATATTGCGTAAGTTTGAATTTTTTCGGCATCTTCTCTTCAACTGCAAAATTGAAGACTTTTCGTCCAAATAAATTTTGTTTTACAAAGTGAGTTCTTTCATTAAGTCATGTACAATTTTTTTGTAAAGTTATAGTAGTTTCCGCGCAACAGTGCGTGCAATAAGTGCAATTTTAAAAAGTTACAAAAACAAGATTTTCTCAAAAATGGATTCAAACTTTTTCTTTAAACTTTTGGTAAGGATAATGCCTAATGTACTCTTTGAGGTGACATAAACACTATTCTCCTCTATTCTTTTGTTTTTTAAAAAATTGGAAAAAATGTAATTTTTTGACTTTACTCTCGCGTCGTTAATATTACATTAGGGGCGATTTGTTCACATTATTATATTTATGGGTACATGTGCATTAAATAATGTCAAGTAAAGTTTCTCACCTGCCCGTTCAAAACTCAACTGTTTTATGTGAAAACTAGCTCAAAATTTCGCATTTTTGGAAACACTCGAACGCCATTTTCTCATTCATGGCTCCAAAATTTTTCTTCAACTTTTTCGAACTGATAGTGCTAATTACACTCTTGATTATGACGTAAAGTTCAGTTTGGGGTATTTTTTCGTTTTTTTCAATGATTACACAAAAGTAACATTTATAGATCTCTCACAACTTTAATATGTATATTAACAGCATTTTGTAAACACTATTGTGTTTGTGATTAAAGATTCTTCAAATTACTTCAAATGAAGTTTTTCGCAAACTCAAAAATTTTCTGTGAAAAAGAGCTTCAAATTTTGCATTTTTAATATCGTTTAAACGCCGTTTTCTTAAAAATGTCTCCCAATTTTCAAACAAAATTGCCATTTAGGACGAGGTTTTAGTGTTATTTAATATTCTAAAATTAATATTTCCGATGTACCATAAGGAAACCGAGAAATTAGAAAAATGTTAAAAAAATGTACTTTTGGCGACGATAGATGGCAATTGGCCAAATAATGTGGCAATTTCGAATAGCTAGCCCAACCCAAGGAAGTAGAAAAGTAATACGGGAAAGTCTGTACCATTCTGCAGCACCACTAGTTCGTTATTCCAGCTCGGCAATGAAGGTTTCTCTGCTGAAAATTCGCCATTTTTTGCGCATTACATAACTTTCACTATACGTATATTACTCCGTATATATACGTACGTATATAGGAAAGTAAAAGTTGCGCAATCTCTCATACATAGACGGCATTCTTTTATTCCATTTGCAATTGATGATTGAAAGAGAAGTGTTTGGATGTGATTTTCTAGCTCTACGTTCAAAATCTAAAGTTGTATTGGCTTGTCTTCTCTTTACGTTTCCTTCTGAATGTTAAAATAACAATTATGTTATTAATTTCTCTTTCTATTTCATTTATATTAATGAAATAGATTCACCAAAATTTAAATGCAATGCATTTATGATATATCTGAGTAAATACCAGGTGGTATCAAAAAAACCAATCGTTTCGAACAAACAAATCGTTTGGATCTTCATGTAGGATTAGATCGAAGTATTCATCCCACATATCTGCAGAAAATTATGTAAACAGAATCTCAAAATTGCCATCCCAAGCGCAAGGAATGTGGCTCTATATCACTCCGGCTGTTTTGAAAGTGCCCCATATTGGAAGGGCCCGCCTGAAAGAGTTCGCAACATACTTTGGAGACCATCGCAACCTCGCCAACAAGCCGAGAGAGCAATTTCCCTGATTACAATAACTGCGCGGTCGCCCGCGGGCGGGCCAGGTCACCGGACCGCGACGGGGGCGGCGGCGGCGGCGGCGGTGGCGGAGCGGTGCGTGGGAGGAGAGGAAGGGGCAGGGAGGGGGGGCAAGAACGGAGGTGGGTCAGCTCTTCCGCCGGCGTAGCTCACATAAATCGCCCGATGACAGCCGATAGCCTCCCGTGAACGCCCAATCGAAAGTCCGCCCCGGGGACAAAATGGATGACCCGCAGGAATCAGAGAAACTTGAGGCCGACTCGCGTCAACCCAACGAGCGACTGGGCTCTCGGCCGTTTCCGCCGCCGACGCACCGGCGCTGTGAGGCGACGCCGACGCGACGCAGCGGCGACGGCAGTGAGAATGGGGGACGTGGTTGGGACTGAGGCGGAGGGTTATGGCGGTCACGGTTGTGTGATGGCGGCAGGGGTGACGCTGGTGGGGACGCGATAGGCAGACTTAGAGCTAGAGAAGGCGGTAGCCGTTCTTGTGGGAATTGTGGGAGAGAATGCACGGCAGTATCCAAAGGACAAATATCTTGCTAGCGACACTTGGCCACAGAGGTAGAGGTAACAGGGGTTGTGATAGTTATAGTGGTAGAAGGGGGGCGATGCAGGGGCGGTAAGGGTGCGGAAACGTGGAAGTAACGTGAGTTGCGGGGGGAGCGCCACGGGGGTGCCGGTGGTAGAGCTGAAGAGGGTTTGAGCAAAATGGTGGCAGTTATGGCGGCAAAAGTATGGTGGCGGCAAAAGTATGGTGATCTACTTTACCTTGACTCTTGCAGAAAATCAGTACAGAGTTCGTCAGAGGCAAAAAAAGTTCTACATTGCAATAAATTACGAGTATATTTGTAAGATGGAGAATGTTTTCCGTGGAGAACTCTAATACCAGAGTCATCGCGCGGAATAAACTGAAATCATCTTCACCCTAACATTATTTCTTCAAATTGAATAGTAACATTCATTAAGTATTTCAACCCTGATACCCATAACAAAGTTGAACAAGAAAATAAACAATATATACTGTAACCGTTCAGCCCTAATGTGGGATGAATCGATAATTACATTATCGCAGAGTCCGTTTGCGAGATATGCTGCGCATTCATGCTGCCACTGCCGCCGGGGCTGGCGTGTTCTTATCAGGGGTTGGGTGGGGCAACAGGAGGGGTATCACACCCTACCCTGCCCGGGTAACGCGCGCGGAGGGGACGGGAGCAGACAGGCGAACGGTGAAGGAGATTGTTTAGTTTGGGAGCGGCCAGGGTGAGAGGTCGGGAACAAGTAACGACGCAGCAATCTGGTTGTTACGATTGCTAGAGGAGGCATTGTAGACGGCATCCGTGCCGATGGTTTTTGGGACCGAGGAACTTGCCGTTGTTACGAGAATCTGGGATACGCTGACGCGTATGCAAATTGGAGGCGGCCGCCGCCACCCCTGCTTGCTGCAAGCTTTGCCATTTGGGCGAGGTTATTTTGCCAACGAGCTGAGTTTGGTATAGTATGTTCTATATCGTGTCCTTTAAAAACGAACTGCCCGATTGCGTAAAACTTCGAATTTACTGTTTCGCAAGAGGTGTGTATGAGTCGTAATAAGAGTAGTGGCGTAAAAGTGGCATGGGGTTTTGTGGGAGCATGAGGGAAATAATCGCGTAGCAACGGTAGTGGCCGCGCATTCCATACTGAAACTGAGAATTTTGAAGCAATTGGTTATAGAATGCAGACTGGTATAAGGCACGTGTTCACACAGTTCACCGTCAGAGATAATTTTATGGGCCATTAACATAATTGCTAAATGACTGGTATATTCTTCCAGTGGTATTTTCATAGTAGCTTAGTATTAGTTGCGGAAGGTATTAGACGTTATGCACATTCCTGAGGGGAGAACATCACCGATTTTGTAAATAATCTTGTTAAGTTAATAAAAATGCACGTACAATTTCTGTTCTTTAAAGGGAAAAAAATTAGGATGTTAGTGTTGCTTCCAAGTCAAGTTAACAAGCAATGAGAGTAATTCATAAATAATTAAAAGTGTTATAAATTTCTATTTGTTATAAATTTCTATCTGCCAAGAACTGTGAAAAACAATTTAGGATGATAGGGTTACATCTTAATCAGATCAGAAATCAATCAGTCATTCATAAATATTTAAAGTGTTTACAAATTATATTTGATATGAATTTGTTGAAGAATTTAAGTGAACGTAAATTTCTCAAAATAGAAGGGACAAATAGTTTTTCAAGAAACTTCTTTCAATATTCTGTGTCTTCAAAAACTATATTTATTCACTTTCATAGAATACAAGATCTTCTTTTGTAGTTTCAGAGAATTACGCGCGAAAAATTATAAATGAATGTTGGTGCAGTGTGTGTTGAGGGACAGTTAACTGCAATTTACATAAACAGAAAGTACTTCGGCACTCTGTCACGCAAAATGCATTTTCCCTTGCCATACATGTGACGTTATGGCATCCCTCATTCCCATCAGGGATTCTATTCATCCAATTTGTTTAATTTCAATATATTTAGTCACAGAAGATATTGCTGTGGTTTTAAGGTGGGCCAATTATGAATTTAATTCATTTTGATTATGCAGTTGGTTTTCCCTACTGTTTTTTAAATATTGTTAAGACTTTTTTGGTTTGTTTTATTCACGCTTATCAATTTATATGTTGTTCTGTGGTCACGACTTTGCTTTTTTTCACGAAATCTTCCAAAACAGCTACGAACCCACGAAAATCCCCCCACAACTGACGAGAAAGCGGTTACAATACATACACAATTTTCTGCAATAATAATGTTGGAGAAACGAATGTACAATAAGTGTGGAAATGGTGAAGATCAGAAAAACATATGCTGTTTTTTCAAATTGAATAAATTAAAGTAAAAAAGGTTAAGAATGCGAGTAAGAATATATTTGACAACATTGTCGATGTTAAGACTGGCGGCAAAGTCATCCAAGAGAAAAAAGTCAGAGGAACTCCGTCGACGTTGGTGCAAGAATGGCGTTGGAAGAGGGCGATAAAGGAAGCAGGTGATCGATCGGCGGGCAGACTAGCAACGTAGCGGAAGGTGCTGGTGTGGAACTAGACCAGAGGGAAAAGGAATGGCTTCAGCAGAAAATCGCCAAGATCCAAAATCGTCGTCTGAGAGCATAACGTAGAGCTTTCCTTCCTAAAATTGCAAGAGAAGCAGAACTGTAGTTGTTATGGTTACATGATTCACGATCCACTAACATTGCAAGTACAGCTTATTGGAAGAGTTTGAGAAGTTTGCTAGTTTGTTTACCGCTATATCACGGTTCTTCTCTAAATAACCCAATTAACATTACTTCACAAATGATCATCAATTCGGTTCAAATGAATAGATCATGTTGGTTTCTGAAGTTCATGACAATGAAATATCTACAGTTCTAGTGGCTACTAAATCACTAAGTGTGATAGTAATTCTAAACATAATTTGGTGCATAGAATTTTAGATAAAATTCAGAATGTAAAACAAATGTGATACTGGTCTTTCATCACTATGGAGCTTGTAACCAAAGTCAGCTTGCGATAACTGTCTAGATACTGGGATTAAACTAATGCAAAACAACAGAGGGAATAGTGAATCTCCTTGAAAAATACCCCTGTTGATCTGAATACTTGTTTCTACTGCTTCCTCTCCGCTCTGTATTAATAACCTGGTACCCCGCGACTTCATACTAGCGTTGCAAAATTCAATAAGTCTAGGATGAAATCGATAGATCTCCAGGGTCTTCAAAATCCAGTCGTGTGGTACACTATCAAAGGCCTTTTGATGGTCAATCCAAGCCATGCTCAAATTATGCTTTCGTTTCTTTACATCATTCAAGATGACTTTATTCAGTAGCAAGATTTTCTTGCACCCATAAGAACATTTAGGACATTTTAGACTTTTTGTTCAAAAGGCATCAGATGGTTCTTCTCTAGATGTCTCTGCATTTTTTCCGCTAAGACTGCATTTATTATTTTGTGCAGTAATGGCAGAAAAGTGATTGGTCTGTAGTTTTTCACCAAAAGCTGTCTCTCGCTTTGGGTAGCAAATACGTGATGCCGCGTGTGAGGCATTCCGGGAGTTCCTTTGGATTTTCTAAAATTTTATTAACAGCATTTGCTAGATGAGAATGTTTCGCTGTTATCTTAATCCAATAAATCTGGATCTTATCAATTCCGGGGGATTTTCAGTTTCTCATGTTCTTAATTGCTTGCGAGAGGTTCTTTTCCCAGAATTTGTAAACATTTTCCACTGTTTCCACACGTTCATTGGCAGCATCAACTTCAGATTGAAGCCAAGATTCGTTTTTTTGTAAAATCTGATCTCCCAGATTCCTGCCCAAAATGCTTCGAAGTCATCTTTTGAAGGAGTGACGGCATTGCCATTCAGTTTTTGAGTCAGATTGCGATAGAATCTCTTGTCATCTGTTTCAAACAATTCATTCTGCACGCAGAAATCTATTCTACTTTTGTAACATCTAGTTCGTTGAGCCCATGCTTGAATTTTCTCTTTTAGCTTCTCAACTATAATTAGCCTGCTTGTGTCATTTTCAATTTGGTATTTTTGTTCAACATTGAATATTTTTCGTTGAACTTTAGACGTGTGTGTTGATGTAGAAGATACCTCAGGTAAGAGTGATATTTGACGCCTATGGTGGTACAGGTCTTTCACTCCGTTTTGCTGTCGGCCGTCGGTGTTCTTGGATGGCCCCAAAATTATCTGAGATACTAGGTATCCAGTTGAATATATAATGTGATGGATGTTAGTAATATCTAAATCTCTACTTGGGGTCTGTACCACCCCATTTAAGACAGAATTCACTCTATCAATTTTAACTTTAGCATTTTCGTATATTCTCCTAAACGGTGCAGAAGATTCAAATGGAAGTTGAAAAACTCTTTCTATCTCGCGTCGAAGGAGATGTCCTTATCGGGCAATTCATTGCCAGATGAATTTTCACCACTGGCGTGTGTTTCATTGGAAAGAGATGAACCTGCAACAGGATCATCGTTTTCAAGTTCTACGTGTTCGTCATGTGGGTAGTTCGAGCGAAGAACATACTCCGCATTTCTCTGAATGTCAGCATATTGTTCTGCTGTGAATTTTCCACTGCTGAATATGTATCGTCGTGGACTGGCAAGCTTCTTCGGGTCTAGGTTCCGCTCTCTCCATACCTTGAAAATTTATATTTCCGAGCCCCCGTTTTTCGCTTTTCCATAGTAAAAGCACCACATCACCTCCTTCAATTCATCCCGGGTCGATCTCTGACGATGGTTTCGAGCTACTGTCAGCTTTGTGTCCCTGGGACTAACATCGGTGGGATGGCCAGATGTCGACAAGATGACACTAGCTCGGTTTTTAAAGGTTAGGGACATTGGTAGAACAAGGCATTACATTGCTTGTTCTATTCATTTTGCTCATTGGTTTTAAGTGAAGATTCGCAGGTAGCAAGTTCGAGTTCACACATGACACTTAACCCTTGGGTTGTTTCCTGCCATCCGTTACTGCAGGGCCGCTCAAGCAGAGCAAATCGGCAGCGCGGAGCCGTGTTGTCAGCCGAGAGCGGGACACCGGAGCCCGAGCGTTGCGCGCCTTGCGATAACCACTGTCACAGTGTCCCGATAACTCCAGTCGCGGAAACAGGGAAGTCGTCGCGAGCACTTCACAGACCAGAGCATCTACACCGACAATTTTCAATGCATGGGATGTATGGGAAGAAAAGTATCTTTTCGCCGACAATGGCAGCTATGCCAAATGTTTAGTTTACATAAAGGGTTCAATCACGTGAAGTTTAATTTTCAAAGACATTATACATTTAATCACGCTGATGAAAATGACAAGTAGGCTGAAGAAGAACAAAAGGAAGTTTTCAGTGTTCTGAGAAACAATGCCTCACTAGAAGTAAATTTTGGATGTATTTTGATATTCTTATGTTGTTTTGACAGTAAAAAAAACAGTACAAAAGAGTTTAATTTTATTGCATACTGATACTACAAGGTGAGCATTTAGGAAAAGAACTTCCCACAAAACCGTTTTCCAAAACTGCATCGTAATGCTGTTTGATTGTTAAGTATGTTTGGATCACCATAGAACTGCGAGCAATTTTTTGCTTCTTTGAAAATTTGTAAATCTCGAATGAGAAGTACAATTACAGATCACAATCTGAAATGCATATTACGGTTCAATAGCATCATGTCATCTCCTCCAAATATAGAAAGTATATTGCGAGAAAAACATTTAAAAGGTGTAATAAGAGTATTTGATTTTGCAATCAACTTCATTTTTTAATTTTAATTTCCTTTACTTTTAGTATGTTTATTACTAGTTTATTTAATCACATTTTTTGTGCAACCTTTATAATACTTTTCATATGCAGCACCATGATAAACTGTGTAATGTCACCGCTATAAAATTTCTTTATGTTATTGAGCACTTTTTTTGCAACTCAATAATTGGCATTGCCGGCGCAATCTGCGAAAAGATACCTTTCTTTCCATGGTGCATTGCAAGTTGTCGTTTTTTTTAATTTCCAAATTACACTAATACGTTTATATCTAGTAACTGTTCCAATTAATGTTACAAAAGTATCTTACTGTTTTTTCTGTCGTAATATCCTTTCCCAGAACTGTGAGATTTTTTCATTCCGAGCAACGGAAAATACCCCGTAGAAATACGACGCGACCCACTGTGCCACATGCCGCCGATCGATATTTGAAGACGTCATTTGCTCTTTCTGCGGCAAAAGAGGAGAGAGCAACCGGCCGCTCCTCCTCGGAGCAAATGGTTGAGCGGCCCTGCGTTACTGCGACGCACAGTGGCCTCGGGACATCTCCCCGCAGGGCCCAGCAAGGGGTCCCTCCGATCGCCAGTCGGCATTACACACCCTACGGGATTTTCATTAACTGCTGAAGGCAGCGTCCTTCGCTGGCTAATGCAAGGTTTGGGCCTCCACTCTAATCAGTGGCCTGGTGTGCCAACCCAGTTTCTCTCCTGTACCCTCTATGGGCCGGTAACAGGAAGTCCAAAGTTTCATGACCCTTCCCTCTCTACTTACTTCCCACTCTCCTGAAAATGGAGTACTTCTTCGTCTGATCCCTCATCTTCAACCTATTCAGCAAGGGAGGCCCTACTGGTAGCTAGGCTACCACTGACATGGCTCTCAGGCTCATGGTGGTACTCAAGCTCCACCACCAACTGGAAGATCATGTACTCCCCAGGTGGAGTTGTTGTTGTTGTTGTTGTTGTTGTTGTCATTATTATTATTTTTACTGTCATTATTAATTCATATGGCTGAAAGGAAATCTTGCTACTAAAAAAAGTCATCCTATATAATGTAAGGAGACGAAAATAATTTGATTATAGCTTGATTGACTTCGAGAAGGCATTTGACAATATACCGCACGATTAAATTTTGAAGACCCTGGAGATCTAAATATTTCATCCTAGACTTTTTGACTTTTGCAAGGCTAGTATGAAGTGGAATATCATGCGTTATTACCACTATAACAATACTTTTCTGCGACTAGTAAAAAAAACAATAACACGTACTTTGTAAGACTTTAAAAGTGAAATATATATTTCCCTTTTGATTGTATGCTTTATATGTGATATGTATGAGTTCTGATAGCAGTTTAGAGCTCTTGAAAGTTATGTTTTTAGAAGTAGAACTCAAGGTAAAACTGCATGAAAGATTAACATTAATTTCCTAAATACGAAACATTCACATGATACGTTACTCCGGAACATTCATCGGAGAAATTTATTATTTTTATAAGCATGTAATGAGCTAAATATTTCTGACTAGTCTCCCAAGCATGAGTCCATTTCCCATATAAGGGTCTTGTGTTTGCTACCTAGTTTTAAACAAACGATGCACGAACACGTCATGATTTGCGTAGTGATGACGTCATAGAGCTCATGAAGAGTCAGTGGAAAAATCACGCTGAAAGAATTTTAAAAACGTGATGCGTCATTTGATCTAGCTTCTGGGTGTCCGTGATTAATCGAAGAATTTTAACTGGAAAGGAATTTTCTCAACTTCATTTCTATCGTCTTACGTTCAATGGAATGTGTTTTCAGAAATACTTAATTGTTTGTACTACGAGAGTAAAGTGTTAAGGGATTTGTTGCAGAATAATGCATTTATTACCTGTGTAAGAATAGTTGTTAATGAAATTCAGCATAGTGAATAGTAGAAGCGTATATTAAATATGATCACGACGCTCAAATATTTTCTTCAATAACTCAATAGGCATTTTAGTTAATTGATTGTTAAGATCTGATCTTAACAAGCAATAAGCTCCAAAGAAAATAGAAAGGAGAAAAAAAGAAATTTAACTAGTAGATCTACAACAGTACATACATTCCGGCACTATTTCCAAATTTTGAAATTTTCAAAATTTCAGAGAGTTCAACGAATATCAGACCAGTGTCATCTTTTATTCGTCCTTTGCTCTATCTGTGGAAAAATTGAAGTCATTTATGATAGAATGTTTTTATAAATCGCATTATTTTCTAGAAAAAAACTACTCGTTTTTAAAACATTGTACATGACCATTTTTAAAGATCGAATTTTTAGAATATATTTCATTTATGATCAAAATTTCTTTAAAATTGTACTTTGCAATGGTAATTGTTGCAGTTACCGAAAATATATTTCGCGGAATGGGACTAGCACCATTTTGTATACCGTCTTTTGATTATATGAGGAGAATTTCTAAAAGAAATACAGCCGATTTTCAGAAAAAAATATAATTATATTATATATAATATAAATATTATTTATTATATACAATAAAGATAAGTTATTTTATATATATGTATATATAAATATTTAATTGACTACGTTTCACGCAAAATTGTGTTAAAATACTCGTTTTTTCGAAAAATTTATTATTTTCTTATTTTAAGATTCACTCTGAACAACATAAAAAAATTACCTTCAATATTGTAATTAAAGGAAGACGTGTTGAAGCTTCGTGTAAAGTGCTCCCTAAAATCAAATTATCAATTTCAAACTCGTAGGACCGTAAGTTCGTTCAGGTCAATGGGACAAAATTAATTTTTGAGAAAATCGTCTGAACGATCTAGGCACTAGCGTTGACCATAGTAAGACGGATGGACAAACGGACTGTTAAAATGACACACGTTTTGCCGTCAAGCGATTTTTCGGTATCAAAGACACACAAAAAAGAGGATTCTTACTTGTCTTGTACGAAGTAATTTACCATTTTTTCGTTACCAGGGATCGTACGTACCAGGTACCAAGATTTATCCATTTTTTCGTTACCAGGGACCGGCAATAAGAGTTTTGTCGAAAAATCACCGATTATAGGCGCATGATTACAATACTCTTTCTTCTTACAAAGTATGGCGAAAAAGTAAAAATAAAATAATAGGAAATTACTTCCTTACTTTATTGATGTACTCATGTTTTCTCGTTGTGTTAGAAATAAAATGATAATATTGATATGCGTGGAGCATTATGCTCGACAATTCGCAAATTAAACATCTTCCAAACATTGAATGGACCAAGGAATCACTGAAATACTCCCAATGAAGTATAAATACTAGCCTATCAATATGCGCAAGATATAATACGTTCTCAATTCGCAGCAATTTCCTTGTCGATAGCCATAACTCTGACTCTTGACCTTTGGCAATGGCCTCCTGCCAGGGAAAGGATGTCGAAAAGCCCTGGCCTTGCCGACACCCGTAACTCATGCTTAACGCGTAAATTAATAGCCAATAGGCACCGCAACAAAAGCAGGGCGAAGCAATGACCTCTTGACCTTCGTCGCTTGTGGGCAGGAGTCGTCTCTGCGCGTAGATAGATATAGAGAGATTAGACTAAGAACTGATCTCTTGGACAGCTATTGCTTCGATACTTCTGACAACAAAACTGTAGATTATGTCCATTTGCTCAAGTTTTTCTTTGCAGTTGATATTTGTAAGTGGCGTTGTCACTGTCTCAATGCCATCGTCTGACATGACGTTCTTTCGTTTCGCGTCCTGTCAAACTGGTCCTTCTTAGAGTAACTTCTCTATAGCTTCGTCTGCGTTGTGATCACTACGCAGGAATTATATATGGTTTCATCCGACTACGTATCTACATATATCAGCGTCTGAACTAAATTTTCTTTGGAAGTCACCCTCATTGAAGGAAATGGCGAAAGGGGTTATTGTTGAATCTGAAATGACCACATCGCTTAAGAGCCTGTTAGGATGATGAGGGAACTTGCATTATGATGAGGCAAGTGATAGCATCTATGGTGAATTAATCCGGTAGGCTTTTCCTTTTAAAATTAAGAAAAAAATCTCTGTACTATACACTAGTCAGGTATGCGAGAAAACATCTGGTAAATGAAATAATTCTTCTGATGAGTCAAGATTGCCGAAATTTCTTCAGATTTTCTGCACTAACATAGATTTTGCTAAAGTTAATTGTCATGTAGTAAATCAAATGCTACTGGTCTAGAATCTTTCAATTCTAGATATTATATTTTTAAATTTCTTTCCAAAACCGGCATGTATGAATCTTTACAAGAAAAAAGAATTATCTGAGATATACCACAGAAATAAAGTTCTAAAGAATTATTCCAACAATATTTTTCACCCAGCCGTGATACTAAGATCAGGTCTGCATTATCATAAGATGTCTGATTTTTTATTTGATCACGCAGGACTAAATAAATAGTGGATCACCCTTGACAAAAGAGGCAGCATTCACATCATAAGTATTTTCATGAACCACAATTAGAGGGAATGGAATACATTAAATATATGACATTGTGGCTTATAGGAAATAATTCAATACAATCAGAAATTGTGTTTCAAAATTTATAATGCAGTGTTGATAGAACATAATCGAATGCAATGAGCTGATTATTTTTAAAACTCTTTCGCACAAGGCACAAGAAGCGTCACTTACAGGACTGTTGAAAGATTATAATATTACGCCTTGGAATCACGAATCACTAATTTAGTTCATATAATTAAACTTAATTTATTCAATAGTATTTTATGGTATTGTATTTCAAATGAACACATTGAAGAAACTCTAAAATGAATAATATTTAATCACACTAACGAATTTTAAAAATATATTTTAGAACATGCGTGATTTCGAAATTAATTTGTAGGTAGAGTGGCTTGTTAGACACTTAAGTAGTACAATGTTTTTTTTTCAGGTTTATAACGTCACAGATTTCACCTCACCCAGATGAGAATGAAAAAACGAAAACATCACATCACAAAAACGAAATTTGTAAATTAAAAAAAACTTCAATTTACGATTTTTAAAACTTTTGCATGGATATTTCTTAAACTTAGTTGGATAATAATTTTCATTGCTTCACAGCTGTTTCTTTCAACAACTGTCACCGAATGAGTTTAAGAGCCAGCACTTCCGCTCTCTTCAGCGGCTCTGACCGGGAGGTTTTAGGGTTCGTGTCTCGATGGTATCGTATTTTCGACACAAAGCTAAGCCGTTCTGCTCTGAAGGAGAATCCTTGCCGCCGGCACCTCCGGTCCGTTTTCCGTGGTTTCTTCGGTCAATACAAGATGAATTCCGGAGCGGTACCCTAACAAACGGTCTACGGACCACGCGAGATCTTTCCTTCCCCTTCCTTGTCCTACCCTCACCCCTTATGCACACTTACCCTTAATGAACTATCCTACCACCTATGCCGGTCGATCAGTCGGGGGCTTAGGACTGTTCCACTAGTGATGACTCCTTTGGGGAGACCTGGAGAGGAACAAGCCTTCAAGCTGACGCGTATGTCGGTGCCGGATCTCGTCGTTCTGCAGGGGAACATCAATGCCACCTCCCATGATAAAAACTGCACTTCACTTATGGGACTAACGCCCATAGCAATTGACGTGCCTGGAAACATCGATCGAGTACTTAACATCACTTATGCGTGTAATAAAGCAGCTAGAAATATTTGAAAAATAGTTGTTGGTTAATTAAAAATAATTCTAAGATGCTCACGAAATGCAGGAAAAGAAAATATAAAAGCGATATGTTGGTAAAAGAAAACTAATAGAAAAAAATGTTGACCTAGGTTCACTTCCCGTAGCGCCACCTCCACAATGCTTCGTATGGACTAATTCGCCAAAAAGGATTTTTCTCTCCAACAGCCCACTCTGCATCAGTGCGTTGCGGCTGAACAGAGTTTACTGCATGAGAAAATAACATGCTGAATACATTTTACAAATTACAAGTAAACATATGAATCCATAACAAATGTAACTGCAGTACAGTAACTGATACCACCATAGAACCCTACACCGAGACAGCGCAACAAGTTTCTGTTTCAATGTATAATATGCAACCCAAATTCAGGAACTGCAAAGCATGTTTTCGGATACACCAAGTACTTCCACTGTTCATGTAATTCGTGTCTCAGAAACGTTACTTTGGGGGGAGGGGGTATTTTGTTTGAATGAGATGCAGATTCGATGAATCTGGTAAAATACTTTATACACTTTCTTTATCCGTGAGACTCTTCTTTGAGGAGTCCAAATGTGGCTTCTAAACTCGTTCCTTTGCTTTCTTATCGAAATTAACACACAACCTAACAAAACTTTTTCAAAGTGTTATTTAATTAGTTTTAATTCAGTGCTTTTTTGTGCATGAAAATATATCTAACTTCGTTGGCAAAAACGTTTTTTCAAAAATGGGTATTAGAAAACTCGTCACTCGATGTGTCAAATTCGTGGAGTACCAGAATTAAAAAGCTCTCGGAAAACGTGCTGTTTTCCAAGTCGCACATTCCAAACAGCTGATAGAGTTGTGAACTTCAAAATAAGGGATTTATTTTATGCACCACAGAAAGTTGAAATAGAACACTTTTAATCGTGGATTTGCCCATTTTTACTTTCCCGTATACGTACGTATACACGGAGTGGTATACGCAGTATAGGGAACGTTATGTAATGCTGCGCGAAAAAATGGCCAATTTTCGGCGGAAAAAATTGCCGAGCCGTGAAAATGAAAAAGTGGATAAAACCAGTTGCTAAATAAGAAAAAAATCCCCTAACACGTGTTGTTTTCTAGGTCCTTGATATCGATAAACCAATTGAAAGAAACGTCCGCCTGTCTGTCCGTCTGCGAACACTGCTAGCACCTAAACCATACGTACGATTTCTTCCAAAATGGATATTCCCCAATCGATCTGGTTCTAGTCCAAGCTTTGAGATTTTGAAAAAGATTCAGGTCAGATTTTGAAAAAGGTCATGTAAATGTTTTTCAAAATTTTAGAAGTTTTCGTGCAATATTGCGTACAATATGTACAATTTTAAAAAATTACAAAAACAAGATTTTCGCAAAAACGGCTCCAAATGTTTTCTTTAAACTTTAGGTAGGGATAGTGGTAAATTTACTCTATCAGATGACATAAAAGCCATATTGCTCTATAGGTTGTTTTTTTCAAAAATTACAAAAATGTAAATGTTTTTACATGTTTCTCACGTCGATAATATTTACATTACCGGCGATGTTTTCACATTATTATATTTACGAGTACATGTGCTTTAAATAATGTCAAGTAAAGTTTCTCGAAAACACAACCGTTTTCTGTGAAAAGTAGCTCAAAATTTCGCATTTTCAGAAACGCTCAAAAGCCATTTTCTCATATATGGCTGCAATATTTTCTTGAAACTTTTGTAACTAATTACACTCTTTAGTACAGCGTAAAGTTTATTTTGAGTTATTTTTTTGTTTTTTCAAAAATTACATAATTGTAATTTGTTTGAAAGATCTCTCACATGTTTAATATGCACATTACCGGGAATTTGTAAACATTATTATATTTGTGAATGTAAGTGCTTCAAATAACTTCAAATAAAGTATTTTGAAAACTCAAACATTTTCTGTGAAAATGAGCTTCAAATTTCGCATTTTTAGTTGCGCTAAAACGTCATTTTCTCTTAAATGGCACATAATTTTTAAAAGAAAATTGTCATTTATGACTAGGTTTCTGTGTTCTTTAATATTCTAAAATTAATGTTTCCGTTCTACCAATGGGAAACCGAAAAATTAAGAAAATGACAAAAAATGTACTTTTGGCGGTGATAAATGTCAGCTGGCAAGAAAGAGTTTGTGGCAATTCCGAATAGCTAGCGAAGACCCAGGGAAATAGAAAAGCTATACGGGAAAGTCTGTGCCATTCTGTAGCACCACTAGTTTCGTGTGCTATGAGCCACTTTTGGCCTGTTTCGAAGCAAGCAGCTCTGTGTATGGGGCCTGTATGAGGCGGCTCTCTGGAGATATGACGTTTTTGAATACTTCCGCCCAGTTCATCTGAGCCCATTACAAAATAACAGACCCACTTTATGTGCCGTAAATATTTACACCACGTCTTCGGCGGTAGGTATTGTGCAGAGGCACATCCAGGATTTTTCTCGAAGGGGGGTGCATGTGGTGTCTAGCCGACTTCTTATTTTCAAATAGTAAAAAAACTATATTTTTAAATATCTATCATTGGGTTCTGGGGCGGAGGGTGAGTCGCGAAGAGCCCCCCTCCCCACAGCTCCTCGAGTGCGCTCCTGGTTTTGTGCGTCATGCGCCCCTCTTGCCCTGCTGCAGCCCGGTGTACGGTGGCGCAGCTCGGGAAGGCGAGGCCCTGGCGGCGCCACGGGCTTCGGACGTGCCACCTTCCTTGTTAGCCCGTGAGTGGCATGAAATGGAGCTCTAACAGCCCTGTTAGCGGTCCGCGCAGCGCCCGTCAAGACCACTATATTTATCTCGTTTGTTCCGGCTCCCCGCTTGTTTACATGCGACTGGGGTCCTGGGTTCTGTCTGCGGCGAGCGGTCGGCTGGGGGGGGGGGACTGGGCGGAGGCGGGGGCGAGCGCACACGAGTGGTGGGTGGCGAGGGCTGGCGTGGGCAGAGAAAGCTCGAGAGCGACGCGGTTGTGCTGTAGAGAGGTGGAGTGAGTTGTGACCCGGGGAAGGCTGGTGTGAGGGTTGGGGAGGGAGGCAAGAAGGATGCGGCAAATTTTCTCGGTGTATGTCATTGTAATGCCGCGAGCAAGGGCAGAAAAGTAGATAGAATGATGGTAGAAGGAAGAAGTAGAGAAACAGAGGAAATAGATGAACAGGGATATGATACAGTAGTTACCAAAAGCGTGAGGGATTAAGACCATCAAAGATACTGTCTAGTTGCGATATGAAACGTTGATGGAGCTGAAAAGCTTCAACTGGGTCAAAGAGACACAAAAGAGACACGCAGCTTAAATTTCAAGGGTACTAAAAAAAGGAGAAAATAAAATATATGCCAAAATATACCTGATGATGGAGACAAATGATCTCTGAAACGTTCTGAAAACTCCAACTTCGTTTTTCTTCAACTTTCTATGAAATATATTTTATTATCACCTGATCTGATTGTCTATAATTAATGTAACCTTTCTTTATGCAAGAAAATAAAATAGATATGAAAAGAAAAGATTAAGAGGTGCTCGGAGATCTGCTAGATAGAGGAGAAATGCTGGAAAAAGAATATGAAAAAAGCAAGGATTTAGAATACATTGCGGAAAGTGTTGATGGCTGATAAATTAAAATAATAATAATAATAATAATAATAATAATAATAATAATAATAACTCCACCTAGGGAGTACACGACCTTGCAGTTGGTGGTGGAGCTTGAGTACCCCCATGAGCCTTAAAGCTATGTCAGTGGTAGCCTAGCTACCGGTAGGGCCTCCCTTGCTGAATAGGTTGAAGGTGAGGGGTCAGACGAAGAAGTACTCCATTTTGAGGAGAGTGGGAAGTAAGTAGAGAGGGAAGGGTCATGAACCTTTGGACTTCCTGTTGTCGGCCCATAGAGGGTACAGGAGAGAAACTGGTTTGGCACACCAGGCCACTGATTAGAGTGGAGGCCCGAACCTTGCATTAGCCAGCGAAGGAGGCTGCCTTCAGCAGTCAGTGAAAATCCCGTAGGGTTTAGTAATGCCGACTGGCGATCGGAGGGACCCCTTGCTGGGCCCTGCGGGGGGGATGCCCCGAGGCCACTGTGGGTCGCAGTAACGGATGGCAGGAAACAACCCGAGGGTTAAGTGTGATCTGTGAACTCGAACTTGCGTCCTGCGAATCTTCAATTCAAACCAATGAGCAAAATGGATAGAACAAGCAATGTAATGAATCTTAACGTGCCTTGTTCTACCAATGTCCCATACCTGCTCAGAAACCGAGCTAATGTCACCTTGTCGACGTCTGGCCATCCCACGGATGCTAGTCCCAGGGACCCAGAGCCGGCAGTAGCTCGAAGCCATCGTCAGAGATGGACCCGGGATGAATTAAAGGAGGTGATGTGGTGCTTTTACTACGCAAAAGCGAAAAATGGGGGCTCTGAAATAGAAGTTTTCAAGGTATGGAGAGAGCGGAACCCAGATATGAGACCTACCCTAGACTCAAAGAAGCTTGCCAGTCAACGACGATACATACTCAGCAGTGGAAAATTCACAGCAGATCAACTTGCTGACATTGAGAGAAATGCGGAATATGTACTTCGCTCGAACAATCCACATGACGAACATGTAGAACTTGAAAATGATGATCCCGTGGAAGGTTCATCGCTTTCCAGTGAAACACACGTCAGTGGTGAAAACTCATCTGGCAATGAATTACACGATAAGGACATGATGCGAAATCTCCTTCGGCGCGAAATAGAAAGAGTTAGTCAACTTCCGTTTGAATCTCGCGAACCGTTGAGGAGAATATACGAAAATGCCAAAGCTAAAAGAGTGATAGAAACAGTTAATTCTGTCTTAAATGAGGTGGTGGAGACCCCAGGCAGAGATCTAGATATTACTGAAATCAATCACATCATATATGCAACTGGATATCTAGTATCTCAGATAATTTTGGGGCCAGCCAAGAACACCGACGGCCGACAGCAAAACAGAGTAAACAGCTCTGTACCCCCATGGATGAACAGAATTATGAAACGGATAGCCGACACCCGGCGTGAAATATCATTCTTAGCTGAGGCATCTTCTAAATCAATGCACACCTCTAAAGTTCAACGAAAAATATTCAATGTTGAACAAAAATACCAAATTGAAAATGACACCAGCAGGCTAATGGTAGTTGAGAAGCTAAAAGAGAAAATTCAAGCATGGGCTCAACGAATAAGAAGGTACAAACGTAGAATAGATTTCCGTGTACAGAACCGGTTGTTTGAAACAGACGCGAAGAGATTCTATCGCAATCTGACTCAAAAACCGAATGGCAAAGCTGTTACTCCTTCAAAAGATGACGTCGAAGCATTTTGGGCAGGAATCTGGGAAGAGAGCAGATCCTACAACAAAGACGCATCTTGGCTTCAATCTGAAGTTGATGCTGCCGATGAACTTGTAGAAACAGTGGAAGATGTTCACCAATTCTCGGAAGAGGACCTCTTCCAAGCAATTAAGAACATGGGAAACTGGAAGTCCCCCGGGATTGATAAGATCCAGATTTATTGGATTAAGAAATTAACAGCAATACATTCTCATCTAGCAAAGGCTGTTAATAAAATTTTTGAAAACCCAAAGGAAATCCCGGAATGGCTCACACGCGGCATCACGTATTTGCTACCCAAAGCGGGAGACAGCTCTTTGGCGAAGAACTACAGGCCAATTACTTGTCTGCCAGTACTGTACAAAGTTATAACTTCAGCTATAGCTGACAAAATGTATAGACATCTAGATAAAAATCATCTAATGCCAGCTGAACAAAAAGGATGTCGTAAAGGCTCTTATGGGTGTAAGGAAATCTTGCTACTGAATAAAGTCATCTTGAATGATGTAAAGAAACGCAAACGTAATTTGAGCATGGCTTGGATTGACTACCAAAAGGCCTTTGATAGTGTACCACACGATTGGATTTTGAAGACCCTGGAGATCTATCGATTTCATCCTAGACTTGTTGAGTTTTGCAAGGCTAGTATGAAGTCGTGGAGTACCAGGTTACTAATCCACAGCGGAAAGGAAGCAGTAGAAACAAGAAGTATTCAGATTAACAGGGGTATTTTTCAAGGAGATTCACTATCCCCTCTGCTGTTTTGCATTAGTTTGATCCCACTATCGAGACAGTTGTCGCAAGCTGACTTTGGTTTTAAGCTCCATGGTGATGAAAGGCCAGTATCACATTTGTTTTACATGGATGATCTGAAAGTGTTTGCCAAGAATGAAGCGATTCTCTCCCAAATGCTGTCTGTCGTGAATGACTTTAGCAATGACATCTGCATGAAGTTTGGTCTTGACAAGTGTGCAAAAATCAATTTAAAAAGAGGGAAACTCACAACGTCTGAGAACATTGAAATTGATACGCACACTGTGATTCAAGATCTTGAGCCAGGTAAAACTTACAAATATCTGGGCATTGAAGAATGTGAAACCATCTCGAATGACAGAATGAAAGAGAGAATTCGTAGGGAGTATTATAGAAGAGTGAGACTGGTCCTGCAGTCCGCTCTGAATTCCAGGAATAAAATATCTGCAATAGGTAGTTTGGCGGTACCTGTAGCCGAATACAGTTTTGGACTAGTGGACTGGACTGAGCAAGAAATTCGCACCATGGATCGAAAAACCAGAAAACTGCTGACAATGCATCATGTTTCCCACCCTCGAGCTGATATACATAGACTTTATGTGGCACGTAAGGAAGGAGGAAGAGGCCTCAGACAAATTGAGGCCTGGCACAACGCAATAGTCGGGTTGGGTAAGTATGTAGTCAGCCATCAAGACGACCCTCTAATGAGGCAGGTCATGAAATCTGACCGAAGAATGGGAAACAGAGGCATTGTTAGTGTAGCAAGAAACATTGCGAAGAAAACTAGGCAAGACACGTCGAATAACACAGACACTGAACTTCTGATGCTGCTAAACATGAAGTGTGAGACACAAAAAATGTTAAAGAAATCGTGGAGAGACAAACCACTCCACGGTCAATACCTAAAAAGAATGGACAAGGTGCAGATCAATAAAGATCAATCATTTATGTGGCTTAAAAGGGGAAGGATGAAGCCAGAATCGGAAGCACTTGTAATAGCTGCCCAAGATCAGGCCTTGAGAACACGACATTATGATAAAGCGGTTCTCAAAATTTCCCAAGATGACAAATGCCGCATTTGCCTGGAGCAAGTAGAAACCATTGATCATATTGTCTCAGCTTGTCCAATCCTAGCAAAGACCGAATACCTTAAAAGACATGACAGGGTGTGTAGCTACCTCCACTGGCAGATCTGTACCGCCCTCGAAGTTCCAAACACATGCCCCAAGTGGTACGAACACTCACCGAAACCGGTGACGTCTGTTGGATTGTGTACGATATTGTACGACCAACAAATTCAAACTGATCGCACGATAGCGGCAAACAAACCGGATATAGTTATCCGGGATTTGGCGAAAAAATCGTGTTTACTTATCGATGTTGCTGTACCTTGCGATCAAAAAGTCGTTACCAAGGAGGCAGAGAAACGTCTTAAATACAAGAGTTTGGAAATCGAGATCAGCCGAATGTGGGGCGTAAAAGCACAGGTCGTCCCGATAGTTATCGGAGCTCTGGGATTTGTTTCGCAAAATTTGAGTAAGAACTTGTCTAAACTCCCAGGTAATTCAAAAGACTGGGAAGTGCAAGAAATTGCTTTATTTGGAACAGCCCACATTTTGCGTAAAGTATTGTAGAGGCACTGATAGTCACCGAATCTGCTCCTTAGGTAGCTGGTTGCAACCTGGAGTAGATTTTATATTCAGCCGACTCATAAGATCTTTAGTCGTGATGTAATGGAATAATAATAATAATACAAGAGTACTCTAAGTTTCAATACAATCAGTTATATATTACGATTATATAAATACCTACATTACAAATAATACAAAATAATATAGTATAGATACTTATACTTCGCCAACACTCGCGATAGTTTCTTTGTATAATATTGCCAAAGATAAATACGTTATTTATTTGCACTTTTTCATATTACTTTTAAACAATATCACTACCAAACAATATTAGTTATTTAAATTAAATTTTACTTAGTAGACGAAATTGTTGAAACAGTGCTGCGGGTAAGCTATTCCAATCTCGTACCTTTCTATTCACAAATGAAAACTTTCCTACATCTGTTCGTTGCTTTTTCTCCTGAATTTTATACTTGTGGTCATTTTCGCCAGTGTACGTTGCCTTTTCTAGCCTTCTTCAAATTTCTTCCCAAGCTTTGCCTTTCCCCAAATACGCTCTACGAATTGACAGCAATCTTAGCTTTCTTCGCCTTTTTCTCGAAGATTTCCCACCCAAAAGTAGATTTAATCTTCAAATTTTTATTTTTTTTGCCTTCAACAAACTTAGCCGCTCGTATCTGATCGCGTTCAATAATCTCTCTAGTTCTGTATGGGTGCCAACAGCTCGCGGCATAGTCGAGTAAAGATTTGACACGAATGCTAAATTTGTGGGCTTCTTATTTCCACCATTTAAATTTCTCATTACAAAGTGAAAACTTCCCCAAGCTTTATTTAATACTGAATTCACCTGTTCTTTCAAAGTTAACTTACAATTTAAAATGATTCCTAGGTATCTACAACTATGTGTACATGAAGTTAAGTGATCCTTGAGAAAATAGTTTCATTCTGGTATAGATTGTTTACGAATAAATGTTATAGATTTACTTCTAGAAGCAATAATTGGCATACGATTATCGTGTGTCCATTTTAAGAGTGTCGATATCATCTTGAAGAATATGATGATCTTTCTCTTCAGGTTTTTTAAGAGAATACAATAATTTCCAAAATGGTGGACTCAGAAATCAATATTTTCTGTAATGTCGGTCATTAAATCTATGAACATCAGTGGTCCTATCACAGTGCCCTGCGCCACGCCAGATATACTTGAAACTCCTGAGTACGAGTGACCTACCCTAACACACTGGTTTAATAAATTCGTTCGTCCAAGTTAGTACTCGTGTATTTATACCTGATGATGCTACTTTGTTTAAGAGTATATCGTGCGGCACGTGGCGAAAGGCTTTTGCGAAATCTATAACGATTTGGGCCATTCTGCCACACCCATCTATTGAATCCGAGATTTTTTGTATAACGCCAACAATTAGCTCTTGCAAAAGTGTCTCTCCCTAAAACCATGTTGTCCATCATATATCCATCCTGTTCTACTCCACTCCTTCCTAATGTAGTTTGTCATAACGCGCTCCATTACTTTGCTTACTACGGATGTAAATCTAACTGGACGATAATTTTACACTGTAGATCTATCCATCCCTTTAAAGATTGGCTCGTTTCCAGTCGTACGGGATGGTTTGGTTGTTGATGGATATTTGAAACAGGCGCACAAAATACAGGATAATGGCTTCTGGATAAATATAAGGTATGCTTTGGTAAAGAATGAAGTAATACCGAAGCAATGAGAAGAACATGTATCACTAGGTAAACTTGTATCATTGAGCAAAATACAAGACAAATCTTGAATGTAGGAAGTTACCAATGTCATAGCGAAAATGATAGTATGGTATCTCAAGTTACCATGATCGATAGCGGTGAGCAAAAGCCATTTGAGCGTACCGGTGATTGGGAGGTTATATGATCGATCCCAGCCAGTTTCCAAAACTTCACACGAGACTGAGACTCCATGGCGCCTACCAGAAGCATTCGTATGTTCACTGCTCTGATTAAGGTTTTATTGTTTCCTTTATCACTTCAGGGCGGTTACCTTACCAGCATCCTACACAATGGATCATGGTCTGCGTTTAATTTTGTCTTCCCGTTCTTTTCTTCCCTTCCTATTCGTCTCCCCCATTCCGTCCTGAGACGCCATGAGGGAGTTCCCTTAACAACCAACATTTTCCGATAGAGATGTCTACGGCTCACATTGCAATGAATACAAACAATATTAGTAGCAATATGCTACAATAATAATAACACTAGAAATATGGATAAAGGATGAGGGCGAAAGGAAATTAAGAGAAAATAGAAAGGGATGCAAAAATTGAGAAACGGGAGATGGGAAAAAGAGATTGAAAAAATGTGTTAAGAAAGATATCAGGGGATAGAATGAGGAAATAATGAGAGGTAGATAAGATTGAAATGTAGGGTTAAGTTAAATGTGACTGGACTCTGAAGCAAGGACGGGTTCAGAATGAATCCATACGAGCCATAGCCCTCCTTTGAAAACGTTCAGGATAAAAACAATTCTATAACTATTAAAATCCTTAGGAATAATATTGAATACATCATTATTTATTTAATAATTTTAACATTTAACGCCCTTTAAACAAAAATTTAAAGGTTGAATCAGAGATTAAAAGCCAACTTTTCTGGTATATAAACCAGTACTAATATTCATAAAGACCGTTTAAATACCGTTTAGATGTTTTATTTTCAAACTGTTCGTAAATTAAAATATGCTAATTAAAGGTAATGTATAAAATAAAGCGTTATTCCTACAAATAAATTAAACTAAAAATGTGTTCTTTAATTTATTACAATCCCCTTTTAAAATTTTTCTAAATCTCGGCGGATAAGTGGGCGCTGCGCCGGAAGGGAGAGCGGCGCGGGACGGGCTGGAAGTGTCACGCAGTCGCGGACGGCCAGACACACAGACAGCCAGGCGGGCGAACAGCCGCACTGACAGGCGAGTAAGCGATCCGACGAGTGGAGCGGTCGAGCGGGCGGCGTGCACGACCGCCGCGGGGCCAGCACGTCCCCGCAAATTGGTGTGGGCGGGCCAAGGTCACGGCAGCGCTCGACGCGGCGCGGCGCGGAGCGGCGCGGCGCATCACGCGTCGGCTCCGCGGTTGCCTCGTTACGGCTTTCCCATAACCACCGACGCCCAACACACGGCGCACTGCGCCACTAAATCAGCCTCGGTTGCGTACATTACTGGTCGTGCTTTTTGCTCTTCCGGTAATATTTATTACGTTCGCTCGGTTGAGCGTTATTCAAAATACAACATTGCGTTTTATCTGTATCCCCAACTGTTTTCAATCGTAAATATTCTGCCTGTATTGTTCTCTACCTTAGAAACGCAGACAAAATGTTTAATTTAATTTTTCTAATCACATCAAATCCAGATGGTATAGCTTAATTCGTTTATTGTGTACAAAAATATTGCAGTGTTTTCCGAGTTCAAAGGCAAAATTTTTCCGCAATGAAAATAATTGCTCTGTCCGAATATGAAAGTAGCTACATTTATGGCCAACGTACAGTCTATGTAGTTAGTAACTTTTATTTTTAAAGTAGTTAATAAAGTTTGTCATCGACCATTATATTTGTTTTTATTCGGATAAAGAACAAAATTCGAAGAAAATGTGGTAAAATATCTAATAATTGTAAGAAACTTTTTTTTTGAAATACATTTGCGGATAATGTAAATGCAAAACAAAATGCTAGTGCAATGACGTCACTTCGATTATACGTAAGGCGCGTCATTTAATTGTAGAATTACTTTACAGTGTGCAAGACCGCTTGGAATTCTCTTCATCAAGTGTTTCTTGCTTTCGCAATTAGATAATGCCTTGCAATTGAATCATACAACTTTAATCAGCATTGGTGGACAACATAATTATGGTATTCAGTAGAAACACTTTATCAAATAGTCTAAACAGATAAACCTTGTAGAACTTTCAGGAATAACAAAATGTCCTCCGAAATAAAAACATCACCGTCTATTGTGATACAAAATATCTAACATACTTAATATAATAATAATAATAATAATAATAATAATAATAATAGAACTGTGAAATAGTACAGGTTAATTTTTGACTTTCTAAAAAAGATCGTCAATTCTCCGCCATATTCAACGAGTTTTTAAAAGTATTCCTTTTTCCGGGTATTTCGGAATTTACTTTGTTTATATTGGTCTACAAAGACTAAGGACAACCATTGTCTTACGCACTGGAGTATTTCAACACTGAATGTGGATTGATTGCCATTTCAAACTACAACATTAAACCCAGGAGATATCACGTGGAGAAGATTGCACAGAGGAGAAGATTGTGCAGATGAAATGTAACTTATAACATTCTAATGTATATTAAAAGATATTGGTTCAATTTTTTGCTACTTTAATGATGAACACAATAGGCACAATACTACCTGTGTATTCTATGATATTTTGATCAGCACAACCGCCACATAACACATTCAGTTATTCGATCAAAACTCCATTTGTTTAGACATTTTCAAACGACAGGTTCACTTACAGATTTGTTATTCGACAGTCGTCACAAACTTTCATTTAATTATCAAAAGAGAACTTTATCAACAGTACTGCACCTGGGCGTATCTGTTTGGAGACTAGTGCAGGAAGGCGTTGTTTTGCTGCATCCGGAAACGATATAAAATAATTGGGGCCCCTGTAGGAAGTTCCCGCAGCTACTTCCGGCGCCGCCGAGCCAACGATTGCAGCTTCCGCAGCCAGTGAGAGGCTATCGGCCTTCGTATCGCCCGTAGTATTGCGCAACCAGGTTGTTGTGATTGCTACAGATCCGTAGGCTCCAACGCGATCTCGAGGGCGCGGGAAAGCAAGCCACAAGACCTAGAACACCGCCGAAATGGCTCTGGCAACAGCCATCCGCTCCTTGAGAGTAGCGAATGTTTAATCCCGGGTGGTGTCGATATTTCTCCCCCACGGGATGGTGCGATCAAACGTCGTCCTACACGTCGACTTGTGGCGATTCCCCCTCCAGGTATCTTTGGGACGCCGTCCTAGTCGGGAGCCCTAACCTCGCAACATCCTGCATGTACGGTAGAGTCGTGCAGGGATGTCTGTGTGTGTGTGTGTGTGTGTGAGAGAGAGAGAGAGAGAGAGAGAGAGAGAGAGGGGGAATAACGATTGAACGAGGAACATGAAGAAATGGTCGCGCGCGGTACTGGCCCGTTTGTTACAGTATTGCTCTGGCATTTTCCTAGAGTTGATCGGAGAGTTAAATCAAAATAATGTTTTGTGGATGTTTACTTCACTTTATCATAAATACGACGTTTTCGGGTACTGTACTTTTCCTTTTATCAAGTGATAATAAATATTTCTGTTTTCTGTATCACTGGATAAGGGATAAGGCACATCACCTGTACGATTTGAGAAGTTAAGTAAACAAACTTCTGCTTAATATTGTTCTGTTTCAACTTCACCTATCCTAAAATAGTTATTTACGAAGTAAGTATCATAATACATCTTATATAGTTATAAAAAAACAAGATTGGATCATTATAAAACTAGTGGACCAATCAATGCTACGCTGTTGCAGTGCATTACACATCACGAACAACTGGTCACGTGGTGGTTAACCACGTTTTACACTACGCGGTGCAAAAATTTTAATCGATGAAAGAATTTTTCGCAAATATGGGTGTGTTCTATGTCCTAATTTGGAAATTGTTATCAAGTATCCTATTGTTAAAAAGTTCCACATCAAATTTGTGGATGCGTTCGCTATGACACAATCTTGGAGAAACGTGTCCGAGATTGTCCGAGAAACTCCTCCGAGATTCAAGTAATATTTTTTTTCCTTAGGACTTTTTCCAGGCGACAGCCGGTTACCCTCTACATCCTGATGGGTCGCATATTTGACGATAAACTAGACCCAACACACTTGCGGACTCCTCTGATCTGGGGTCAGCAAAATGCGAGACCCTCCGCGACAACACATACATGAGAAACAAGGTACAGACAACCATGCCGAAGGCGGGACTCGAACCCTGAGACCCTTTGGACAGAAGTAGTGAGTTAATACACTCTTAACCATCGTAGCCAATCTCAGCCATCCAGGTAAGATAAAGTAAAAATTTCGGCCAATATTTCACAATCGCGGGGAAGGAATATTTGTATGCAGATAAGACGGTTTAATCCTTGACTGTGCGGCAGGTTGCATAAAGTTACGGGGCGCTTGAGTCGTCATAAACGAATACATCATCATCACAACACCCCTACATGTCCGATTTAATTTAAATCACTCTTTAAACACTCTCATTACTAATAAGAAAAAAGTGTGAAAATTTCAGCGAAATCGGTCGAGTAGTTTTTGCGTCTATATGCGTCACATATAATCGCACATTCCGTTTTATTTATACATATGTGAGACCGTTAGGACGTGGTTGATAACCAATCATGTATTGTAATTAGGATTTGACGACACTAATACCGCAGTTTCATCAATTTTTTTTTAATTTCCAAGATACACTTTTTTACTTTCTCATCCTTACGAAGAATTATTTCCTCGCTCTTACAAGGTACTTCGTAAGAAAAAGTTACGTAATCGTGCGCCGGAAAATGGCGAATTTTTCGCAGAAAAGCTCTTTTGCCGGGCCTGGTAACAAAAAGTTGATAAATCCAGTTGCCAAATATAGAAAAAAATCCTCTAATGCGCAGTGTAGCCAGAATCCTTGTTTTGTGGGTCCTTGACATCAAAAATCGATTGCGCCAAAATGGCCGTCTGGCCGGCCAACGTAACGCCTATACCGCTCAGCCGATTTTCTCCAATATTCATATTCCCTGATCGATCTGAATGAACTCAATGTTTTCGGAGTTTGGAACGGATATTTTCATTTTTGAGCTACATTACATGAAGCGAGCATTTACGTTTTTAAGAGTCCGCACGTGTTGTATTCATACGGCGCTTCTGTGGCGTAGTGGTATGAATGATGGAGAGTTAACTCTGAGAATCCGAGTTCGGGTCTCAGAGCGAAAAAAATTGTTGCCGCCGTCTTCATGCCAATAAAAGTGTCAGATTAATATTGGAAGAAGTTAATAGGACGCCATTGAGTTTTTAGTACATTCGTGTTCTAGTAATACTACAAAACTGATCTCAGTTTTGCAAAGTGTGACATTAGATAACCAACGTGAACAAATGGCTTTAATAATTTCCATTATTTCCGATTCCCATCAATTTTAGAAACATAACGGAGCAGCAGGAGCTTAACCAATGAAACTCATACCGAGCACGATGCACGATCTTCTCTTCCCCAGCTTTTCTCTCATGCTTAAGTCAGAACGATTGACTGATCACCCTCTTTCTGTATTCTCGAATTAGTCCAGACACCTGGTACTCAAAAAGTATTGAGCCAGGACAATATTCTGGAAATGTTTTGGGGGGCTGAATTAGAATTTCAGGCTTTTTGCTCCTCGAGAAATTCCGGCTTTACAAAGAAAGTAGCAAAATGCCCTAAAAAGTTTGCATATTTTTCAGTGTTTCTGTTGTGTCTCTCCAACTAGGCGTTTTATCGAAATGATCATTCGCAAAATTAAGAGATTATTTACACAAAATTAAGGGATCGTAACACAAAATTAAAACAAAATTCTCTGCAAAATGAATCAATTAACTTTTTACGTTAATTAATCATAATTTGGTACATGACATAACATATTGGTAAAAATATTACATGAACATCTTGCAATGTAGAGAAGCAGTTTTTTCTCTTTTCTCTCTTATATTTTGGTTATAGGAAGGTGAGGGTAGACAAAATCTCGCGCGACTAAATGCAACGCTGTTATTGTAACAGAGTGTTAATCATTTAGAAATGCAAATAATTCATTTGTCGTGGTCATTTTCAAGCATGGTGAAGTGAAAGCAGAGCGACTCCGCTACATAAAGAGAGGGAGAGGGATAGGAGGTTATTCTTCGGTTAAGTCAGAGGGCCAAAAAGCCAGCGCCCTCTAGTACCTGAAATGATTGTCGAAAAATTCACGCTAAAGTATGTATTTTGAAAAAACTTTTCTCTACTTTAGTTTTGTGTTTGGAGATCGTTTCGATAAAACACATAAATGACGAGGTACAAGCAAAAAAATTAACGACATAACGACCTTTTCTTGTTTTCTTCGTAGATTGATTCATTTATTAGTGATTCCGAGCGCGTCAACTGCGAAGGTCACTAGTCCCGTTAGTATAGTGCATGTTTTTATCGTTGGAGGTGGCGGTGATAGTGCTGGATGGCGAGGATCCTATGCAGACATACGTCAGCTTGCGGGGATTTTCCTCAACCAAGTTTCTCTCACCAGAGGAGCTCCGCCCCAGCCCGGGACAAGCTCTAACAAGATTCCGACTGCTCTCCCGATATGTGTGGTAGTGTAGTGCATGAGAGTTTATGTAAGGGGTGAGGATATGACCAGAACGAGGAAGGCAAGATCGCGCCGCGGTCCGTTTTGTTAGGGTACTTCTCCGGTAATTATCTTGGTATTAATCGGAGAGACCAAGAAAAAGATCAGAGCAGCCAGCCGCTTTAATTCTCCTCCAGACAGCGGCTGAATTCGACCTACGGGGAAAATCCGTAAGTTATTTTATCTCCGGTTTACTGTAAGGCCTTACTGGGTGTCGAATTTAAAGTTTGACACCTCGCGAAATGTCGGCTTCACAAAGAAAACTGACCGACAAAGGTGGCTAAGGGCGTCAACTAATGTCAGTGCAGTGCTTCGGACCAGAGGCCGTAGGGATGAAGTCCCGACAGTGGCAAGATTTTCTAGCTAGAGTTAAAAAGTGATATAAGAACTTTCGGATTTTTTCCCCTTATCCGGATCCTAGTGGCTGGATGAAAATATTACGGCAGCACTACAAATTGGAAAATATCAGTTCCAAGGTACTGAATGGTAGTTTTCTCCTGGGGGAGGAAACATTCAAAATGTTTAGAAAGTTAGAATAAAAAGGGACATGAAGAAACTAGCGATTTCGTTTTCATACTAATAGTGAGTCGATTAATACACATAAGTGGGCTCCGACAATTAGCGTGAAATTAATCTCGACGCACACGACTACTTGGGCTAGTAAACATTCCTAATATTTAACAACCCAGGTTTTAACCTATTTCGTTTATTTGTAATTCTCGATTCCACGATTGTATAGTGTGCATTTTATAAACCAGGAATTAGTATTGAACCACGGTATCTGTGTCCCTGGCAGGAACAAATCAACCCGTTTCATCTGGGGTCACTTTTCATCCAACGGTGATGGCAATTGAGGGGCATCCCAGCCCCTCAATTTGATCTCTAATGTGATCTGATAAACGTAGGACCGTAGCTCTATCGAGAGACACATGAAGTAGAGTTGAATCACGCACAATAATTTTTTTAAATTTATTTATTTTCGTTTGATATTTCTGTCTCTCGAGGGGTTTAAAAACAGTACATTTTATATTATAAAGTTTTGTATATGGCCATCAATAGCAAATGAGTATTCATTCCTACTCATGAAAACATGGTCTAAGGTTCGAAGATTTTTTCAGACTTCAAGATTCGATTTGAGGTGTTGCATTGAAATTAAGGTAGTGCTAGGAAAGGTGTAGAAACAGAAGTTACGGTGGCCTCAGTGTATCATTGGGGAATCTTGATATAATACGGGGCCATGAAGCATGGCGGCCCAGATTAAATATTGTGAAACAGGGGGAAGAGTAAAGATTTTGAAAGAAATTGTCGGCTATTTTGTTTATGTATTCGTTTCATGGCAGTATATTTAGCTCGCGATGAATTTGGGAATTTGGAATAAACCATGATGCCTTGAGGGTCTTTCTTAGGAATTTATTTTGGAATGCAACTAACTCTTGAAGGTTACTGGGTGCTGCGCCACCCCATACTGGACATGTATAGGATAAAGTGGGTTGAATAATTGATTTGTACAGTAATATTCGGCTTTCGGTACTAGTGGCAGATCTAGAGTTAATTAAAAGAAACTATTTTCGACGTTTTGACCAAAACTTTATTAGCAGTTGCGAGGATATGGGATTTCCACGTTAATGGACGATAATAGTTGACAAATTTGTAAACCATTCGTTGGAGAATACGACTTGAAACATTTTTAAAGAGGTAAACCGAATAAAAAACGACTAGGCGTGACAAGATGTGATATTAAAGTTGGGAAACAACGAATTGAATTCAAATTCAGAAGAAAATACATAAAAAAGTGTACAAGTCAATTAATGTACCTAAAATGATCACCAAGTCATCTTGTCCATTTTAATCTTCTTGAAGTTAAAATAAATGATACGATTGCTAATCGGATACGATGTTTTTTCAGCAGAAAACGTACAAAATCTCATTGTGTATCAGAATCGAAGATTACAATGTTTTCTTCGATTCAAGTATGTGGCATAAGTGTTATTCATCACTGTTGAATATTGCAAAATTACTTGTAGATTACTATGTCGCTAGTCAATTGCAACCGCATATTGGTAAAACATAGATTTTGATCTGAATTCGTTAAGAATACGCAAAACAAACATTTCAACCTCATCCGGAGGAAAGGATTGTAGGAAAAAGACGTTGAGAAACAAAACCCACTTTGTTAAATTCTAACCACAATGATTATAACATCAGCAGGAAGGAAACACGTGTTGCAAGAAGAACAAGCACGTTATGAACGATGGAAAAGGAATTAAAAGTAAGAAACTAGTGGTGCAATAGAATGGAACAGACTTTCTCGTACAACTTAGTTTTCTAATTTCTTTGTAGTGGGCTAGGTTTTCGGTCAAACCCCATCTTCTTGACAACTATCATCTACTGCCACCCAAAGTATATGTTTTTGAAAATTTCTCAATTTTTAGTTTTCTGATGATAGAACTGAAGTATTACGTTAAGAATAGTCGTCCTAAAAGGAAATTTTCGTTGAAACATTTATAGCCGGTTTTAAGAAAATATTGTTCAAGTGTTACTGTAAATACGAAATTTAAAGCTCTTTTTTTTAATAAAAAACTTTTGAGTTTCTGAGAAAATTTATGAGAAATCATTGGAAGCATGTCTACTCACAAATGCAATAATGTCTAAAAATTGCTGGAAATTAGCATATACAGCGTGAGAGATATTTTTAAAAGACTTCATAACTTTTAAAAAACAAAAGAGTAAAGCAAAATTAATTTTCTTTCTTCTTTCTTTCTTTCTTTCTTGCCTGGCCAGGTTTTTCAAGAGCTTGAATACAATTTTATTAAAATTCACAATAAGGTTTTGGCACCATCGCTAATTGTTAACTCATTTACGCCATCACTAATATTGGTAGTTTGAGATACGAACGTGGTTACGAGAAAGAAATTAGCGATGCCACAGAATGGGAAAGACTTTCTTGTACTACTTACGTTTTCTGGTGTATTTTATCTGGGATAGCTTTTCTGTCTTGCCACATACTCCTCCCAGCCTGCGCTACCCCCCATGGGAGTGAGAGTTTTGAGAACTTTATAAGACATCATTTGAAGCACATGCACTCATAAATACAATACAATGAACAAATCGTCGCTAGTGTAAATATTAATGCCTTGAGACACACGTAAGAAAATTAAATTTTTGTACAAAAGAAAACAGCAAAATGGAGTTCATGTCATCTTATGAGATACATTTAGCACTATCCCAACTAAAATTTTAAAGAAAAAAACAGAAACTCTGCCTACACCACGTGTCAAGGGATTTTTTTTTCTTGATTTAGCAACTGGTTTTATCCACTTTTTCCATCACGACCCGGCAACGAATTTTTTTCCTGCCGAAAATTCGCCATTTACAGCAGCATTACATATCTTTCCCTATACTACCCATATTACTCCGTATATACGTACACTTACGGGAAAGTAAAAATTCGGAACCGTTTTCAATAAATTCTTGTTTTTGTCATTTTTTTAATATTGCACATATTTTTCTCAACAATTACTAGAAGTTTGAAAAAAATGTTGATAATCTAAACGGTAAGCACAATTATGGATAACTATGAAGAACAAATTTCATTTGAAGGAAAAATCTCCGAATTCAATTTTGAAATTGTATGAAAATTCCAAAAGCCACTTTTAAAAAAGTTTTGAAAATGTCCCAGAGGCTTAATTTAAAGTACCCCCAAAATTTAAAGAGTGTTTTTCAAAATCGTAGAGCTTCAAGTGGAGCAAGATTGTTGGCGGAGCATTAATTTTGAAAAAATCGTACGAATACTTTAGGTGCTAGTTTTGTTCACAGACGGACGGAAGGACAGACGAGCAGGCAGACGGATGGACGTTTTGAAGAAAGCCTCTTTTTGGGTATCACGGACTCTGAGTACATTACGTGTTAGAGGGAATAATTTTCTACATATTAGAAGAGGATTTTTCTCAAACAGGGCCGTACAATCCAATGGGAAACAGAAGTGGTGGCGGTGGCGGCGGGCGGCGGCGGCGGCGGCGGCGAGGTAGAGGAAGGGAGCGGCGGGAATATCTGCGGTGGCCGAGGTGGCGCCGGATGTGGCGACTTCAGCTGCAGTGGCGGCGGCGGCGGCGGTGTCTGAAGGCGCGTGTGGTGGGCGTGGCGCGGACGCACGGTGCAAGGGGAGGGGGCGGAGCCGCGGAATGACTCCGCGCCCGCGGGCCGGCGTCCTCCAGTCGCGCCGCTGCCGCCGACTGACCGCTGACGCCGCCGCAGCAGCCTCAGTCAGCTTCCCGCTGCCGCTGGAAAGCCCCGTTTCTCCCGTGGATCTTCTTACGTCACCAACCGCAAGGTAGGTAGTAGCGGCACAAGTGACATACAGATGACCAATTTATGTCGATGGCCACTCGAAATACATTCATCATTGAGTACAACCTCAAACATAGTTATACTTTTCAATGAAACAAACACATGTTACATTTGAGAATAAAAGGTAATAACACGAAAAATGTTCGATGATCCTAGAGTGGAACTTGCATGCCACGGGAAAATATGCTTAGCCGTTATTGAAAAAATGTTTTTATATAGCTTTTAGAGATACTGATACAATTTGTTTCAAAATTATGAAAAATACAGATATTTTGAAACTACTGAACTTGTATACAAAGAAAATTTGTGAAATCATTTGCTTTACGAAAAAGATATCGAGCTTTAAAAGGAATTTTTTGTACGTCTTAGCGGGGAGCAATCGACTGCAACCTCGATCTTCTACGCGTGCGATTGCGCAGAATATCGATAGTACAGTCGATTGCTTAAAAGTTCGATGGAGCAAAAACTCCCTAATAATGAAGACGTCAGAGAGATTCGACAAAAGCTATACTTCTGCAATTTTCAAAGTTCTGTGATTTTATTGCAAAATGGACTTTTACTATATTTACATATGCACTGTGATATATTTAAGCAAAATATCAACCACAAAAACTGTATTTTATTTAGAAAAATTGGAAATTTTCCAGGCGTTCTCACGAAGTATCTCTTAACCTTAAAAATCCTCTATTAAATTTGCAGAGCTTTAAGTTGAGTGACATTCATCAGCCAATAAATATTCTTGGAAGAATGCGCATGTGGTTTTGAAATTAATTATTTTGCACGGATAAACTATTGCACCACACATTATTTATTATCTTTGAATGAAATTAGCAAAATATCATTATATTTCCGCAGGATTTCGGATGGAAAACTGTGTTCCTTAATAAAACAAAATCATGTAAACCGAACAACACTTGTGAAAGTTAAGGAACAAATATACTTGTAGTTCTACAGAGTGTCACAGACTTTTCTAATTTCTTTTGTCCGAGTTCCGGGTCTTTTCGGTCTTGCCACATACTCAGGCGAGATGCTACTGGCCCTATCGAAAGTACATATTCTTTGATATTTTTTCTATTGATCGGTTTCCTAATAATAGAACAGAAATATTACTTTAAGAATCTTTTAGAAAAGTAAATCCTCGTCCTATAAGAAAATTTTCATTTAAAATAAGGAGCCGTTTTTAAGAAAATGGCATATAGACTTTACTGTTCTTGGGAAATTAGAAACATTTTTTCACAGAAAACTTTTTGAGTTTTCGAAAAACTTTATTGGAAGTCATATGAAGCACTTCCACTCACTAGTGCAGTTATGTATACAAATTTCTGGAATTGTTTTTATTAAAGGCGTGAGAGATATATGAAAAAAGTACATATGTGAATTTCTTAGAAAAAACAAAATAATATATCAAAATGAATTTTAAGTCATATAAACAGTGTATTTTCGACTAACCCTGCGAAAATTTTGAAGAAAAATTTGGAACTGTTTTGAGAAAATGGCGTTTGAGCGTTTCTGAAAACGCAAAATTTTGTGCTTATTTTCATAGAAAACTTTTGAGAAACTTTATGAGACATCAGAAGCACATGCATGCACTCATAAATACGATAATGTAAATTAATCGCCGCTAATATGTGTTAAAGACATAAAAGACAAATCAAAAAAATTACATTGTTTTGTAATTTTTGAAAAAAACAATAGAATAGGGCAGTATGGCGTTTTTGACATCTTACACGCATTTACCACTATCCCTAGAGAAAATTAAAGAAAAAATTTGGAACCGTTTTTGAGAAAATCTTGTTTTTGTTATTTTTTAATATTGTAAAATTTTCACGTAATATTGCGCGAAACATACTAAAGTATTGAAAACACGTATTTGACCTTAATAAAAGAACTAACGATGGATAAAAAATGTACTACAAGTACAAATCTCTAACTTTAATTTTGTTCGTGTAGGAAAACGCCGAAAAACATTCAAACTTTTGCAATTTTTGAAAATTCCGTTGACAGTGAAAATCGGAATTATGCCTCCGTTAAATACATTTTATTCTATTCTTAAAAGAAATTTAAAGAAAAAATTTGGACCTATTTTTGAAAAAATGTTGAAAATGTCACAGGGGCTTCTTGTAAAGTCCCTCCAAAATCAATGAATGTTTTCAACATCACAGAGATTTGAGTGAGTCCAGATCAACAGGGGTTTATTCGGTTTCGAAAATATTCTACGCATAGTTTAATCGCTAGTGTTGTTCACTGGTGACACACAGAGGCAGTCACAGAGGGATGGACGTTTTAAAAAAAACTGGGGGCCCAAAACGCGTATTTCCATTGAAGTCTGTTAATAATTATTTTGCCATATTTTACCGACATTTTGGAATATTTTTATTCCATCCTTAGGGCTGATGGTAAAACATGAAAAATAGAGGGGCTTTATTTAGGGGCGTTATTTACATTCAGTGAAATACTCTAAAATCTAAGCTACTTTATTATAATCTACATAAAACTGACAAGACTATACAGACTAAAAACCCAAAAATATAAACTGTCTCCGCCATTAAACTGTTCACCCAAACATAGTATGAATAAGGAAAACCTACCAACCAGTTTTCAAGTGCAGCTTTTAAAAAAGAAAGGCAAATCTCTTCAATGGTCGTAACTGTTTTGTTTTGCTGTCACACCATTTGCTCTTGTACTGTTTTTTCTCTTGTATGGAGATGACCTTGAACATGACTTCGATAGTGTAAACTGAACCGAGATTTTCATATCAAATACCAGTAGAATCCATCCGGGATCTTCGAGAGAAGCAATGTAAATATACTAGAATGTCAAAATAAATTATGTACCTTAAGTACTCGGGGAAGTAAGCATAATAAAGCGGGGATACATAATAAAGTTAACTAATCACAATGATAAAAATAATAACAATACCACTAATAATATTTATTAATCGTAATACTTATAATAAAAAACTACTATAATAATTGGGAATATAGACTTTTATTTTTACTATTATTATTTGAGATTTTGAGGTACAACAGCTTATTAAGTAATTAAAATTGAAGTCTTTTCGCAATTTTTAATAAGCCGGTGTTCTGTAGTCTTGTTTCATGTTCTCCCCTGTCTCTTCTCACATTTTAATTGGTTTAAAGCTGAAGTACTACAAATTAATTATTGAATTTATATTTACATACATTTCTTTATTAAAATCAATTTAAGCGCCCTACCCTAGAATATTTTACTCAAATGTGACTATATATTTAAAACAATTTGCGTCATCTAAATATCAATCATCGTTTTTATCTGCTAAAGTAAGTTAAAAATAGTTATATCGAAGGTAACTAAACCTTACCTTGGCGTGTAGCTAGCATACGATAACTTTTCTTTCAAATTGTGATTTTCAATACTTTCTTACATTTATACCCTCCAAAATGTACTCCTAAACACTTTGAAACAATATTTAAAGAAAAATTAATACTAATCAGTTTCTCATATTCATCTAGTTATACACCGAGTCTACAAAAAACGCCCGAAAGAAAACAAGAATTATGATTAATCGAAGCTAACGTTTCTTCTAATCCTTTATTCTGACCAGATTTAATTAAAAATCAGAACATGAGTGATAGTTTAAGAGAGAAATATCGGAATACAATTAGTAAAGAGATATGAATATCCAAAGCCTGAATCAGAGAAAAATAAGAACAGTCTAGAATGCATTATGAATTTCAAATAAAAATCCTTGAACCAAGACGAGTTGAGAAATATTCTCCACGAATTTAATGTAAAACATTTTTTATCTAATTAAACCGTGCATTTTAATAAAGGAGAATAAATAATATTGTTTCGAAATAAGATTACGTAAGCAAATAAATTGTCATATAAATATTTAAATTACTCCTATAATGATCTTATAAGAACTTTCTTCTATAGATACCTTGATTTGTTGAAAACTATCCACTATAGCGGTATGTAAACGACATTGAATAAACAGTGATCACCAGTACATGCTTCAGTAGATACAACATTCAGTAGTAGCTTACTCGTAGTTATATCTTGAAAATTTAATAAGTACACACAAGAAGTTCAATATAATAGTGAGTAGTATCAAGAACCGGCTTTTTAAGAGATTTATTTAAAAAACTACAAACTTATTGCAGTACTGACTCGATATTATTTATATTTGAGTAACGAATTCACTTTGGTTTGCATGCATTCAGTGGTTCTTTTCTCACAAAATTCATTATATTCGAAGTTTCTTGAAAAAAATCCTCTGATTCGCCCAGTAATGCTCTTTAAACTACCATTACTGTCTTTTGCACAAACAAAAAAAATGTATTTGAGAAACCCGCACGTATCTGCTCGCTTATCTATATCGCCTTTGTACATCCTCTTTGCTGTCTGAGTTCACGACTGCACTACAACTAAAATTTTCCTCGTCCAGAGAGGAATAATAATGAGACAATTGTATAATGTTAAGAAAATTAAATAGGTCAGCCATTTATGTGTCGCTTACAAGTGGGAATGCTTCTTTAAACTTTAAATATTCTGAATATAAACGACAAGTTAAATTAGTTCCGAATTAGTGACTTGCAGCAGCAGAAATACTGCAAATCAAAATCTCACAAAATGGTTTCCCAAAAAGTGTCACGCACATTGTACAACAATAACAACAGAAATTAAAATAGTATTGTATAACACTCCAATAAATAAAATATTAAAAAACAGTGTTCATGAATACAATAATGAGTTAGGTAGTGAACAATGAGAAATGACTTCAACACTTCTTTACATACCAAGGGTATCAAAAACGTTGCTGTTGCATATCGCAATACGTGAATTGGAAATATTTACTGGCCTCTTCCGCAGAGACTCCTCAAATAACGCCAGCAGTGTCGTAAGCAGTGACGCACTGACTATAATAATTCAGTTGATAGTAACAGTATTAGAGTAGGCGGAATAACACAGTAAAATATTTCCATTTTCACTCAAAATCAAAACTACTTCATTATTTTTGAATTTTTCCCCAGTTCCTGAGTACCTAAACCATAGATACCTCTCATAGGGCCAGAGGCTGCATAGTTTGTTTTTTTCAGTTTCTTAGGGCATTGGAAATTAGTAATCTAGATGGGTTTTTTCCTGCGTTCCTGGGTATCTAGACCCCTTTTACATGGCCGAGGGCTGCATAGTTTTCTTTCGATATCTGAACGAATTGGAAATTATTAATGTAGATCACACAAAGATTACATAAAACTATAATTTAATGCCAAAACGTCTGTTACAATTTCATATCACAAATCCAGCATATTGGCTCATAAGAAACTCTTATTTTATATTCAGATACATTTTTCTTAGTGACCGGTTCTCAATGGAATGATAAGTAGGAAATGAGATATTTATATTCTAAACCATTTCAAATTAGTCAATAATATGAAGCTATTGCGTTTTCCTTTACCTTCAACCTTTACGAATTTTTCATGCTCGTAACCCTTAGTTCATTCCAGTGTCACAAGCAAACTTTTTCATAAATATACAGGAGCATAATGGATGATTTATTAAGTAGAAGCAAGGAAGGTAGTAGAGATCTATTGTGATTTCTTGTACCATATTTTTCAACAATACATGTTTGGTAATTATGTTACTCAAATTCAATTTTCTTTTATTTCTCATCGAGCAATTCTTTTTTAAAAATTTTGATCAATTAATAATAAGAGTTCATTCATTAATTATCTAAGTTTCATTTGTTCTCTTAAAGTAAATGACTGAAATTGTTAATAAAGATTAAGCTTTTTTTCAAGATACTGAATAATTGTGGGTAATAATTGTAGGTAAGTCCAAGACTTATCACTGTGAGGTGTTATACGTTTTTCTGCGAAGCGGTTAAAAAGAGAAGAAGTTTACTCCAAACATCCGGTATTACATAAGCGCTTGCTATTCTCAGAAACCGCAAGCTCAGTTTAACATGTGGCGAGCATTTCTGATAGTTCGGTCAATGCACTAAATGTCCACTCAAGGTCAGAGAAATGCTCGAGAATTGTGTGTAAAGTTTTAATAAATGTTTGGGAAGCAAAGCATTTATGTGCATGTATTCCATCTAGTTATTAAGTAAAATAAATTGACCAAAAAATCATAAAAATACTATTCATTTCTTTGTTTTAAAATATTTTCATTATAATATTAATTTGATCATTTTATAGATGCTTTTAATACGTAATAGTGTTTTTTCTTTGATTCAAGTGTGTATGTATGTGTGTGTGTGTGTGTGTGTAAACGAAAACAAATATGAGGATAACGAAAGAAATTGTTTAACGTAAAACTATTCACTTCATAATACGGAGAAAAATAAGAACTCTGTCATTGGCACTGTTTCTCAGAATGATGGAGTGTGATTTCAAGGTAAGATTCACTCGTTCTACACACGTGTTATTCCGCTAAACCAATATCATTAGAAGCCTAGGCCTACATTTTCATCTCACGCACAACAGTACCGTCTCAAACTGGAATCAATGTCGCATCTTCACAGAAAACATAGTACTCGAGACATACGGGAACAGTCAAGATGAAGGTTTTTCACATCACTACAAAACGATTTTGACTCTTGAACTTAATTATTTAAATATTTTTTAAAATAGTGTGAATAAATTTATTTCCACATTCTAATAGACTCGAAAGTAGTTTTAGTAGATACCACTAAACTGTTGCAGTATCAGTAAACTACGTTCTGTGCAAGAACGATTCTCTGCTTTATTTGTCGCCGGGGAGCTATAAAGAGGTACACCTTGCAAAAGATGAATATTTTATTTATATGGGTTTTAGAAATAAAATCCTACGTTTTCCACGAAATACTTAGGAAAAAACTTTGATAGGTCAAAACCCAAGAAATGTTCGTTATTCTTTTTTTCTTGCTTAATAAGTTTTAATGGTTGATCTTAAGGCATAATTGGTTAAGTACAATTTTGCAGGCCATAAAATTTTCTACAAGTTTGCTCCATAAATTATGTTTCTTAATTAAGCAGTAAGTGAGTTTACAATGTTTTAACATTTTAGATTTTATTTTTTATTTTGATGTTACCCCCAAAACTAATGGTATCATTTTTCAAGTATATTGAGGTGGAAAACTTTTCGAAGAATTTTCGTATTTACAACAATGTAATCAAATTAAAAAAAGAAAATGTTCTAGTTCATATTCTACAAGGCACGATTACTTATCGACTGCACTGCTGCTCTGACAAAATATAACATATGCATCAACTCTGCAATTACTTGGCGGCGACGTTGTAACTGCTGTAGCATTGTCGTCATGAGGTTCAAACCCCAAGCTGGCGGATTTTTGACATGAAGTAGATAGTTGGGTCGAATTTAGCCACTTCTAGTGGAGCACAATTCTACCGGTCGGCTGTTCTGGTAAGTATTATACGTGGCTTCGCCTGTCAATACCAGGCAAATGCTGTAGCAGTGCCACAAACCGCATGCGATTTTTCCTTTCTCATCCTTGTCTCCTGCTCTCCTTTTATCTCACACTTCCATTCACACACACACTACACTAATATGCTCACACATGCCGAAAGATTGAGTTTATCCTGGTTGGAGAGATCCCCAATTGGGGGAGACACCTACAAGTAGAAAACTCGCTAGCCAACATAAATGAAGGCTCGATATCTCTCGTTCCAGAAGATGAACATCGCCACATCTTGCGATATAACATGCACTACCCTTACCGGAAGAATTACTTCAGAAGCCGACGGGCCCGGAGTTAATACTCACTAACTTTGGAATTGGTTCTCACGTATAACTCATGATTTTTGTGATTTCATGACAACTGTCAAGAACTGCCCACAGCGATACTGCATTCTTATGAATCTATTACAGTATAAATCTCTCACCAATGGAACATTTGTTCTTCTTTTATTTCTCTTCCATTCTTTTATTCGTCATCAGTCTGTTCTCTCTCACTCCTCATCTTTATTTCCCGAATTCATTCTCTTCTTTCTTCATTCATGTACTGCATGACCCTATTCCCCGCTATTGCTAGTAATTACTATACCTCTGTTCTGCTTCTTTCTTGCGTTCCTCACCTTTTCTACGAACTAGTGAAGAAGAAAATTACAAATCATTCGGGGTAATTTACTATTACAGTAAATATATTCTTCTGGAATACTACTTAATTTCTCTGCCTCTGTCAACAGGGAAGAACTATGTAATTACTGCATCACAGGTGCAGGAGCATTACAAACTGTCAGCTATCTTCATCTTCTTAACTGAGGGAGAAGGATCTGATGAATTGCTTCTCAAGGTCCCTCTGAAAGAGAGGTGGCCAAAAATGAGAATTGTTAATAAATGTTGCTTTGACGAAAATATTCCTTCTCTCAAACATGTAGGCCTACTTCCCAAGTTACATGGATATTCAAATTAAATGGCTAGTATGACAGTGAAGGCCTTGGCACAGAGTAGATACTATTCTGTGGCCTTGGTTAATATCTACTAATAATCATCGAAAATTCAAAATCAGTAAAAAAATATCCGTTGAAATGACTGCATGCACTAAAATTGTCAAGAAACTCAAACTTTTCACGAATTGCGAAAAGTGTCATAATACATTTCGAAGTCGTTCAAATACTTCTGGGAAAAGCAAATACCACTACTTCTTTAACCTCTGACGCCTCTTCCTAACCTTCTACTTTCCCGACACTGCGTTCTTCACTTCTATCTCCTCCATCAGTTCCCGTCCACTGCGTTTATTTTCTAAGGAATAAGCACCTTCTCATTGCTGTCTTCGAATGATTAGCAAAAACTTAAAGTGGTTGACCTCTGCTTCTACTCCCCCTACTTAAATGAAAATTATCTAAAAGCGAGAAGAAATGTTTGTTTTAGCAAGAACTACGTAACCTTGTCGCAGTTATAAATTTTGTACCAATCAGAGGATATTATTGATCATCAAAAATCTTAACTCTATTTTCAGTGAGGTATATAAATTGTGGAAAGTAATTTAAGGCCCAGTTTACAAGATATTAATAAACTCTCTAAAACGTTAAAACTAAAAGATTATATTATCATCAGATATTGCCATCTTTGTTAGAATTATTTTCAAAAGCGCATTGGTTAAGCTTATCATTTCTTCACTCCAAGATAATAAGTGTGGTACGTAACCGATAAGAGATCGGATGTTACGCTCAAACAGTAAATAGACATAATGTGTTGTTTCAAGCTGTTTTATAGAGATACATTCATAACAGTAAGATTAGTATCATACTGTGCAACATAGTTATCAAAACATTACGTGACAATGGTTTTACATTATAATTTAGCATTTCAAATAATACGTAAAAGACTATTCTACGTCGTAGCATCACTTGTATTTTTATTTCTTCTTTTCTATTTTAACCAGCTAAGAACCTCATTATTTTACGTTCAAGATTTTTCTTTCTTCTTTTTTACGAATGTTGCCTCACTATTTTCCTGTGTCATTCTTTTTTACCTTCTGCCCATATTTCACCTGATTTTTCTTTGTATTTTCAAGAAATGTACAAGATTTCTTTAGAGAAGGGTGGCAGAGCCTGAGGGGTACAAATCAGTACATGATGGACTTACATCATTTATAAGAAACTATCCGCACATAACCCCATGTGTGTGCTACTGTTGAACAGGATATATCTTCTAGTCTTTCATCACACATATTCAAGACGAAAAAGGTAGAAGTTCCCAGAATACGATACAAGAGAAATAGCGGGCTCGCTTGCAACCCACAACCTGATCCCCTTAAACCAACGCTGCAACGCGCGTTGCCATCGTGCATGTTTCGGAAACGATGCGTCCCTTTAAAATCGTATTTTTGTGCGTCACATAATAGGTTCCTTAAGTCGTAACCTACACAATGAGACCTCTTTCGATATTTTATTAGATTTGTAAGGCAGCACCTCTACTCCATAGACTGCATTGTCAGGAAGAAGCCACTTTTAAAACATTGATTTATAAAGTGTAAGCTGTTTAATAGGTCCGCCTTCTTTCCTGGCAACCGCTGCGGTTTGCATTCCTACATGCGCCCGAAATATTGTTCTTCAATTCCATTGCAGTGTTTGTGAAGACAGTTTTTGCTCAAATATTTAATTTATTGCTGTAATACCAGAGTATTTATTTCTTATTCTTATGCAGCTTCTAGAAAAATCATTATGTATGGTTTTGTTTAGCAGCCTTTTTCCTCCAGCAGACCAATACTAGTATTTCGATAACCCACGGCTGTGTGCGTTGGGCCCACAGTGGCGCTCGCTGCGCTAGAGTTGGCGACCGCTCAGTCGGTCAGCCGAGTTACTGCGTCGGCCGGCACAGTGCAGCGCCGCGCTGCCGCTTTAGGAAGAAGGCGCTTCCTCCCGGAGGCGGAACACACCATTCCTTCCCCCCCCCTCCCCGCCGCGCCAACCCACCACATATACCCGGCGCGCGCGCTCCTTACGCAACTGGCCGCGTCGATCGCCAGACATCCGCCTTCTCTCCCGACCAGCGCTGCGATGTCCATTCTCTCTCTCTCTCTCTCTCTCTCTCTCTCTCTCTCTCTCTCTCTCTCTCTCTCTCTCTCTCTCTCTCTCACGCACACACACACACACACACACACACGCACACACACGTTGGAAGGGATACACGCGCCCCCCCAGACACTGTAGTACAACTCACCGTTGTCCTCACGATAGGATTTCACGAATCAGGATCCGAGGTGGTCAACTGATTGGGCCCCTCTTGAATAAGAATAATAACAAAATAGCAAACAAAAATATAAAATAACAAAATACCAAACAAACAACAAAATAGAAACAGAAACAAAAAATATTTAACATAATGTAAAATAATTATTTAATAAAACTATTGTTCTACCCTCTATTCACTAACCATTCACCATTCACTAACTATTCCACCCTCTTCTCAACTACCATCTATTGATACTATAATTGTGGGGAACAAATTAATTTGAAGAAAAAATCTCCGTCTTGTATATTGTAGATCTAAGAAGAAGCGGAAACAATTCAAACATTTGTAGGTTTCGAAAATCCATATTTAACAGTGAAATTCGGACCTGAGTCATCTTTGTAAGTGTATTTCACTCCATTCTCACAAGAAATTTTAAGAAGAAATTTCGAGAAATTTTTAAGAACATTTTGAAAATGTACCAGGGGACCCAAATGATAAAGAATGTTTAAAAAACTAAAAGAATAAAATATGTTTTTCAAAATCCCAGAATGGCATACCAATCATTTACGAGCTAGAGTTCTTCACAGTCCGACGGGCAGATGGACGGACTTATAAAAAAACAACTACTTTTACATATGTAAAACAAGAGGACCCCAAAACGACTATTCCCGTTGAAAACTCGAAATCGATTTTCTGCAACATTATATAACTTTATTATTATTACTCGCTTATGGCCACAACTGACCACGAAACACAACTGACCACGAAATACAGCCTTTTGGCTGTATCCCTTGGTTAAGACAAGGTGTTAGCCTTGAATAATCAATTATGAGGTGAGATATTATTATTATTGTTATTATTAATGAATAGGGTGATGATGGGAGGTGAAAGTACTAGGATGATGGTGGGAGGTGTTTGTTGGAAGGTGTTCTTGGGGTTTTGGAACAATACCACAATTCACGTTATGACCAAGAGAAACCACGAAAACCCCGGTCAGGATGGACGCCCTGGAGATGGAACCCGAACTCCAGCACCAGCACGGTACGATTGCGAAACCAAAGTTTCGAAGTCTCTGAACAACGTTAGCGGCTAAACCGTACTGCCGATTTACTCCAAAATTTATATTCCTCATTCGACCTGGCATCAGCGAGATCACATCAGTGGCGTCCTCTTGACATTGGAACTGATATTTTAATTTTTTGGGGAGGCATTTTACTTGAAGCCCCTAGGACATTTTCAAAACTTTCAAAACATGGTACAAAATTGTTTTGATAAAATTTTGCTGTCGGGTAGTATTATAGACTCTAACAGAAATGTGCAAGTCCGCTTCAGACAGCGGGATGCGTCGTAAGTTAGAATTTGCAATTGTGTATATTATTTTTTTTCGTTTCTACAGTCGAGCATTTGTTATACATTTACACAATAATATTTTAGAAATTATTTGTTTTGAAACATTTGAAATAAAAATTGCTTACTCTTTAAGGGATTATCAACAATGTAGGGAATGCAATAATGGAATTCCGTTCCGCTGTCGAGAATTTCTGTGAATTACTTGTCATTGTTGTGACTTGATATAGCTGTATATCAGCTTCTTTTTACTTTCCCGTATACGTACGTATACGCGGAGTGATATACGTAGTATAGGGAAAGTTATGTAATGCTGCGCGAAAAAATGGCCAATTTTCGGCGGAAAAAAATTAATTGCCGGGCCGTGAAAACGAATAAGTGGATAAAACCAGTTGCTAAATTAAGAGAAAAAAATCCTCTATCTTGTGGTGTGGTCAAAATCCATGATTTGTTGCTTCTTTATACCTAAAAATCGATTGACGGCATTCCGTCCGTCTGTCCGTCTGTGGTCAACGCTAGCGCCTAAACAGTTCGGTCGATTTTCTTCAAAATTGATATTCCCCAGTCGATCTGATTTTAGTCAAAGCTTTGTGATTTTGAAAAAGATTCTTTAAAATTTGGGGGTACTTTATATGAAGCCCCCCGGGGATTTTCAACATTTCTCAAAAGCGGCTCCAAATTTTTTCTTTAAATTTCTTGTATGAATAAGGGAAATACACTTTCTAACATGGCATAGGTCCGATTTTCACGTACAGCTCTGAATTTTCGAAAATTGTGAAAGTTTGAATTTTTTTCGGCGTCTTTCTCCAACTACAAAATTGAAGATAGAGATTTTTTCTTCAAATAAAATTTGTTCTGCATATTGAGTTCTTTAATAAAGGTCATGTAAATGTTTTTCACAATTTTGGTAGATTTCGTGCAATATTGCGTGCAATATGTACAATTTTAAAAAAATTACAAAAACAAAATTTTCTCAAAAACGGCTCCAAATTTTTTCTTTAAACTTTTGGTAGGGATAGTAGTAAATGTACTCTATCAATGACATAAAAGCCATTTTGGTCTATCGGTTGATTTTTTCAAAAATTACAAAAATGTAAATGTTTTTACTTGTCTCTCACGTCGTTAATATTTACATTATCGGCGATTTTTTTACATTATTATATTTACGAGTATATATGCTTTAAATAATGTCAAGTAAAGTTTCTCGAAAACACTACCGTTTTCTGTGAAAAGTAGCTCAAATTTCGGCATTTTCAGAAATGCTCAAACGTCATTTTCTCGTATATGGCTGCAATTTTTTTCTTGAAACTTTTGTAACGGATAGTGCTAATTACACTCATTAGTATAGCGTGAAGTTTATTTTGAGTTTTTTTTGTTTTTTTCAAAAATTATATAAATGTAAATTTTTTGAAAGATCTCTCACATCTTTAATATGCACATTATCCGCAATTTGTAAAGATGATTATATTTGTGAGTGTAAGTGCTTCAAATAACTTCAAATAAAGTATTTTGAAAACTCGAAAATTTTCTGTGAAAATGAGCTTCAAATTTCGCATTTTTAGTAGTGCTAAAACGCCATTTTCTCTTAAACGGCACATAATTTTTAAAAGAAAATTGCCATTTACGGCTAGGTTTTTGTGTTCTTTAATATTCTAAAATTAATGTTTCTGTTCTACCAATAGGAAACAGAAAATTTAAGAAAATGACAAAAAAATGTACTTTTGGCGATGATAGATGGTAGCTGGCAAGAAAGAGTATGTGGCAATTCCGAATAGCTAGCGAAGACCCAGGAAAATAGAAAATTAATACGGGAAAGTCTGGGCCATTCTGTTTCTGTTTTTTGACAAATAAATAAATAAAATAAATACGGTCATGCTTATTTTTTTCAAAATACGAGTAGTTTTTCTTTAATTTTGTGACAAACGTAATAGGCCGCTGTATATTTACTGCGCTTCGGCAGCTGGATGCGTCGTAAATTAGAATGTGCAATTTTGTATATTATTTCTTTCTTCGTTTCTTACATTCGAACTTTGTTATAGACTTACACATTAATATTTTAGAAATTGTTTATTTTGAAATATTTGAAATAAGTAAAAAGAATTACTCAGAATACTCAGAATAGCGACTCAGAATAGCGACAATGCAGAGTCTGCAACAATGGAATTCACTTTGCGCTCGCGAATATCTGTGAATTAGTGTCATTGTTGTGACCTAATGGAGCTGTATGAAAAGGAGTTATAATTGTCTAATTTATGTTGATATTTGCAGGCAAATATTTAGTTTTGCACCAAATGCTGTACCATTTGTAGTGAGTAGAGAATTTTTTGCATGGTTTTAAAATACTCTTCCCTAATCATGGCCCAATGGAAGGCATTTCTATATTTCCAGGGTATCAGGCTTCTTTTTCCAATACAGGTTTAGAAAACTTTTGCATTCTATTTTTGTGAAGTTGTAGAATTCACATAGTTCTGACAACACTGCAATGGAAATAGTGAGTTCCAAGCGAAGATGTTAGTAGCGCATAAAGTGCAATATTACAGTACTACTTAGCTGTTTCCTCTAATACGGGAAAGTAAGTGCTGTTGTAGCACCACTAGTTTAATAAAAGTTTACAAAACTTTTGTATTATATTTTCATGCAGCTGTGGAATTCACATAGTTTTGACAACATTGCGATGAAAACAGTGAGTTGTTTGCTTCTTGGTTGAATTGGACGTTTTCAAGTAATAACTAAGATGTTAGTAGCGCAGAAAGTGCAATATTTCAATCCTACGTAGCAGTTTCCAGTAACACGGAAAAGTATATGCTGTTGAAATGAAATTTGTAATGAATGTGTTCATCAAAAACAGATCTTAAAATAACGTCATGTTCAGTTTTTCGAAAATGAAATCTTTTTTGTGTATTTTGGAGTCAAGCTTGAGTCGCTCACTTCGAATTTCCCGCGCTTCGTGAACGTAATTTGAGGAGTGCTTAAGGCGGCTGAATGCTACGTAGGTTAGAATTTGTATATTCTTTCATATTTCTTGATTCGTTTGTTACATTCGAGCTTTGGTTATAAGTTTACAAATTAATCTTTTAGAAATAATTAATATTTCGCGCAATAATGCGCAAAAACTACTAGAATTTTCAAAAAAGTGTACATGACTTTAATGAAAGAACTCACTTTGGGGAACAAATTTTATTTGAAGGACAATTCGCTATCTTTGATTTTGTAGTTGTAGGAAGACGCCGAACAAAATTCAAAATTTTGCAATTTTCGAAAATTCAGAGTTAACAGTAAAATTCAGACCTGTACCACCTATAAGTGTATTTTACTCTATTCTTACAAGAAATTTAAAGAAAAATTTGGAGCCGTTTTGAGGAAGTTTTGAAAATGTCCTGTGGCTTCATGTAAAGTAGCCCCAAATTTTGAATTAAGTTTTTCAAACTCGCGGCACCTTCAGTGGAACCATATCGACCGGGGAATTCAAATTCAAATCAACTCAATTTTGGAGAAAAACTTGTGTATGGTTTAGTCGGTAGTCTTTTTCACAGAGGGACGGACGTTTTGAAAAAAAAAAACAACACTTTTTCGATATCAAAAAGTGCATTTCCGTTGAAATATGAAAATCAGTTTTCCGCAACTTTACATAACTTTCCATATACTATGCATATTACTCCGTATATATGTATGTATATGGGAAAGTAAAAACAGTTCAAATACGGATATTTTAAGAAATTAAACTTCAAATGTATTATGATATGTAAACATAAATTTCGAAAGCTGTGAAAATATGTAGGAACTGCAATTCATTAAAACTGCAAAATAAATGTTTTGGGGCTCATGACATGGATGATATCACAATATTCATTATTGAATTAATGATAACACAATATTCATTATCTTTACCACAGAAATTGCTTCTAACTTAAACATTAATTGCAGAACAACTTTCTGGAAGTTCTGATTTGTAAAACAAGTTTAGATGTACATTGTTCGAATTTAATTGAGAACGAGTCATCATCAACCCACAAACACCGTAATGCATTCACCATGACCACTTTCTCGTAAGTAAAAAAAATTATCAACGATTACTAGCATTCACATACTAGCAGACAACGATTGAGCTGGATACCGCTCAATAGCCTTACAAAACTGTAGAGTGGTGTTACAGAAAAAATAGCCTTTACTCTTGGGCTTTCTTAAAATGATTTGAACTTGCCGCAGTTACTGAATTACGGTGTTTAAGGCTTAATCCTTCAGAATAACCAGCTAGAGTTGGAGCGTGACACTGACGATCACTGATTTTGAGAATTTCGGATTGTGAGTCTAAAAGGTGATCACCATTTTAAAAGTACTAGTGGAACCCGGCAGACCTTGTTCTGCCCTTCATCTCCCTCTTTCCCTTTCCATCTCCCTTTCTCTCTCCTTCCCTCTTTCTCTCTCCTTCCCTCTTTCTCTCTCTCTCTCATATTCTGCGTCTCTGAGCACGTGAGGTATTATCGAGAAGCGCCGAACCAGCGAAAATGTAATAGAATGTTCACGAAGGTCTCATCCTGTAGATTGCGATGTGGAAAACGTTTCTTTGTGGCCTTTGGCATTTGGCCTTGGGCCTCAAAGGATTAGCTTTTAATGCCCTAGAACGCTTCGTTTAGGAGTTATTTAACGATATAAATTGTCGAATGTAGCAGGTTGCATTTGAAATGAAATATTTAGTTTTGTTCTGCAGCGTCATGTAATGAAGTTACAACAAAATTAACCGCACATAAACCTTCTGGGTGAAAAAACACGTAGAAGTGCCAACTTTCGTGATCTGTTTCAGGGTGTGGGACTTTAGCTAGTGTATACATACCAACATCCACTTAAATATACGAGCTATTCCACGTCAAATCGTACAAGAGTTGACACGACTTTTTTTAAAACGTACGATGTTTTTAAATCTGGACATCGAAAAAATAGACACGTATTTTTTTATTTGCCTGAAAATTGATTATTTGTGTAGTTATGCTTATATTAAATTTTGGAATTTACAGGTACTTCACAAAATAAGATCAAATGTTGCTCCGAATGTACTGACTATACAAATTTCTGGTTGGTTTCATTTAATACTTTGAAATGTGTATTTTATTTTCCTGAAAATATATTTTCCAAAAAATATTTTTTCATTTTAAAAAATGTATTTTTTTCAAAAAAAAGTAAAATTTCTATATAAACTCGATGAGATAAAAATTTGAAAAAATATAGGCGTGTTTCTTGTTCAATTTTCTATAAAATACAACAAGAAAAAAAGTAGGCACTCCACATATACAGTTCTGAAAAAATCAGTTGTAAGTATGAGGGCGCCCTCTGCCTCTAACCATGCACTAACGAATTGTGTTCGCTCAGTCTTTGATGCAAGAGCTGAAGAACTAAAAAAAGAATGACTGCCTGATTAGGGTTTCAAGAGTTATTAGTATTTTAGATGTTCAATCTGCCCCCAAAATTTATGACATTGTGTCAAACATGTTTTTGTGGGTAACATCGTGGGTGACTTGCGGGTCATCTATGTTCTTATGGGTGAGAGCGAAACGAATTGAAATACGAGCCATTCCACGTCAAATCGCACACGAATTTACACATTTTTAAATGTATGCAATTTTTAATAAATAAATGACACGAATATATGGCATTCATTCTGGACATTAAAAAAAGAGGCACGTGACTTTTTATTCACCTATTAATTGATTATTTTTGTAGTTATGCCTATATTAAATTTTGGAATTTACCCGTACTTTGCAAAATATGATTGATTGATGCTTCGAATGTACTTAACTTAAAATTCCTGTTTTGTTTCGTTTAATATTTTGATATGTGTATTTTATTCCTCTGTAAATTACTTTCTCAAAAAATAAATATTTCATTAAAAAATTGGAACTTTTATTGAATATTTGTATATGAACTCTCTCAGATAAAAATTTGAAAAAAAAATATAGGCGTATTTCTTGTTCAATTTTCTACAAAACACGACAAAAAAAAGTGGACACCCATCACGTACAGATAAACAAATCTATTGTAAGTATGTGCGCGCATGGTTCCTGCCCTTGCACTGACGAATTGTGTTCGATCAGTCTTTAATGCAAGTGCCGACAAAAAATTAAAAGAATGGCCGTCTGACTGATTAGGGTTTCAAGAAACATTAATAATTCACATGTTCACTCTTTCTCCAGAAGGGATGGGTGACAGCAAAACGAATTCTACTACTGCTTTTCCTCGTGTCACGCGAAATTAATTTTACTGCATCCATTTGTGTCCTAGGGATGGGGTGCCCTCCTGACCTTGCTCGTGAAATACAATCAACCACTTGTCAAGGGACATGAGTAAAATTTTCTCAACATCAATCACAATACGCACCTTATGAAGACAAGAGTGCTAGTGTTCGTTCTGTGAATCGTGTGTACACTGCAACATGAGTAGCGATCACCGTATGAGATACGACAGATGTTTCAATCCATTTAATCTTTCTGATCACGGTTTTTAGAAAAGAAAATCTCCAAGACGCGTGAACCACAATTTTCTGGTGAAATTACAGAAGTCATTAGAGTGGCAAATTTATGATTCATTTTGGAAGGGAATCGGCTTCCAAAACATCCTTTTGTTAGTGAAGGGAGCGTCGAGATCAATGGCTCTCGTGACATTAACAAAAGTAGCGGAACGTCCAGTGAATATAGAGAAAAGAGTGTAAATCAAGGAAATAACAGTTTAAGCTCTTCAGATAGTTCGTCAAGTGTCTGCAAAATAAATAAAGATAAGATAAACAAGAGTTTAATTTCAATAGGAGAAATCCCCGGCAAGAAAAGAATATTGAAACAAAAACGGTACCCCAACGAGAAATTTCAGAAAGTACGAAGTGCCAACACATACATTTTTTCACATTGAAGGTCCTTCGACGTCCATCGAAAAATCAGACAAAGATACTATTTAGAAACTTATCGATTCCTTTCACTCAACCGATGGCATGACGTTCAATATTAAAATTTTGACAATTTTTGAATGTTTGACATACAGTAAAATTAAACGACATTTTTCTGCAACCGAACGCATGATAAAAGTGTCGAAAAAGTTGGCTGAAGAAAATGGAATTTTGTCCAGACCTGAAGTAAATTCGGTAAGGCATTAAAACTGCATTGTGACGAAAGTTCAGGAATTCTATGGTAAGCTAGTACTTGTATTTAAAGTTAGTTGTAAGGGACAAGAAAATTTCAAAAATGTCAATCAAAACATGAGTCAAGAATCCGTTGTTTAATTATTTATAAATTTATAAATATATTAATATTATTTATATGTATTAATATACATAAATATTATTATTTATAAATTCAATCGTGAAGTTTTACCACCTCAAGAGTATGAAATTTCTGCTTCATCCAAAGAAACCGACGGCCAGTAACTCATGAAACGCGTCTATTGCAGCAATTTATTATACGCTCTTTCGTAAAATATTAATATCTTTTAAAATTACCGAGATCCCACTTCGATTTTTTCTGGAGATATCATCAATACCCTAGTGCGTTTATAAATATTTTTTTAAAAATTTTACCTCATCGAGTTAACAAAAATATTCAATTTTCAAAATTTCAATTTTTTTTAATTGAAAATTCAGGAAATTAAATATTTTGCAAAATCTTAAAAATTAAACATGTTTTTAAGTTTCGAATGGAGTTTGAACGGAATTTCTATAACTAGTGTATTCAAGTATATGATATTTTTAAGTTAGTGATGCGCGTCATTTTTAGCAAATTTCATTATACAATATTTCCGAAAGTAATAAAGTTAGAAAAAAATAAAAATACACGTGTTAACGTATTTGATCCATATAACAAATAGAAAAAAATAGAAAATTATTAAAAATATGAAGGTCAATTTTGGTCTTTGTAAATATATATATATGAGATATATATATGAGTAAATATATATATATATATATATATAATATATATATATATATATATATATATGAGATATATACAGAGGAGACAGAGACAGCCAGACCGATTAGTACTCCAAAACAAGAATTGTGAAGATTATGGCCATTCTTAATGCCTTCAGTCCATGATTTCAAAATTAAAATTTCCGAGAAAACAGCATTATAAATTATACATTATGACATATCGTTACCTATCTGCCTTTCCAGTTTTTTGTGTTTTTAGAACTATAAAATCAAACATTAAACAATACTTTTTCTCTGAAAAATGTGAATTACGTTTTCCTTGTTGCAATCAGGTAGTAATGAATACTAAGAATTTGTTTGCCAATTATTTCCGTTGATAACCATTGCCCTTTTTCTGATAAGAAATGTTATTCTTTGATAAAAGAAGCAATGGAATATCATACATTTTCCTCTTATTTTTGTAATGTTCCTAATTGGTTTTCAAGAAATGTGTTACTTTTTCTGTTTTAGAACGAAGGCAATGATTTCTCTCGTAGAACTATTCACTTTACGAACTAGGAAATAAATAGAATAACATCAATGCCTTGTAAAGCAAATACAGTGAAATAAAACAAGTAGAGGAAACTAGTTTGACGGCGACTTCCTCAGAAGGCATCGAATTCACGTTGCAAGGCAATCAATCCGATGAACGAGTCGTGATTGGATTCCTAGTCGAGGTACGAGCGTCTTCTTCTGTTCTGTCAATCAGTGTCGTTTTGCGCGATCTCCAGGCTCGAGGATCATTTGTTATCCCTATCCTCTGATTACGGTAACAGAAATCTGGATACCTTCATGTGCTTATACCACTGAGATTAAGAATGGGGTTTATTGTTTGCAAGTCTCCGACACATTTATTATTGTGAATTATTGTTATCAGTAGTTTTATCTGAATTACCATTGATAATCCATTGCCGCCAAAAATCATCTTGATATTCTAGTACATAGTATATATTATCATAGGTAATACCACGAGTACATTGGAAATTATCGATAAATCCCCGACTCGCAAAGTGAGTTATTTAATAGAACTTTTCCACGAATGAAATTATGGTCATCAGAGTACCAAACTGCGCCAAATATTGAAAATATGTTAAAATTACGGAGGTTATTTTATAATACATAGGCGATTTATTGGTCATCGACATAGCAATCGATATATACCGCCTCTTAAGACAGGTGAGTCACAGTTTATGAGGAGGGAGAAAGTATAAAAAATCGGATTGAAAAAGCGATAAACTTTTTGAGATACACCGCCCTGATTGGGGCATGTTGTGTGTATAGTTAAAAACTATTGGTTTTAATTTCTCGAGTAGAATAGGTCAATTTAATTTATTGAGATCAATAACAGAGATATAATGTATGCCCAATTCCATGGTGAATGAAAAGATGCCTTGATTTGTTTCTTCAAGGGAATGAAATGTGTATCTACTTTCCACTAAATGCATTTAATAATACCTAGAAATATTCCCCGTGTATCAGATATACTACGAATTGTAATGCGACGTTGTAATGCTCAAGCTAAAAATTATTTTGCCCATTTGCAAGTTCAAAAATGTTTCTACGTTTTAAAATCATTCAACTTTTGTAATTTATTTAGTTAAGTTATTTATGATGTATAAAATCAAATATCAAGTTATCAATGTATTATGTCAGACGACAAGAAATGTAAGTCACACGACCGTTTCTATTCCCTAAGCATATGATAAGGCTTTGCATATGCAGTGAGTGAAAGAGTTAATTGTTATCGACGTTCACCAGACAATCGAAGAAGGCGGAGGGCGCCGGGGCTCCTGCTCGAGGCAATTAGTGAGGGTCGCTAAGCGGCTTGGGCCGCGGGAATCGAAGCCGAACCTCCGTAAGCGCAGAATCAACAGCGCCCAATTTGCCTCCTGCTCTCAGAGGCGATTACAGCGCACCCGCTCCTGCGCGCGCTCCTCTGGAACGTCTCGGGGCAAGACAGCGCCCGCCCGTGTGCGCTTGCCACGAAAAAGAACGGTCCGGAAAAATGCAGTGATTGGCAGATTGGCATTAGAACATTTCCAAAGAAATGGTGGTTTTTGTATGTTAACATCGCGAAACAATTCATTACCAGGAGAACTAGTAGTGCTACAAACGCACATGCTTTCTCATATCCTTTGTGACGGCTCTGCAACGTTACACAACTGCATACACTTGCAAAAGGGTTTTGAACTTGCAAAACGTTTTTCCGCACCGAGACTGGAACTCAAATCCACCGATTTAACACGCCATGCACCTTACCGCTACGCTGGTAGGGTTGCCAGATGTTTGAGTGAACTGTTCACTGTTACAGATATTGATTCATTAATTAGAAAATGAGAATAGTGAACATGTAAAATTATTTTTTTTAACTGAATTAGAGCTGAATCCCTGTTGGTAATCCTGGCTATCTCGCAGGTCCGCGCAGTTGTCTTAGTTTCGCCCCAACTCGCAACAGAATGGAGGATGAGTCGGTTGTACATTCTGTAAAAGTGTACATTCTGTAAAAGTGTACGGAAGCTAAAGAATTATTCAACAAGATTTATGACGTTGCAAAAGTTAGTCAATCAAGTAAAAAGTATTTCCGAAAATAGGCAATTGATTGAGTTAAATAAGTCAAATCCAAAGAATGTTATCCAAAGATTATTGTAGTAAAGCAGGCAATTGTGATGTTGATATGTTTAATTATAAATTATTGACCAATATATTATTATCAAAGATCATATAACATTAAAGCAGATGATTGTTATCTAATATATAAAAATCAATGTTTGTTCGTATTTTATGCGCTGTCGTACCGTTCATCCGATCACGATAAAACTTGGTCAACTTATGGCTTGCCCTTGTGCAAAAGATATAGGCATATTACAATGGGAATGCGTGTATGTTTGTTGCACATAGACCCAAAATTGGGCATTGTTGATCATGATTTATAAGTTTGAGTGAAGGGTCTCTTCTCTACGCCATCCACCGCACTCTCAAGTATTAAGGGCGTCTTGACTGCATTCTTCTGCTCTCGTGATTATGACACATCGACTGGAATCATTAATCAAACGTTATCTTTGACAAGTAAATAAAATTTCTCCAAGACAGTGTCTTAGCGAATGCATGCCCAAACTGAAGTGAGAAGGTTTTAATAGGGTACTTGATATCCATGCCCAAATTAGGACATAGAACAAACCGCATACTCGCGATAAATTCTTTCATAAATTACATTTTATGCAGTGCGTGAAACGTGCTTAGCGTGAAACGTGATTAACAATCACGCGGCCAGTAGCGTGAGAAATATTACATGTTGCAATAGCGAAGCATTGCCGGGCCCACTAGTATTAATATATGAAAATGTCATTGTTCAAAATATATGTCCTATCTTACTTTTCATCCCTGCCCCTGTTCACTATTTTCTGAAGACATATCTGGCAACCCTACACACCGGGCAGACGCTCTGTCGTATCAATTTGAGCTGATGCTTAAAAATCTAATTCTCTCGCCCATTACTTCCAACACGTAATGTTCGAAAATTCAGGGAGATCAACGAATATGAGACCTGCGCCACTCTTTTAAGCAGTCTTTGTTTTATCCGTGAAAAAAAGTAAAGAAAAAGTTTGGAGCGGTTTTTGAGAAAATGGATTTTTTATAAATTGCATTAATTTTAATCAGTAATTACAAGAAAATGACTCGTTTCTTTTCCAAAAATTGTGCCGGAGTTTTTAAAGAGCTGTGTTTTTAATATATTTTGTTTTAGGCAAAAATCTTTACCTTCAACTTATAGTTTTGAAATGTTAACTTTTTTTCATTTTCGAAAATTCAGAGTTCGCCGGAAATGAGGCCAGCACCGACCAATAGACGATTACGATTCTGTCTCTTCTTACGAAAAAAGGGCGAGAATGTAAAAAGTATACGGAAAGGAACCCTGACTGGCAAATTGGCATTAGAAAAGTTCCAAAGATGGTAGTGTTAATATGTTAACCTCGTTAAACAATACATTATCATGAAAAAGAAAAATAAAACTGTAAGTTTTAATGGTGTAATTTGTTGGCGGAATATTACTAAAAATGCAACAAAAGAAATGGTTTTGATTACCCACCATGGTTATCCAAGTACATCATAAAAATGATTAATAAACCTGCGGGATTCAGAGACGTGAGTCCCGCAGGTTACAAATAGAAGTATAGAGCAGAGGCTTAAAATTTGTATGCGAACACGAAGGCTGTGTGAACGAGGAGATAGTTTTCATACGAATTATTTTTACAATACGAAGTATTTTTACAATTAACATTTCGCGAAACTTAAATAATTTCAAAATTATTGTACAATATATTATCTAAATACCAAACTGTTTCAAAAATTTGACAACAACAAAACTCATTGCAAAACCTTTCGAACGGGTTTTTTCTTTTGATTTTTAAAAATGATGCTTCAGTATAATAAAAGTGACATCAAATGTGATCGGGCTTTTCTGGATTAAAGACGGTGGATAAGAAGATAATGTAGACACCATTATACGTATCTGACCCACAGTCCGATCTTTTGTTTTTAAATGAAAAGTAACAAAGTATTCGTTAAGAAATGTCTTCACACACTTTTTCACATCTCATAGTATTTTTTAGTTTGAGCATATTTTTTGAAGATGTGAAGTGAAAAGTTCTGGAGAATCAAAAATTGCTATTTCAAAACAATTTTGGAATTTCCCGATCATCTTTGATGTTGATGGAATTTTGTATGCCAAGTGCCACGTGTCTCAAAGGAACTTGTGTAAAAGTGTAGCTTTATGTGGTGAAATAGGTTTTTTTGTTTGTTTTTTTAATTCTGAAGTTTAAGTCCGAGTAGAGTCATCATATAGTATGTGCGTCGCGTCTTACAGTACGTTGTGCCGTATTCTCGCCACTTTGCAAACAATATTTCCTTTTGCGTTATTACTAATCAAATGAATCTGAGCTTAATTGTCTCTGAATGCGTAATGTCTATCTCCTACATCTAACAATATCTTCCCAAATTAAGTTTGAATTTGATTTTGGCAATTATTTTCGTCGACTTTGCTGCAATTTATCCACTGGGATGCAATAAATAAAGAATTTATATTAGTTCCATTGAATAGAACAAGAAAATATGTACAAGTTCAGTTTCATATTTTATGAATAATGAAGGACGTTTTGTTTTCTAAATTCCGTAAAATCCACAACGTTGCTTCTCGGGGTCAAACAACCAGGTATATGTCAAAAAATATTTCACCTTTAAATTTACAACTTCGCGGAAGTTTCTTTGAGACACGTGAACGCCTTGATTCTTTCAGATATCTGATCAATCGAGACATCGCGGGTACTCCCGGTTTAAATATCTTAATTTTATAGTAAATCTGTTTTCCAACTGTGTAAAATTATAGATAATGCATTGGAGCCTAGGTCAATCCATTAAAACCATATTCATCAAATCAAAATTATCTGAAATATTTAAATGAATTAACTTATCACAAATTATCTTCCTTTTTAATTGGTGTTTTAAAAAACAATAAAATCTCAAATTTTATCTAAATTAGTGAAAGACTTAATCTAATCAAATGTGTTTTGACATTAAAATAATTTGTTTAGTGTTCAATATTTCTTCGTTATTTTATGAACAATTGTATATAATCGCAACTAATATCATTAATTGAGCAAAATCAATTCCAAATAATAAATTAATACAATTAATTGGCAAACCACCAATAACAATCTGACATCCAAGTACCAGTACATTTGACAATATTCATTTTTTTATGAATATTCTGTTTCATAGTGTATTCTGTACTCTAACTTCCATTAATTTGACCTGGATGCCTAATGTTGAAATATTGCTACGCCACATTCCAGAAATACTTTACTTTCTCTCTCATACAAACAAGCCGCAAAACAGGTTGAAAATTAATAATGCACGAGAAGAGGAAGAGTTAAAGTGAAACCATCGCTCAAAACAGTCAATATTTAAACAATATGTACGAGATAAATTTAAACGACTATGTCGCTTTCTAAAATTTTCCGAGCTTCAAAAGGCTTTGAGAATACAGATACTGCAAGAGCTCTCATCGAATTCATCAATTTTATGAAGGATACTTTCCTTGAAAATCTCTTCCATTACATCACGACCGAAGATGTTAAGAGTCGGCTCAAAATAAAATCTGCTCCAGGTTGCAACCAACTAAGGAGCAGATCTAAGGACTGTCGGTGCCTCTACAATACTATGCGCAAAATGTGGGCTGTTCCAAATAAAGCAATTTCTTACACTTTCCAGTCTTTTGAACTACCTGGGATTTTACCCAAGTTCTTACACAAATTTAGCGGAACAAATCCCAGAACTTCGATGACTATCGGGACGACCTGGGCTTTTACGCCCCACATTCAACTGATCTCGTTTTCGAAACTCTTGTATTTAAACGGTTTCTCTGCCTCCTTGATTACGACGTTTTGATCACAAGGCACAGCAACATCTCCAAGTAGACACGATTTTTTTTTCCAAATCCCAGGATAACTATATCCGGTTTGTTTGCTGCTATCGCTATCGTGCGATCAGTTTGAATTTGTTGGTCATACAATATTGTATACAGTCCAAATTACAGAAGTGTAATTTTTTGACTTGTCTCTCACGTAGTTAATATAGATTATCGGCGATTTATTCACATTATAATATTATAAGTACATGTGCTTTAAAAAATGTCATTTAATGTTTCTCGAATACTCAAACGTTTTCTGTGAAAACTAGCTCAAACTTCCACATTTTCAGAAGCGCTCAAACGCCATTTTCTCAGAAATGCCTCCTAATTTTTTTCAAACTTTCGAGTGCTTTTTGCACTCTCTAATATGACATGAAGTTCATTATCAAGTAATTTTTTGATTTTTTAAAAATTACACAAATGTAATTTTTTGGAAGATCTCTCACGCCGTTAATATGCACATTTCCAGCAATTTGCAAACATGATTGTATTTGTGAGTCAATAGGCTTCAAATGACTTCTAATGAAGTTTTTGGAAAACTCAAAAATTTTCTGTAAAAAAGGAACTCACATTTCGAATTTACAGTTGCGTTGAAACGCCATTTTATTAAAAACGGCTCCAAATTTTTCAAGGAAAATTGCCATTTAGGACGAGGGTTTACTGTTCTTTATTATTTTTAAAATAATATTTCCGTTCTACTCTTAGGAAAACGAAAAATTTAGATGCCAAAAAATGTACTTTGGGCGGCGACAGATGGCAGCTGACGAGAGTATGTGGCAAGTCCGAATAGCGAGGCGAGACCAAAGGAAGTAGAAAACTAATACAGGAAAATCCGGTCCATTCTGTAGCACTACTAGTTTTATTTCGAATAAATTACTTTTCAAAATAATATTTCAAAAACTTAGTAGGACATTTAATACAAAATGTTAAACACCTTACATGACGACGATAAAGCTCAATCTGTTAAACAATTGCAAAGTTTACACGCAAAAATTCTAATCTATCGACTGTTGACTTTCGCCCCCGAGAGCCTCTCCATCTCAAAATCCTCAGCAATAAAATCATATGGTATGACGCAGGAAAATAAAAACCTTGGAAGGAAATCTTGCTGTCAGAAGACGAATATACACAAATCTACTAAACTCTTTACACTACAAAGTCAGGCATAGATACATGGACGTCTCGAGTTCTCTCTGTCCATACGCCAAAGAACGTTCACTGCCACAGAAATGAATTTGCAACCCTGCACACCGCTTCTCTTTCCACACAAATGTTCACTTACCTCAGACATGTAAAGGTAGCTAGCGTACTAGACTTCTCGGGCCCAGGGCCCCGAGGAACTAGCGCGAGTATAAAAGTACAAAAGCTTCGGGCGGCGGTATATGATTGTATATCTGACCTGTGACCTGCCTTTTGGAGACGTCAGTTGACGGTTATTGCCCCATATTTTGCTTTGTTAATTCTCATGTCTTCTAATAAAGAAAAGAAATGATCTTTTAAATGTAATAATATATAAGATTTCAAATTGTCAATTGGAAGTAAATTAAACATCTTAAATCGAAAGTATTTTGATTTTGTAATCGTGTTTATATAAGATTGCAATTATTGCATTAACTTCTCACGTTCAGGGTGGTTCCACAAAGATGTCTGTCAAAAGAGCTCTCCGGCGGTAAGCAAGAATTGTTAACTTACAGAGACTTTTTGAATTATTTCAGATATTGCTATTTACAACAAATAATTGATTGATTGATAAAATAATTGAATCATTTAGTGCATAATAACGCAAAACAAAACAACTAATTCACCATTCAAAAACATTCCCGCCTCTTGGCAAACATTTTTATACCAGGCAGAATTTAAAAAGAAAATAAACATGCAATAGCAATAATTCATACTTCGTGTGAAACCCCTGTTCCCCGCCTTGCGCCTCCACAGCTTGCGCGTGTACCCTCCTTTCTGGGTTTGGAGGGGAAATGGGACAGGAATCAGGGGAAGCTGCCCATCCTCGCAGGAACGTCGGGCTTTCCAGGTGGGCTCGGTTTGGGTGACCTGATTTACACCCACACTACGTTCAGTTACTTGCTCCCCGGCCTAAACTCTTCTCCTTTTACCACAAACCTGTATTTTCACAGTAACCTATTACTATCTGTAATAGCCCGAACCGTTCGTAAAATGTTCCGAAATCTTTAAAAAATAATCAGACCGATTATCTCTTAATAGTCGCATAATCTTGGTAAGAATTATGTTTCTTTATCGGTAATAATGGTTCTCTATTCCCATCCATTTTACCTCTTCTTTCCTTCCGGTCGCACACATACTTAAGAGGTCTTACGATTTTCATCGCCACAAAGCACATAGTTATATCATTGCAAATTGAGTTTTTCAATCTCAGTATTAGACATCACTCCACCCTAAACCATACGTAACCTCATTTCCCGTCCCTTCCAAGTAAGTGGCCATTACTTTCACATCTTCATACTGGTATGGTCTTGATTTGTGTGACGAGCGAGCATTTTCCGGACACTAATTTAAATTATTGTTTTGTATCAGAAAGTCTATCCACAACTAATCTCTCTATCATGTAAATTTCCCTTCCCCAACTATTTTATATTTCCCAAAAGGTCACCCATTTCCACGCGGTCGAGGAAATTTCGAATTGGAAAGTGTTTCCATTTTTTTGTAGCACCATTTGAATTCCTACAATTTCCCTCTAAAGCATCTGTTTTTGAGCGCGTACGCACGTTCTCCTGCCAATCTAATATATAGGATAACTGATTTAATTTTAATATTTCCCAATATGTACACTACCGACAAAAAATAAACCGGCGTAACTCATACCTTCAAAAGAATGTGTCGATATGCCAAATAAACTTGCTTTAACGAGCATTCCAAATGATGATTTCAAAACTAAAAGTATGAACTTGTTTCACATTTAACAATGAATTTATATTTCCTTAGTTTTTACAACATCGGTGATAATGTCACATTGGCGATGTGACATGCTCGAGTGCGAATCATTATTATCCAATATTTTTTGAAAATAAATTATTATTTATTATTAGAGCAAAGTTAATTTTGTTTGGTCAATTGGTTTCTCTAAATCAATTATATATTTTTGCAGAGAGATTAGAAATTGATTGGGTTATATATAAGGTATATTGTTAACATAATGAAAATGTGCGTACAAATGAATAGGGAATACATACTTTCTATTATTGTTTTACAAATTCTTTGTATATTTTTCGCAACAGGTCTCTTAGCCATTCTTAGACATTGGGCATATATACATGTGGAGGAATCCTTCGTTAAGTTTCTTTGTATTTTGTCTTTTGACGTCTCAGTCAGTCAATGCCTTTCATTCCTGAGGCTTGGCGCCGTTGGTACTCGGGGTTTCTAGACGGTCATCCGCCCGGGAGTCTCGAGCAGCTCCACCTCCGCGATTTCCCGGAGCGTGGTTAAGCAGATCGGCTAACGGCGCAAGCGTAGTTCTTGTGTATGAAGATAACTTCACAATTCATCTGGAATAGAAACTACGGATGGATTACGGATAGGGATTCTGGAGCTCAAGAAAACTTGCGCAGACTTTACTTCCCCTTCAATGCCACATTCTGTTTTTACTAGTTTTGACGATAAATATCTAAAAGACCATTGAGGCCTCGATGACAGTCACGGAGCGTGCGATCTTGGCCGGCACCGCCGTGAAGTTGATGTAAAATACAGCGCTTCGTGCATAGCCTCTCCATGCTACGTCCCGCTCAGCCTGGACGAAATGGAAACAATTTCGCGAAACTGTCCCTGTTTACCTTCTGTTCATCTGTTGTGTGTTTCGAAGAAGAAAAAACGACGTTTCCTACCTGCTTGCTTTTTTTATTTTCTCTCGAGCCAGTAATTGACAAAATATGCAGTTGTTTCATCTCAATTACATACTTTGAGTAAAAGCACCTAGCAAAGAGGTGACATGCGAACAAGATAAAAAGCTAAATTAGATGGTGTAATAATAAGCAAATGGAAAACGGTGAAACCAACATACAGGTATGCGTAGGGAAAAAATAGTCACGTGTGCACAACGCCGCAGGCTTTGTTCAAGGTCGATTGTTCATCTCTTTGTTCCCCTCGCTATGATATACCTCCAGTAAATATTTCCATCAGTCAGAGCGAAACTTCGAAAAACGTTTCTCTCAACGCAGTTATTTTTCGATTTCCGCATGAAAAGTTCAAATTCAAAAGCTCTCTTTCCCACAAATTTCTGTGAAAGCATAATTTACGCGGCACAAAAAAAGCACAGCAAATGGTTAAGTAGAGGAGGAATTAATCAAATATCAATAACACAATGGTAATTAACGTTCCCATAAATATACGTATCGGTTGTCAATCTCGGAACAAGACCAGAACGCTCTCCAGTGTAAAACACGAATCATTCATTTCCGGCGCAGCGCGTCCGGGGCTGTCATCGCGTTGCTAGGCGACGGCCGCGCAGCGAAAATCTCACAAAACCCCATGACAATAGGGCACGGCGAGCCGATCAATGCGTTATTTTCAGGAGCGGGGAAAGGAGGGGGCAGAGGCTTGCTAATTGGGAGATATTGTGCCACCCTCGGCACTGTAGCTGCGCCAAGCGCTGGAGAAGAGAGGGTGGGAAGCAGTGGTGCCACCGGAAGAGATGGGAATGGTACCCGTGCAGATAATGTAGGTAATAATCACCTCTGGTTGGCATCACAGGTTTCCTGGGCTCGTTTTCCAGCCGCGTAAACCTAACTCTACTTGCCTGAATCCTTGTTTTTGCTGGCAGAACTGTGTACGAGAAATTCTTAATACGCGTTTCTTAAATATTCTTAAGAACGTATATAACCTGATCTCCTTTGCTGATGAATTAACGATTTCTCTTAAAATTCTATTCTTTATTATTTCAGCTTATTTTTACGCATTCGCTGTCGTCGTCCGCCTCTCTCCCAACACCATTTTCTCATAACAAGTATTTCTAAACTTACGTGTTGTATCCAGACACGTATACTCACGGTCTACAATCTTCATCATTCCCGTCTACCTAGACAGTCATCACCATCACTATTAACCTGTCCCCATGAAAAAATTCTCTGCACTTACGGGACTTAACTTCGGTTTATCCGCTAAGGCTCACGCTGCATCCTATTCTCAGTCTGTGCTGTCAGCCGTTTCATCGCCCTGGGCACCTCTGGCCTTCACTCTCTGCAGTGCCTCTGACCGGTAGGTCCTAGGGATCGAGTCCCAGCAGTGGAAGGATTTTCCTCTCTAGCTAAATAGCTTGGCAGAATTCAGCCACTGTTTAGAGAAGAATTCTAGCGGCAGGCTGCTGTGATCGGTAATTATTCGTGGTTTCTCCAATCAACACCAGGCGAATGCCGAAGCAGTACCCTGACAAAGCTGTTGACCGCGCGCGATCTTTCCATCCTCTTCCTTGTTCTATCCTCACACTTACACTATTATTCACTACACTACCATACAAACTGGGAGGTCGGTCGAGGGCTGGTCCCGGCTGGGGCGGTGCCCCGCTGGTGTAGGAGATACTTGGGTGGGAAAACCCCGCTAGTTGACGGTAGGTTGGCGCCGGATCTCGCGATCCAGCGGGAGATCATTGCCACCCGACCCATGGAAAACATGCACTACATTTACGGCACTAATGTGCATAGTGCATAGTATTGACGCGCCCGGAATCACCAAGCAATCGATCAGTCATGCCATCATCGTCATTGACCTCAGTTTAACGTCGGTATACTCGCCAAGGCCCACGTTGCATCCTGCTCTCAGTACGTGCTATCAGCCGTTTCATCACCCTGGGGGCATCTCCCCCAGCCTCCCTACCTTCGCGGCCCAGTGGCTCTTACGCCCTATGTGGCCCGCGCGTACATTTTAACATATAGAAACGTGCGCTGTCGGGCAAAAGGTGCACATGCAGTCCGTGGACACATTTTGCATCCTCCACCCATCTATTGGTCGTCATTGGCGTCCTAACACGCCTTCTTTTCGGCAGAAGGAAGAAATAAAAGGAAAGGCACTCACCTCCAAGGGTCTTATCTCTTCCTTCGCGCTAAACTAGAAAGAGTGTCGCAGTTATGAAACAATGGCGTCGCCGAAAGAGAAGAGGGAATGGCGAGGATTGTGTGCAGGATCGGAGAAAATTGCGACAATTGCAGACCTCAGCAGGTAGCTTCAACGCTTCTCGTTTTGTCAACCGCGAAAACCGTATCTACTTGATTGAACTTTTGGTTTTCACGCGTTTGGTTTCAACGCGACTTAATCCAAATATTTTGAAAATAGTCACTTATCTCTTGTCAACTACACTTAATTTTTTTCATGATTTTGTAGTTTCTCATGTTCTCTTACCTTTACTCTCACTGTGCTCTGGCTTGCTAGGTTTGCAGCATTGCTTTTACAGGGCAAATCATCTCCAAATCTCCGTTGTCTCCCGCTACCGTCTCTCTTCCATCTCATCTACATGTATGTAGATGAGATATACGTATATGCACTCTCTCGTCCCTCGTCTTCTCCGGCTTTCCTTCCTGGCTGTTCTCAGCGATATTTTCAACTCCTCCTCCTTCGTTTTCAAACACGTACACAGGCGCCCAAAATCATTGATTTGCATATTATCGGGGCCGCTTCGGTTCGGCTGCACTTCGGCTCTCGTACGACGCGCGGTTAACGCGCAGGGGCATCTTCCGCACGGGCGAGCGCCGCCGCGCGGCCGCCGAACATTGGAACGGCGCGAGCGAGAGGCACTCGTCACCGCGCGCTTCCACTGTCCGCCGCAGCGAGCGCTCCGGGCGCCTGTGATTGAGAAGATCCCTGTGAGCGTCGCGTCGCGTCGCGTCGGGTCGTCGTGCGGAGCGCGACGCGTTATTCGTCACTGGCTCGGAACGGAACAAAAGGAAGACGCAGAGAATTAACATCTGACATGGCGAATGGGACTGGGAGATGAACTGTGATCTGATGAGTGAACGTGATTGCTGTTCTAATCCGTCATTCCTGCCGTGTTCGCCCTGGCGGCAGCGCATTTTTTTCCGAGCGCAGATAACCGTAACGTTAGTCGATGGATGTGAACTCGTGAATGACAGTTGTTTTCCACGCGTGCGCTAACAAGATATTAGTAGTTTCAGGCGAAGGGCAAAGGGCGGACGTGTGATGTCACTCGAGTTTACGTCTGATTCGTGAAAACCAGAAACGGATTCGTTAAAATCCACAAAAAGCTATTTGGTTTCAGCGGTTTTATAAGTCATCGTGCAAAAGTCAATTTTCAAAAGTTTTACAAAAGAGTATAAAAAGTCCAAGAATTGGGCGAGAGGCCGCCAGAGTTTCTATTCATAGAACACTGTTTTTGTTTCGGAAAGTCGCAATATTTTAATATTCATATTGGTAGATAAAGAGATACGAATTCATTTCATTCTGACATCAATGAAATCTTCAGAAAATTCAACACATATTGAAAAAGAAAATATTGCTTTCATGAAATCCAAATTCAAGGTATTGGTTTCATTTAAACTGCAATTAAAATCGCTACGAAAAGTCTTTTCGGAGTTTATCCATCAATTTTCCCCCGTGCACGAATGGACTCACGTCGCTGTCAGATCGGAAGAAGAACGTGAAGAACAGAAAATAGGCACTCCCAGAAACGAGGAATTTTTTTCCCGTAGGCCGGATGTGCGTGGTCGAACTTCGTGTATGATTTCGCGGATTACCGGTCGACAGCTACTAGTCAGATGTTGGGGCTGCCAACTTTCCGCATTCTGACTTGCTGGGTAATTTTTTCGGGCCACTGTCCCGAGGCAGACTGCCTTCACTGAGCTTCAAGTTCTGGATACCTCTTCGAGGCTCTCTACGTAATCCTGAGGTCTTCTTACGTGTGCTGCCATTGCGGTCCTCTTCTGGAGTGCTTCTTCGACAGACCCCTCTCCTTCGACTTCTCCGGCAAGGGAGGCCTACCAGTAGCTATCAGAGTCATGGAAGTACTCAAGCTACACCATCGACAAGATCATGGACTCCCTAAAGTGAAAAAAAATTAAATACTAATAAACGTAGGGAACACAATAACGGAAGAGATATTAACTAATAATGTAAGACAAAGTTGTCCTCTATCACCTACATTTTTTTATATACGTAAATGACATAAGTGAAAGTCTCAAAATGATTCTATTACATGCCGATGACATCATCATTATTCATGAGACACAATAATGCAGACAGCAAAGAGTTGTACACCACTTTAGTCAACTTTGCAATAACTGTGAAAATTTTGCACTGTGAAAACGGAACAGGCAGTAGCCTAAAGCGTAAAGTGAAGAAGAAGAGGAAGAATAAATAATTTCGTGTATTTGTGCGAAATTCGTTTCATTACAGAGGCGGGTTCATAATTGCCTTCAAGAAAATATTGAGAGCAAAGAAAGAAATATGAGAACAACAGTTACGTATATAAAATTGAGGGTGAATAATAATTCTAATTTTTTCTAACAAACTGGCAAGAACCTATTTTGAGATAAAATGCGTTGGAAATCATGCCCAAGATTGTAGTTAATTTTAATCGCGAAGGCTGAAGACCAAAACTCGCCACCTATTTGGACACGCATACCAATACGTCAATTGAGGCCGAGCATTATTTGACCCCTAAAAGTATTATATACGGCGTCATTGTTCGCGGGAGCACGTTATCGTTCACCATGCATCTCGCGGCGGGGTTGATTCTTTCACGTGGGGCAGGATAAGGGAAAAGAGCAGATGTTTCTCTTTCTTGCATTTTTGCCACTAAAGCCATAAGCATTCAAACGTACCTATTTTCTGCGTTTTCTAGTTCACAAAGATTTAGTCAATGTGCACGAATTCAGTGAAAACGAGAACCACAGCTACGCCAGCGCCATGCGGCGGTGGCAGACTGAACTCGCGAATTCTGGAAGGAGAAGCAATTATCATTTGTCTTCCGCCGCGTATTAGGCATGCGAAACTCCAATATGGAATTCAATATAGATTCTTTCCTTCATTTAAATTGAAATTGTGCCGGAGAGAAATATCGCGTGCAATTTCACTGCATCGCAGGGACAATCCTTTATCCGACCTTACGAATTGCGGAGTGGCAGGTTGGAAAGAACCCGTGTGAAGTAATTAATCTGCAACAAATTACTCGGAACGTGCACAACTGAATTTGAGACCAATTATTACGCTACGTCTGTTGGAACAATGAAAATGAATTAGACGAGTTAAACTGCAGATATGTAACAGTTAATATTTGCCGTGTCAATTGTGCGAGGAAATGTTGTTTCTCTTGCTAAAATTGATAATATTTTTCTTTTCACTGGCACTTCTGTATTATTTTCTACACTAGTAGAAACATACAATGAAAAGTATCTTGACACCATAGACGAGAGTTAATATAGTTGTATATCAACATTTCTTTTTTATACTGCAACGGAACATGCCATCTCTCGACATGCCGGCACTAACCAACCTTTGATGGGCTAGGGCGGATATACCCCACGAGAATCAAATGCTTCTGGCGTGGGTGTCACCAGGACGTCACGGCGCTCCAGTCACCGCCTCGTCGCCAGGCCCTGCCGGTTGTTTATCAAAATATTTTCTTTTATAGGATGCTCCCTCCCTAGGAAATCCTACATGGTTTAGTGACCAGGGAAAATCACAATCCACAAATGCTTTATATCTCATTCATTAACCAAAATGGATTACATAACATTACAACATGCAGCGGGCAAACCACTGCTTTGCCCTACACTGCCTGTACACATTACACCTAAGAGAGATTTCGATAATCCTATTTCCAGCTGGATTTACCTAAACATTCTCTTAAGATTTTCATTACTACTTAAATTAGTGTGGCATTACTTATTGCCTTTCACATAAAAGCACATGTACACTGACTCTTTCGATAAAGAAAAAGACTGATTTTAACAAAGTTACTTATTGTTCTGGTTTAGATGCATGTAAGCATCGTATTCTATTTTAAATTCTGTTTAGAACGACCCTTTGAACATGAAAGAAAGACCAAATCCAAATCTAGAATTGTCCTCATTAGCCTCTCCTATTTCTGCTAATACCTTGTATTTTTACAGCACTGTGTCAAAGTTTACAGGTACTCACTCTCGTTTGCTGCATGGCGGTGAAATACCGTTACACCTCCCCTCTCGCGCGCGTTCCGGAGACCTCCCGTTCGCCCACTAGCAACCGGGAAGGGCGTAGCGATGACCTCGCTGTCTTCACGGCCGCTCGAACAAATGGAAGCCTCGGCGAGCCTGTGGAGTAGCGACGGGCCCGATGGCGACCTCGGGATGCCACGGTGAATTGCACCGCGGCGCCTCTCGTACTCGCTGTATTCCACGTCACGTACCAACTTCTCGGCTGTACCTTCTTCTTCTATCTTCTCCCTTCTTCTTTCTCCGTTTTCCTTCAATGCGAATTACACGTCAGTTCAGAAAGTTCAGACGTCTTTAATTTTCTTCCTCACAAACTCATTCCGGACAACAGTTCATTAAATAATTCTTGATTTGAACATCGGGCTCGTTTCACTTTGCTCCCGTGCACTTTGAAAGTTCTGGTGGCGTTGGAAGTTGTGAATTACGCACCGACTCACGTTATACTTGGTCATGAATTCTGTTTTAGAACAAAACTGCTCCTAGCGGATATTGCATCTCGTCGTTAACTTTTTTCTAAAAGCAACGTTTCACGTCGTCGAAAACTTGTTCTAGAAGAAACATTCTACACGTCTCGCCTCGTCGACAACTTTTCCTAGAAGAAACGTCCTACACGTCTCACCTAGTCGACAACTTTTTCTAGAAGAAACGTCCTACACGTCTCACCTAGTCGACAACTTTTTCTAGAAGACCCCTCTTGCCTCGTCGGAAACTCTTTCTAGAAGACCAAAATTCTACATCGGTTACCAGGCTGCCTCTTTCCTACTCTCCTCGCGTGACCTACGCCGACCAATGGCTATCGTGGGATTTTCGGCCCTCTCCTCATTGGCGACCATCGGTTCCGGTTGTAGGCTTCGAAATTATTCGACGCCTTCGTCATCCGCTGACGTCGACGGCGGCGCGGCTTTCAAAGCTGCCTGCGCCTTATGGTGTTCGGGCTGGTTGTAGATTTATTATGGGACGAATGGATTTCGTCCATTTTCGTCTCAATACATACTCCCAATTCCATTTTTACAACAAACAAAATAAGCAGTTCGTTAGGGAACTTCAAAACGAGGAAGCCCTGACACACAGAATAAAATTTAACAAAATATTTAAAAAGGGTCATTAAATGTTTTAATCTGTAAAATAGTTTAAAATCTATTAATATCAAATAATTATTTTAATAATTAATAAAGTTTTTAAATATAAATATGTTTACTTGCGTAAACATTTTGTTAATTTTCATTTGTATTTTTACAAAAAGTTATCGTATTATAGTTTGCATTTTTAGTAAATCGAGAGTATTTTTTGCGGAAGGAGGCCCCCAACTCGATATTGTGCTTGGGGGCCTCGCATTTCCTAAATTCGGCTCTGGTTAATATAATAAAATCTAGTTCACCACACAGAAATTACTTTTATAGCAGTCCTTTTATACTTCTAAAGTAGAATATTTTACTCGAAAATCGGAATGGATGAATAAATGAAATGAATTTGTCACGCACAATACTCTCAGATAAACTTTTTAGCTAAAACTTGGTAAATACATAAGAAGTAAATTGTAGTCGTGCCATCCCAGAGAACATTAAGATATTTTAATTTTAGGGGGTGCTTTTATAATTTTCGAAATTGACTTGGGAGCTTCATGCACAGTACCCAGCAAAATTAACAGATTCATTTCAAATTCGCAGGTCCTAAAATCGACCAAATCGATAGAATGAAATTCATTTTCGTAAAATCCTGTGCACATTGTAGACGAGAGGACAGGATTGTACATTGACGAATAGACAGATGGACAAAGGAAAAATGGGTAGGCGAGCAGACGGCACGTAAACGGACTGTCGTACCTTATATATTTACGTCAACATTCTGTCATCAGCGTTTTCAGCAGCATTAGATTTTTACAATTTCCTTTCCACCATGTTTAAAACCCATGTATACTAGCATTCGAGGAAATAAGAATGGAAATCCATACGTTGCGCGATAAAGATGCCATGAAATGAAAAGTCATACGATGCGATAAGCATGATTTGGCGCTCTGTGAGTATTTTGGCCTTCGAAAATCAAGCGCCTCCTGACGCGATTAAACCTGCAAATTCGGATTTAGGACGTCAGTGAGTTAACCCCTCCAACATGTGGCTTATTTGTAGTGAGTGAGCAGGTATTCATTTCGATCTTAATTACGGAGGTCGTTGGTAAGTTTTGCTTACTAGGAGCCGGAAGGTTTCTCGTCCGCTAGAACATGATATCCGCCGACTTCCAAGGCTGCGTACGGGGTTTTTCCCCTTTCCTCCAGCGAGGCAACACTCCATATCTCCTCGAGCAGGTCAACGCCCCGGTCGGGCAACCACAAGGCGCCCAACTGATCTCCCAACATGTGTGATAGTGTACTACACGTAATAGTGTGTGTATGTGTAAAGGGAGAGGATCGGACAAGGAAGAGAAGAGGAAGATTACGCACCATCCATTGTTCGTTTGTTAGGATAATGGTCCAACATTCGCCTGGTATTGATATCAGAAATGATGGTAAACTACCGACGAGTCCAGCCGACCGCGGAAATTCTGCAGACAGTGAATGAATTCCACCACGCCCTGTAGCTTATGTCGAAAATCCTCTTCCCTACTCGAGAACTAATCCTCCAAAAACTCCCGGTCAACGATATTGCAGACACAATGATATTACTGCATAAGGTATAGCATCAGGTTAATTTTTTTTATGAAACTAGAGGTTTTACAACAACATTTACTTTCATTGAATTATTAGAAACAATTACATAGTATTGAAATATTGCAATTTCTGCCCTACTAAAGCCTTAGCTTAACTTGAAAAAGTTCAATTCAAACGAAGCGCCTCTGGTGCATATCTACACTTATTTCGATATTCAGAAGCGTAGTTATTTCTTACTTTTATAAACGGAACAATCGTGAATAAATTTAATCACGATTTAATGATTTTATGTGCAGTACATTGAACAGAAAAGCAAGAGTAATTTCACACGAACTTGCCTTGATTACATTCCAAATGAGCTTCCAACTCTTGAATACCATAATCAGCGATCAAAACTTCTCAGAGTAAAATAATTCTATTTGTTAGTTCTCAGTTAATTCTATTAACTTCCATAAAATCTAGATACTCTTCACAAGAATAACTACAATATACGATCAACACGACTGCCAACAATGAGAAGAACTCGAATAACTTGAAACAGCCCTGTTACCATCTTGCGAACAGATAGCGCTTCAAACGAAGCACGGGAAATTATAATTTACAATTTAAAAATTTTTCAATTTTCGATAAGAACAGAGTTTGTCGAGGAGCAGCATTTGTTTCTTTATCGTTCTTTACTACATACGATTAAATATAAAGAAAAAAATTAGGCCATTTTTGATAAAATAATTGTTCAAAATTTAAAAATGACTCATGTTTCACAAAAAGTTACGCAAAAACTACACATATGTTCAAAAAATTAAATGTGAACCTAGTTGAAGTTATTTTTTGATGATTGATTAAGAAAAAATTATATTTTCAATACTGAAGTTGAAAGAAGATGGCGAAAAAAATTTGAACTTTTGCAATTATTGAAAATTTCAGGGAAGACAAAAAAAGTGCGACCTAAGCCATTTCATGTCTTTTTGTCTAAGAGAGGAATTTTTTAAAAAATTGAAATCATTTTGGAAGATTTTTTAAAATGCTAGGTCTTCGTGTTAAGTACCCCCCAAAATAAAATATTTTTTTTAAATGCAAGTGGCAGCGAGAAGATCGATCAAATCGATCGTGGAATACCAATTTTGCTTACAGTTCAGCCGCTGGCATTGTTTGGAGACAGACAAACGGACAGATTTTTTTGCCATAGAGCAATTTTTCAGTATCAAGGACACTACAAACGTATATTCCGAATACACAACGTGTAAGAGGAAGTAATTTACTAAATATTTAGAAACAAGATGTTTCCAATTTTTTTCTTATCAGGGGCCGGTAATAAGAGATTTTCTGTCTAAAAATTGCCCTTTTATTTTGCAACATTACTTGCCCAATTCTTTCTGTAAACAACGTAAGCAGTAGGCGGCAAAGTAAAAGCTGGAAGAGGTTTCATATTTAAGAAAACAGTGTTGTGAACAGATGTTTCTTGTTACGCAGATGGTGCTGCAAAACACGCCGCTGGAGGTGAGCAGCGTGCACCTGTTCCCGCTGGAGAACGCGGAGAAGCACCACACGGAGAACTTCGAGCTGGTGCACCTGGAGCCGGCCACGCCCGTGCTGCGCCGCGGCCAGGCCTTCCGCGTGGAGCTGCGCCTGCAGGGCCGCGCCTACGACCCCGCGCGCGACGCCGTCCGACTCATCTTCAACTTCGGTGCGCGCAATGGAAGCTTTGTTTTATCTAGGCGAGGGGTGGCCGACGTATAAGGCCTCATGAGTCACTTCTAAAACCTTCACCTAAACTTTAAAACTAAAACCTTTGGTTGCGGGCCGTAAACTCGGCCGTATTACTCGGGCAATCCACACCTGACTTCCCCGTATTGTTGTCCTCGGCACATTGCCCGACTACTCTGAAACGGTGGGAGGGAGAACCATACATGATAACATGCTGTACGATGCATAACTTTCGGACGACTTTTTTTCTGAATTTACTAAAAAAAATATCCTTAAATCTAAGTTTAACCTATTTTTACATTAAACCTTTTTCATTGTCCCCAGTAGAGCGTGTGTGGTAGGCTATCTCACCTGACATGGATGAAAGGGTCTTTCACTTTGACTAATTACCTTTCGCGGGCCACAAACCCTGTTCTAGGCTACAAACCGCGTCTCTGACGTGTTGGCCGAAACGTCAGCCATCACGCTCGTCCCGGATAGCCTAGATAATGATACAATAGAAACCCTAGCAGGAACAGAATGCAGAAACGGTTGCTGCGTAAAAGCTCAAATAAAAAAGTGCAATGGTATAATATGCAAATAGTTCATAATATTAAGCATTAATGAATCAGAATGTTTTGAAAACGACCAATGTTAGGAGCGAGTTTTCAAATTTGTACTAATGCAATAAAATAACATTATAAACGAGTTGCATACGTTATTATTTTGTATAACAGCATTTTAAATTTATAAGAGAATCAAAGATCAGTTTTGGAAACAATTGTGACGTCACGGGTATTCGACATCTGTGCGACAAAACGGTGGTCATCCGTTCGGTTCACCTCTACCATCCCACCATTCTCTCGTTGCGATTGACTGAATGATGACTGTGTGATGATGCAATTATTCGGGCCGTAAGCCGCAAAATCTTCATAATCTGTGCCTTAAGATTTCCTTTTATAAACGATTTTTGTAACAAAAAGGTAGTTTATAATGGTGGAATACAAAAAGGAAATTTATCCACTAATTACAACACCCAAATATGACATAATATTACATGATGAACACATAATTAATGCGCTTATTAGCGTAGAAAATAGCAACATGATACGCAGTCATATAGAAAAATTAAAAACCAAAAAATCAAAAACAAAGAAAAAGAACGCCGACACATTAGTTCACTGCTCTACATTTCTTCTCAATTATATCTCCACAACACTTTTCACTAAAAGAGAGGGACTGGTGTTTCAAATACATTTCAAATATCCTTTTTTTCAATTCGTATTATTCTTTTCATTCTTTTTATTTTTCTCCATTTTTTATTCTATGTTTCTCTCCATTTTTCACTCTCTTCTTTTCTTCACTGTATCTTCGATCTTACCTACATTTGTACTCCATTCATCTTCGTGTTTTCTACATTACGATTCTGCGCAGTTCTACGACGCGTTCTGCCGCCCCATATGTCCTGTCTTCTCTCCATCTTTCCGTTCACACACTTTTCCATATATCCGCTATGCCATCAGCTCCTCTCCCAATCTGCCTGTCCAATCATTTTTTCAAAATATTTCCATTATCTTACATTTCATTCTTTTACTCACTCCTCATTCGTTTATTCATTCCGGTATTATCTTGTCTATTAATGTTTCTATTTGTACTTATACTAATTTTTTCAGTCATCTTCCTACTCAGCTTTGTTTCTCACATTTCTACTGACAATATATTCAGCATTCCTATCTTCTTTTCAATTCATATTTTTGTAAATATCTTCCTCTCTGTCACTATTAATTGTCATATTATTCTCCTACACAGCAAACAACAGAAATGTCTTCGGATTTTGAACCAGTCTTTCGGAATCCTATATCTAAAGCCTGTTCTGCACGGTCCTTTTCTCGTCCCTTTTCTATACAGAAAATGGATGGAAAAAGGACATTTGTTTCTACGCCTTACTGTTTTGGTATCGAAATTCTATGAACGAGCAGATATACCCAACCAGCGTTTCACACGGTCATTTCGTTTTCTGCACGTAATCGTGACAAAATTCTTTCCTCTGGATGACGTAAAATGTGCTGAAGATCAAACATCTCATTATTACAAGAGAAACAAATTAAGCGAGATTAGGTTAATACTGAGCACGTAACGAGATGTCATTAGAACACAGAAGATGTACAAATCGTTTCACTTCTTACCTCACAAATCTCTTCACAATATAATTCAATACAAACTTACAAAGCTCCCAAAACTTCACAAACCGAACATATCGCACATTGCACGCACAGCAACCGAGAAAAAATTCCGGAAGGTATCGCAAGGAGCGCGGTAGTCAAACTGGATGTAATCTATACAGAAAAATGGCACACGCTTCATTTTTCTGTACAGAGTCCATCTAGTGCCTTTTCCGGGCCGATGAAAAGGGAAGAAAAAAATGAGCCTGTAAAACGGGCTTATTTGCGAGGTCGGTGGGCGAGCGATGCTTGTGTTGGTGCGCAGGGCCGCACCCCAGCGTCATGCGGGGCACGCGAGGCATCGCCCTCCTCAACCCCAGAGCGCAGCCCAAGGAGAAGCTGAGGAACTGGACTGCCACGCTGGCAGAGGCGCAGCCCGAGGCCCTCATCGTTGAGGTGAGACCCTTTCACTTACTCCATCTCCCCGAAATATTTTGGCAACATGATAGTGTTTGAAGCGTAGAGGAATTATGTAGTATTAATTTATTTATTTATAGTAAAACACTAATAACTATGTGACTAATGAGAATGAAGTACAATTTACACAATTGCTTGAGCTCCAGAATCTTCATCATCTATGCGTACAAGTTGAACTCATAATATTGTAATAATATTGAAGTTTCTATTTGTGATTTCGAAATAACCATCTTTAATGATACTGTTACACACAACGTATTGAAATGTGTTATCGGTATAATAATTAATCCTGAAAATCAAAAAGATAATAATTCTAACTTCTATCTACTCCCTAATCAGGTGAATCAACAGCTGTAGGAAAATACAAAGGATGATTTTTTTTTCAAATTATCTAAATATAAATACAATTCCAGACTAAATATGGAAATTAAAGGCTTGGGAAACGTTGGATTATTTCCGTTGGTTATAAACAAGGTAGCAACGGACATTGTTCTCAACATTTGATAACAAAAATGTACACTCCCGTTATAGAAACAAAACTGAAAACCAGCTGAAGATCAGTTTTGATTTGCTGGTTCTGCTAAGTCACTAAACTTAGACCTAGAAACTTAAATTGATAAAACGGTGGGGCCCTTCTATCAATTTTATACAATAATTAAGGTATAAATATTTAAAACAAGAACATGCCATGCAATAGTATTTATACTTGCCAGTGAATAACGTAAATTTAGTGCAGACCAGATATTTCACAAAGTCAGACTATAAAGGAGAATATACAAGAATGAGATTGAAAATTCTGAAATTTCTGGATATTCCAAGTTTCCTCCGATTAAGTTCACGCGGACGACAGCGTATGTGGACGCCTCAGCTGACAGCAACCTTCCCCGTCCTAACCCCCTTTTAGAGAGCAACAGTCTATGGCAATAGGCCAAAAAGGCTCAAGAATATAAGTCACCATGCACTTGTAGGTCCTGCTAACGTAATCTCGAAAGCCCCAGGCCGAACTGAGAGAGACCAGGGGATGTAGTAAGAGCTAGGGATGCATCCTTGTCAATGTTTTCAAAACATCCATGTTGTTAAAAAAATCATTGGTATACTTAAAATCGATTTTTCATGCCGATGCTTTTTCACATCGATGATTTTACGGGGTCAACATTTTTTAAATGAAAAAGTTTAAAACAAAACCCTGTTATAATTTTCATATATTCACGAATGAAATGTTCTTCAGATTAACGTGAGCAAGGGTGAAAAATTAAAAAAAACAGTATTTGTTAATAAAGAAGCCTACTTTATTTTTGAATTATTAAAGCTGATAAAATAAGTTTCGATAATCGTGTCTCATTTCAGTTGTTCTCGTGATTGTTTATTTTGTTTTGTCAGTTAAATCTAAATTAAAATTAATAGATTAGATTAGATTAGATTTATTATTAATTCTGCAATTAAGTATCATTACTTGGTGGTAGAATATCTTAACATAACATGCATTAAGCTTACATTGACTAACAATAAATTAAATAGAGTAGTTAATTTAAAAAACAATAATAAAGAATAAATAATATCATTTTCAAATTAAATCTCTCGCGTGAATTGCAACTACTAATCCATATTTAAGAACATCGATCTTTAAAAACATCGATGGTTTTAGATGGATGTTTTAATTTCGAGCATTAATTTTAGAAATATCGATGTTGATGATGTCGCACCCTAGTTAGAGCGGTGCTTGTTAAACGAGTTCCAGAGCTGAGCTCTAGCCAATGCGAACGAGAGAAATATATAAAAAAATTTCAAATGGAAATGTAATTTCAATGGATGTGGCTAGAGTACTTCCACAATATTATAAACTAAATTCTTTGTACATATTTTGAATGATGAATTGCTTTCTTTTCTTGATGATGATGAGCTTTCAATTCAATAATTTTTGTACAGGCCGAAAAATTACTTTTATTGAAGTTATACAAATTGAAGCAAAATTTCGTTACAACTTTTAATTGCATAAAAGTGAAAGTTGAATCACTCATTTAATTACTGTTTCAAATAAATTACTTTACTTTTCTGATGTCACAAATTTAAGATCGGCATCTTTATCCTCAGGTCACCAGCCCTCCCGACGCCCCAGTGGGCACATGGGAATTGCAAGTGAAGACCTTGTTCAAGGAAGGAAGCGACGCAGAGCGCCTCAGTAAATATGAAGGCGACATATATCTGCTCTTCAATCCCTGGATTCCAGGTACGCTTTGTGTTTACTGAGCAATCAAGGGAGTAAAATAATATCTGTAATAGTTGTTTAAAGAGTCATCATGATTACACAATTTTCACACATTCAAAGTAAAGATCTAACAATTTGCCCTATAAACAAACTTGATTCAAACGCGTTTTAAAAGTACTCATAGAACAGTTTCTTGTGAATACAAAGTAGCAGAAAGTGTACATAACAACTCAGGAATATTTTAACTTTCAAACAGGCTGTATTTCCTCAGACTTCTAGAAATTTGGAAACTGAGAGTCACCATTACGCGTACTCTCGGTCTGTTTAATTCATTTTTACCGAAACATCGCCTCACATTATATTACTTCAGCACACTATTTGTTTGTCCGTCATATCTCCTGACAAAAAGAGTACATAAATTTTACAGAGTAATTATATGATAAATACTGAACCATTCTTTCTAAAAAATAATTTAAGATGGACATGAGAAAAAAAATGGAAGCAGGTCAGCTTCTAAAGATAAAGATTTGCATAAATTTGTAGGATTTGCAAGGTTTGCATTTAATTTACTTATTAATAATAAAAATATCACATTGTGTATACGCTTCAAGAACTCATTTAATTTCAACTTAAAAAAATTAAATTGGTTAATCCAACCGACCGGAACTTTGACGGCAGCCTAATGAACCTCCAACACATAAACAACAAAGTTCTTGCTTTCATTTCACGCTCACTCATCCCGACCCCTCAGTTTCCCGGAGGACATTCGCACTCAGTGTGAAGTAGAGCTGACCGCTCGCAGCGGGAGCACGACGCGTGAGTGTTTTGTCGGGGACTCCCCCGGGGTTGCCACTCGGCGCGCACGCCTCTTCTTCCCACGCCCTCAATCCCCCCCCCCAACCCTCATGCTCACGGCCCGCTGCCGCAACTACCACAGCCACAGTCGTCGCCGCCCCCGTCACCATCACCGCTACCTCAATACCATCGTCGCAAATGCCCCGTCCGACATTGTTACCTGCACCGCCACCTCCACCTCCACCACCTCTACTACTATCTCCACCTCCGCCTCCATCGCCAACGCCAACGCCACAGTTACCGCCACTACCATCGCCATCACCACGGCTATTACCACTGCCACAGCCGCAGTTCCTGCTACTGCGATTGTAACTGACACTCCATTACCATCATCATCACCATCACTATCGACAAAGCAATCCTCGCCACAACCGAACCGGCCTCCGCTACCGTCAGCTGCCACGATATCAGCCCCAGTAGGTGCCACGGCCGCATCACTACCGCCACTGCCATCCACACCATTTCTCCCTCCGCCACCGCCACCGCACAAGGGGCACCGACAGTCAGCGGACAAATGAGGAACATCACAGTTAAAATGCCCATCACCTGGTCACGCACATTTTTATACGACTGGATGATATGGCGCGCGTCGGCGCCACGGGAGGGCCGCTGATTGCGTCCTATCGATCACGCCACGCACTCCGCAGCGAATGAAACGCCCATGTGGCCACCCGCCGCGCCGCGCCGCGCCGCGCGGGGCGAGCAAGGGGCCGCCCGACGACCATCGTTCACGAGCTCTAATGAACCGCTGCTCTGCATTCAATCCACTGCAGTCACATTTTCCCGCTTCAAGATGCTGATGGAATTCCGACTTTTGTGTATTTACATATTATGTTGAAACGCTAACTACTTCGTTTTTAATGAGCTACGCACAATAAACGTTTATTTATTTCAAAACTATCAAAATTAGTGATGCTATAATAGCATGTACTTTCTCGCTTAGTATGACTATTTACGCATGGTTATGTAATACTATTTACACTACAATTTCTCTCCGAATCAACACATCTATTGTAAAACTCATTACAATCGTAGAACATTTGGTGCGAAAACTAAATATTTTCAAGCAAATATCAACACAACTTTTCAAATTATAACTGCTTTCCATACAGCTAAATCATGTCATAACAATGAGATGTAATTCACAGAAATTCGCGAGTGCGACGCGGAATGGCATAGTTGCATTCCAATCTGATATTCCCTGAAGGCTCGCAATTTTTATTTCGAGTACTCGAATTTCAAATAGTTTTAAATAATTTATAAGAGATTAATTTGTAAATGTATAACAAAAGCTCGAATGTAAGAAACGAACAAAGAAATATTAAATAATATACATGTTCTAACTTCCGTAGCGTCCAATTTCTTGCAATCGCGTTTATTACGTTAATGAAACGTAGGAAATTTGGAACGGACGACTATGTTTGACGACAAATTACACAAAAGATACTCACATTTTCGAAACATTTCAACATTATTTTAAGATGTTTTTGAAGAACACATCATTTAGAAAACATTACACAATTATAGTTGTAGCAAGACGCCAAAAAAAAAATTTAATTTTCCAAGAATCAGGCATTTTAACAAACATGAGATCTGCTCCATTCTCTTGAGCGTAATTTACGCTATCCAAAGTTCATTTAATCAGAAAATTGTGTGTCGTTTTTAAGAAAAAATGGTTTAAAGAAAACAACTAGTGGTGCTACAGAATTGCACAGTCTTTACCGTATTAGTTTTCCATTTCCTCGGGTCTGGGCTAGGTATGCCACATACTAGTGCCAGCTGTCATCTATCGCCGCCCAAAGTACATTTCTGACCTTTTCTTAATTTTTCGGTTTCTTAATAGTAGAACGGAAATATTAATTTTAGAATAACTATTAGAATATTAACGTAAAACCTCGTCCATAATGGCAATTTTCTTTGAAAAATTTGGAGCCGTTTTTAAGAACATGAGCGCTACTGTAAATTCGAAATTTGAAACTAATTTTCACAGAAAAGATTTGAGTTTTCGAAAAATTCATTAATAGTCATTTGAGGCACTTTAACTCACAAATACATTAGTTTTAACAAATGGTTGGAAATATGCGTATTAACGGTGTGAGGGATCTTTAAAAAAAATATTTGTGTAACTTTTGAAAAAACTAGAGAATACAGCAAAATTAATTCTTCGTCATCTTAAACAGTGTAATAAGCAGTATCCACACGAAAAGTTTGAAGAAAAAATTTGGAGCCATTTTGAGAAAATGGCGTTTAAGCGTCTCTGAAAATGAATTTTGAGATAGCTTTCACAAAGAACCGTTAAAGTTTTCGAGAAACTTTATATAACATTATTTAAAGCACATGTACTCATAAATATAATAATGTGAACAAAACGCTGCTAATGAAAATAATAATATTTTTGAAAAACAAAAGAATAGGACAAATTTGTGTTTCTGTCATCTCATAGAGTACATTTAGCACTTTCTCTATCAAGAGTTTAAAGAAAAATCGTGGAGCTGTTTTTGATAAAATCTTTTTTTTAATTGCACATATTGCAGGCAATATGGCGCGAAAACTACTAATATAAAAAAATGTACATTACCATAATGAAACAACTCACTATGGAGAATAAATTTTATTTCAAGGAAAAATCTCTATCTTCAATTTTGTACTTATAAGAAGGCGCCAAAAAAATTTCAAATTTAGCAATTGTTTACAAAAATTCAGAGTTAACTGTAAAAAATGGATCTATGCCACCTTTATAACTGTATATTACTCTATTCTTACAAGAAATTTAAACAGAAAAGTTTTAGCCATTTTTGAGAAAATTGTGAAAATATCCGGAGGGCTTGATGTAAAGTACCCTAAAAAATTAATGAAAATCTCTACGCTCCCGACATGTAGTGTAATGCAAGTATACGTTCGTCTGCGTGTATAAGGGGAGAGGATAGGAACAAGGAAGAGAAAGTAATGATCCCACGCGGTTCATGACTCATTTGTTAAGGCATTGCTGCATCATTTCCTGGTATTAATAGGAGAAGCCGCGAAATATTATAGATCAGAACCATCGAACGCTTAAAGCTGTTCTGAATAGCTGAATTCCAGCTGCCTATGTAGCTAATTTCGAAAATCTGCCACCGTCGGGTCTCGAATCAACATGCTCCCGATCAGACTCGCTATAGAGCTCGCTCAGAACTAAACTCATTTTTCCTTTCCCGTATACATTTGTTTATACGGAGTAATATACGTAGTTTAGGGAACGTCATGTAATGCTGTGCGAAAGAACGGCGGATTTTGGGTAGAAAAAGTTTATTGCCGGACCCTGATAACGAAGAAGTGGATTAATCCAGTTGCTAAATTAAGAAAAAGTCCTCTAACAGGTGGTGTAGCCAGAATCTCCGTTTTGTGGGAGCGAAAAAACAATTGACGGTAAAACGTCCGTCTGTCCGTCCGTCCGTCTGTTCGGTTTATGTGAACAACACTAGCGCCTAAACCATGCGTAAGATTTTTTTCAAAATTGAAGAACTCCCAGTCCATCTTGTCTGAGTCGAAGCTGTGCGTTTTTGAAAAACATTCATTTATTTTTGGGGGTACTTTAAATGAAACAGCCGGACATTTTTAAAATCGTCTCAAAAACGGCTCCAAATTTTTTCTTTAAATTTCTTGTAAGAATATAGTAAAATACGCATATCAAGGTGGCATAGATCCGATTTTTCCCGGTTATCTCAGAAATTTCGAAAATTTCAAAAGTTTGCATTTTTTCGGCTCTTCCTACAACTACAAAATTGAAGATATTTTTCCTTCAAATGAAATTTGTTCTCCATAGTGAGTTCTTTCCTTAAGGTTCTGTACATTTTTTGATAATTTTAGTAGTTTTCGACATTGATATACACAATATTGCATGCAATATGGGAAATTTTAAAAATTACAAAAACAAGATTTTCTCAAAAACAGATCCAAATTGTTTCTGCTTCCTAGTATTGAGAAACCGAAAAATTAAGAAAATGTCAAAAGAGTACTTTGGGCGGCGATAGATGGCAGCTGGCAAGAGTATGTGGCAAGTCCGAGTAGCTAACCGAGACCAAAGGAAATAGAAATCTAATACGCAAAAGTCTGTGCCATTCTGTAGCACTATTGGTTAACTATGGCTCGCAACTAAATACCTAACACTGGGTATGCGGTACACACAATGTATTTAAGAGCGGAGACGTAGCAGTAGAAACTGGCAAGGACTTTGTAAAGTAGTCAACATTACGTCGCGAGAACTGCCTGGTTGTCTACAGTGCCAACTAGTGATGGCCGGGCGGGCGCTCGGTGCCAGTCTCGGGATCGATGTCACGATCAACTCCCACAGCTAATTCCGGGCCTCGCATTCGTATTGAATCAGAGAGCGGGGCGCTCTAATATTAAAGGTAATTAACGCAGCCGTGGGCTTTCTCCGGGAGTTCAGTCGCGCGGCGCCTCCCCTACGCACACGCTGCCCACGACGTCCTCGCCGCGCCTCGCTCCCAATTCCCTCGTCGTCCACTCTGCACGTCCGCTTGCCGCCGTCCGCCTCCAACTGCTACCATTGTTCTCTACCTCATTCCTACACCATCACATTCATGTTCCTCATTGCCTTCATGGGTCACATTGCCCCAATACCCACCTACTGCGAAGACTCAATAGGATAGTCCGTTGCCTCTCCAGCGTCGTTGATCGGAAAGGTCTAGGGTTCGATCCCCGACGGTGGCAGATTTTCGAGCTGCGTAGCTAGGTGGAATTCAGCCCCCCTGGAGGAGGGTTCTAGCGGATGGGTGTTCTGATCGATAGTTTACAGTGGGTTCCCCTATTAATACTAAGCGAATTGTGGAAGGGTACCTAATAAACGTGCCACGAACGGCAAGCGACCTTTCTTTTCTTATTCTTTTTCCCACCCTTAACCTTACACAACACTTCAACAAGCACTACTCAATTACACGTGTGGGTAAACAGTCGGGAGCTTAGAGCTTGTCCCGATTGCGGCGGTCCCCTTTTCGGGGTGTTATCTAAAGGGAAGTAATTCCTAAGTCGGAGCATATGTGCTTGCCGAATCACACGGTTTAGGAGAGAATACCATCATCTCCCAGATAAAAAATTTACTACACTAACGGGACTAATGACTTAGTAAACGACGCGCCTCCAATCAATACGCACTCGCACTCCACTCGCAACTTTCTGTAGACCTTACACCCCATTCACCCTCACAGCTTCGAGCACCCCCTGTCCCTGCCCCGCACCCAGTCAGCCGTCACTGAATTTTCCATTGCCGTCCTTTTAGCCGCCATTAAATTCTCATCTGCTCCCGGTCTCTTTTCATGAAAGCAGAATTACTTTTAATAAAATTTACGGCTCCCAGAATTAATGAAATACCTACTAAATGAAATGAAAGATGACTAAATCAACTGATGTCCTGGCATGTGCAATTCCTGTTGATAAAGTTAGAGGGATATATCAACCAGTACCTGAACCGTTTTAATCGTGGTTTCACCGTCCCCTCTTTTGTCTTCCATAGATGTATAAGTGCTTAACATACACAAACTACCTTATTGGTCGTCATTAAAGGGGCCTGCAGTTTATTTTGTACCTCTCATATATTCAACACTGCAAGAAGTAGCAACCATATCCCTCTGTGAACGAACGGTTATAATCACACTCGTATACTCCTTTTCCTTCTTTCGAATATATGTGAATATGGAATATTTAGTAAATAAATAAACGCCTACTATTATATTTCTCTACATCAAATTATTTTCAATGTGAAGAAATAACAAATAATATTGTTATCTGCAGCTAAGTGTTGCAAAAGTTGGGTGCGCGTGTAATTCGTTTTAGAAAGAGTACAAAAATAATAAAATGAGCTCATGTACTTAGTATTTGGAAAATTATCATCAACTTCCCTGTGAGGTAACATTAAGATTCCCCAAACAATAGACTTGTATAACATTTATTTAAAATGTTTGCAAAGAAATTCTTTTTTAAGATCATGACTTTTAAAAGGGTGTTCATTAGGAACCCCCTCTCCTGTCTGCGTTAGAGATCGATTTTTAATTTCCCGTATACATGCATATATACGGAGTAATATACGTAGTACAGGGAAAGTTATATAATTCTGCAGAAAAAGTCGATTTCGGGGTTTTAACGGAAATACACGTTTTGGGGTTCCCCGATACCGAAAAAGTATTTGTTTTGTTTTCAAAACGTCCGTCCGTCCGTCCGCCTGTCCGTCCGTATGTCCGTCCGTCTGTCCATCCGTCTGTCCGTCCATCTGTCCGTCCGTCCATCTGTCCGTCCATATGTTGGTCCGTCTGTCGTCCGTCTGTCCGTCAGTCTGTGAAAACCACAAATATAATTTCTTCCAAAATGGATATTCGTCAACCGCCCTGGCTCCACTCGAGGCACCGCGATTTTGAAAACTTTTCTTTAAAAAATTGGAGGTACTTTACATGAACATTTTCAAAATCTTCTCAAAAACAGCTCAACCTTTTTTCTTTAAATTTCTTGCAAGAATAGAGTAAAACACACTTATAAAGGTGGCATAGGTTCGATTTCCACGGTTAACTCCGAATTTTTGAAAATTGAAAAAGGTTGAATTTTTTTGGTGTCTTCCAGCAACTACAAAATTGAAGATAGAGATTTTTCCTTCCAATACAGTTGTTTTCCAAATTGAGTTCTTTCATTAAGGTCCGGTACGTTGTTTTGAAAATTTTAGTAGTTTTCACGAAATATTGCGTGTAATATGTGCAATTTAAAAAATACAAAAACAAGATTTTCTCAAAAACAGCTCTAAAAATGTTCTTGAAACTTTTAGTAGGGATAGTTCTCAATGTACTCTATGAAATGACATGAACATCAGTTTACTCTATCCTTTTTTTTTTCAAAAATTACGATATTGTTATTATTTGGCTTGTTTCTCGCGTAGTTAGTACTCGTATTTACATTAGCAACGATTTGATCACAATATTATATTTATGAGTACACATGCTTTAAATATTGTCATATAAAGTTTTTCGAAAACTCAACTGTTTTCTGTGAAAACTAGCTCAAATTTCCGCATTTTCAGAAACGTTCAAACGCAATTTTTTCGTAAATGGCTCTTAATTTTTCTTCAAACTCTTTGAACGGATAGTTCTAATTGGACTCTTTTGTAAGATGTAATGTTCATTTGGATGTATTTTTGGTTTTTGCAAAAATTACACAAATTCAGTTTTTTTGAATGATCTCTCATACCTTTAATATGTACATTTCTAGTAATGGGTTAGTTAAAGTTGTAAGTTAAAGTGCTTCTAATGACTTTTAATGAAGTTTTTCGAAAACTGATAAACAAGTAATCTAAAGACCTTCGAATTTCGAATTTACAGTAGCGCTTAAACGCCAATTTCTTAAAAACGGTTACAAATTTTTCAAAAGAAATTGTCATTCATGACGAGTTTCTTTAATATTCTTAAAATAATATTTCCGTTCTACTATATGGAAACTGGAAAATTAAAACAGTGTTAAAAATGTACTTTTGGTGGCGATGGACGGCAGCTGGCAAGAGTACGTGGCAAGTCCGAATAGCTAGCCGAGACCAAAGAAAATAGAAAATTATACGGGAAAGTCTGTGCCGTTCTGTAGCACCACTAGTTAAAACTCCTCCCGTCTTAAGTTTGAAAACGACGCCTTACTTTATTTACTCAAAAACATTATTATTCTTGCCGTTCGTTACTGCGACGTCGTTACCACTTTCCTTCCGCAACCGCAACGCCATCTGCATCTTTACGGTCAAACAGTCCTTCCTATTTCCTTGATAGATACCACCACCATCATTTGCAGCAGCAACTCCGATAAAAGAGAATTGGAGCCGTTTTTGAAAACTTTGAAAAGGTCCACTTCATGTAAAATACCCCCCCAAAGTTAAAATTTCGGTTTCAAATTCCAGGAGCTTCGATATCAGCCAAGTCGATTAGGAAATATCAGTTTGGAAGAAAATCGGCTGAACGGTTTGGGCGCTAGCATTGATCACAGACGGATAGACAGACGGACGTTATGCCGTCAATCGATTTTTCGGTATCAAGAACCAACAAAACTTGAATTTTGGCGACACCACAAGTTGAAGATTTTTTTCTTAAGTTAGTGACATGTTTTATCCACTTTTTCGTTACCAGACCCCAGCTATAAGAGTTTTTCTAGCAAAAATTCGCCGTTTTCCAGTGCACGATTACATAACGTCTTACGAAGTATTCATAAGGAGAGAAAGTAAAAAGGAACCGGCTTAAATGGCTCAGGGTGATGTCAACTGACGCCGCTACAGAACCTCCGATCAGGAGGTGTTAGGTTTCGAGTCCTCACGGTGACAGGATACACAGCTAGGTCGAATTCAGCCGCTGTCTGGAGGAGAAGTCTAGCGGTAGACTGCTCTGATCGGTAGTTTCTCATGAATTCATCGATAACATCCAGGTGAAGGGTGGAATAGTATATTAAAAAACGGACCACATCTTTCCTTCCACTTACTTCTATACTCACCCCTAACATACATTTACATGCACTACCATTCATAACGGGAGACCAGTCGGGAGCTTAGAGTTTGTCCCAGCTGCTGTAGTGCGTCTCTGGTGAGAGATACCCGTGGGAACTCGAAACGACATGAAGTTGGGCGCCGGACGTCGCCATTCAGCGGAGGACGATCAAGGCGATAAGGCATGCGCTACACTTACAGGACTAAAGATCTTAGTGGTTGACGCGCCCGGAAACATCAATAAGGCAAAGGAATTTTAAGCGTTCATCACTCACGCGGCATCTGCCTCGCTCCCAGGGGTCAGCGCCACCTACTCTAAGCGAATTAAAAGGGCACATTCTCCGTAATTGGGCATGGCCATTCTTTGAATTGCGAGTCGAGAGATTACCGAAGCGTTCTCCTGCACAATTGATTAAAACATCCTAATACAAAATCAAGTGCAAAAGTATTGCAGAATTAGATTTACGATAGTTGAAATTCATTTATTGGGATCGATGTTCGTAGAATGTTTAGTCAAATACTGGAAATGGTGGGTCGAATTGGACCTCTGAGGCTTCGGTGGTGTAACGATTAGCGTATCGGGCTATTGTACCCAACTTTGCGGGTAAAACACGATCTACACTGTGGATTTTTAATGGCTTTCTTTCTCTGCAAGGAGCCTAGCGGCATTTGCATGGTCGGATGGAAGAGCGGGCCTGATGGACCCGTCTCGCCGTGTAAAATAAGGCTGGTGCGGCGCCCTGGTGGGGGAAGTATCTGAAGGAAGGATAAAACCAGAAGCCGACGAACAGGTCGGCGCTGGATTTTACGTTTTAGTAGGAGAGGTACAGATACCTGTACCCTTGTGGTAGTAATAAGTAATGTAGCAGAGGTGCCCACATTAGTATTCAATCTCTAACTCCCAGAAATAATGCGTTTTTTTTCTAAACGCAGTCAATCATTATAAATCATTCTAAGATTTAAAAGTTATGCATAATGTACTAAACTATGATGATATCCGTAAACATAAAAAATCATTTGCAATAACATTAAGAAACTAATTTTGTAATTTATTTACACTGCCTCTAAGACGAGGTTTGGGTATTTCAATTATTTTAACAAAACTGTTCTTAGATTAGAAATGTTTTGTAAGAAATATTTCGTTAATTGCAACTTCAAAAAATTGGATCATGTTTTTCGCTATACAATTTATTAGAGCAAACAAAATTTGAGCCTGGTTGCAAATATCCTCACGCCTGATTTGTAGTGACCAGTATATTTGCTAAATTGTAAGTAATATTAAGTAACACAATTACGACCGATTATGTTTGATGGACAATTTGTGTATGTGTGACAACAGTTAATTTCAATTCAATATATCACATGAAATATTCGAAATAGAATTTACGAAAAGAAAAGCTATTCTAGTTTAAGATTTTAGATGTCAAAGACTACATTAAATATAGAATTTAGTTTGGTGATAAGATGATAATCCTTTTAATAAAAAATGTAGCTTTTCCTTTAATAAATATTTCCAAGATAAGCCGTAATATCACGAAATATTACGAAACCGAGATTCAGAAATATTCATTCAATTCTATTAATTATTCTAACGATAGTTGTTAAATTAACGTTAGTTGATAAACAAATCTAATATTTTCTCTCTTCCAGACATCAATTTTCTAAATTTAACCCATGTCCGACTCTGTCATTAACAAATGAAAATGAAATTTGTAATTTTAACTACAAAATGCGTGCCGTTTTCCGCAATGTGAAGATGTCTTTGTAGTAATTTTGATAATACAGTAGGAGGTTAACAAGGGAGTTGTATCTTGCTCAAACGTTACACAGAAACATAACCTAGATCTTACAAAGAAACTTGTGAAAATGAATAATTTAGTGAGATAAGAATCCAGCGCAACGTCAGCCTTGTGGAGATCAAAGAGAATTAATGTTCTTATGGAAAGCAGGTTGGAAAGTTTGTTCACAAAAGAAAACTTCTAAGAATTCCAAGTTTATAAAGTGTACGTCTCATCATTTAAAGGCTTAGCTTCGTTTAAATTAAAATATCTGATTTCTCAATATATTGACGATTGAATTAAATTTCTACTATAATTACATCTAATCTCTCTCTTTTTTAGAATCTATATAATTTTTATGGCTAATTCTCGTAATTTAATCCTTATATTGAAAGACAGCAGAAATATTTTTCCTTGAAAATTATACGCACCCAGAGCAAGCGGATCTGGTATGACTCGGAAGTGTCAGCAGTGAAAACAAATTGAAGAAGTATTAATTATGAAACAAAAGGTTGAAGACTAACTTCTGAACTGATTATTTGATAAAAGAAGACGTATAATGCTTCAAACCCCTCAGAAATAAATTAATTCTGTTTCGTGTGTATTAAATTCATGAGTTCATTTGCATATGATTGAAAAATACGCGTAGCACAAAGCGATGAATTGGAAAACTACAATAATGTTACTCTAAGAAAAAACGTATTTGAATAATGATAAACACAATTATAGTACCTCCAAAATACCATACTGAAATGTTAGTACTCCAAATCGTGCCTCCGTAACATTCAACTTGCAACCTCCCAGGCTCCCGCAAGTTTGATTAATAATATTAAATATATTAATATTAGCAATAATTATGAAAACAAACAATAATAATTTTATTACTATAATTCTAATTCACGGATAAAGATCAATTGAATAAACATCTACTTTCGGATTGCAACCAGCGTCCTAAGGAGCTGATCTAGAGACTATTGTTGAGGTACCGACAGTCCATAGATCTCCTCTTGAGGGAGCTGGTTGCAACGCGGAATACATATTATATTAAACCAACTCATAAACATAAAACATGCATTACACTTGCGGGACCCATGTCATCCGTTGACTTACCTGGAATCTCTATTCAATCAAACAATCTACCACATTCCACATCCTCGAGGCAATGACACCGAATGAGTGCATGTGTGGCGTGTGCGTAGAGGACCAGACGTTCCTGGACAACGAGCGCCTTCTGGAGGAGTACCTGCTGAACGACGTGGGCAAGATCTGGGTGGGGCCTCACACGGGCACCAGGGGCCGCGAGTGGGTGTTCGGCCAGTTCGATGCAGTCGTCCTCAAGGCCACTATGTACATGCTGGAGCGCTCGCGCATGAAGCCACAGGTGCGCGGGGACCCTGTGCTACTCACGCGCAAGATTTCCCAGATGGTGAGTTCCAACAATGCATGAATCCTGTATCCATTTTGCGTTCAATATCTCAGAGCGGTATGGCGATGTGTTGCCACACCAACGACCTAGTGGTTGTGGTGTGACCAATAGGATCGATCATTAAGAGATGTTGTAACAAATATTCAAGGTTTATTGTTTTCATGTCCCAGAGATGGTGGGAACTGGTGATCAGTCCAACGCATTTGTGTAGCTATAATAAGCAAACAGTAAATGTTGTAGTCGTTAGTCACAAGAATTTCAGGTACAATGTGGGTTTCATACCCACGAGTCATATGTGGATAGTCATCCCCATGACCTGTCGTAGGCCAGAAATGTAACCAGAATCGATTAATGAGACGAGTTTTAGAGAGTTTTTGCACGCCAAAAGTGATGCAAAACATGAATTGCGCATGCGCAGAAGATCCATAGTGCTTTAACGTCGAGGGTGCACAATTTCTTTTATAGACAAGCATTTTAAACTCATATTTCATGTAATATTTCTAAGCCTATGAGAATATCTGATTCACCATACAAAATAATAATTGCGTTGCGGTGCACAGGTCAACAGCAATGACGCAGATGGAGGCATCCTGGAAGGAAATTGGAGTGGAGACTATGACGACGGCACCGCACCTGCAGCGTGGACTGGTTCCGTGGCCATCCTTGACGAGTACCTGACAAAGCGATCCACAGTCAAATATGGCCAATGCTGGGTCTTCGCTGGTGTCGTCACCACAGGTGGGTAAAACTCTTACATTGTTTTCGTTCCCATTATACTCTCCATTGCGATCGTGCTAACATTATTCACTTGACAATAATTCAACTCTCATATAAGTGTTGTTTCTGTTGTTCATGTCTAATTCCCTGTTTCTGGAAACGTGTAAATTCTCATTCCAGATTTGTGCAATTTTGATACACTAGCGTACCCGTGCGAGAATCTCACATGCTACCCCACTCTCTTCCGTATTTTTCCATTTCCGTATTAATCCTGTAATTTATATTTTTCTTGAAGACCCTCTTATCCTCCGTCACGTGCTCTATACGTCACCTTGAATTGATAACAATATGATACATCCTTGTCAATTCAAACTTTCCTTATTTAACTTTATTATCGAGCAAAGAGGTACACCCGTGTAATTCAGTCGCATAGAATATCAAGTAATTAGTAATCTCGCATACAGTTGCAGATTCTATTGGCTCTGAACAGGTGGGGTAGAATCGAGAAGCGTCGAACTAGCAAAAATGGAATGGAATGGTCACGGCGATCTCATACTGTAGATTACGGTGTGATGAACGTCTCTTTGATGCCCTTGTCTTCAAATTTTTAGTTTTAATGCCCTAAAACGCTTCGTTTAGAAGTTATTTAACGATAAAGATTCAAAAAGCCTGGCATGTGTTGCGGGTTGCATTTTCATGAATATTTATCCGCGTTTTTTTTTAAACAAAACCTTCATATTTTTAAAGTCAAACTGCAATTCGTCGCGTCTCCGTTAAATTCTCTTTCTTTAGAGACCTCATTTATAAATATTGGTTGCGTGTGAGAGCCGCAAAGAGATATATACTACTGAAATAATATAAGAGACGATTCTTTGAAAGGATATGGTGTGTCTTGAGCGATACCGGATGAGGTGGCGCAGGCATGAACTAAGGTCACTGCAGTGCCTCTGATCGCGAGATTCTATAGTTGAGTCCCTGTAGATTTTTGACACTAAGTACCCAGCTAAGTCGAAATCCACCACTGTCTGGAAGAGAACTTTAGCGGCCGGCTGCCCGAATCGGTAGATTTCCGTGATTTCTCTGATTAACACGTGAATCCCGGAGCAGTATCCTAACAAACGGCCACAGACCGCGCGCGGTCTTTCCCTTCTCTTCCTTGTTCTCTCCTCACCCCTTTCACACACACTCACATACTCTAGACTACCACACGTGGTGTCGGGAGACTAGTTAGGAGCTTAGAGCTTGTCCTGTCTGAGGTGGTACATCCTTGGTGGGAGATACCTGGTTGCGGAAAACGCCGCAAGCCGACGTAAGTCAGCGCCGGATATCACCATCCAGCGTGAGAAGGTCACCGCCAACTCCCGCGATAGAAAATGCGCCACACTTATAGGACTAATCCCCTTAATAGTTGACGCGCCCGGAATGAGTATTCAATCAACCGACGTTTAGGTCGGCGACGGCCACACCATGCATCGGGGCAAGATCACCCCTCAACACCTCGTGACAAAACCATGCACTATACTTACGGGACATGTGTCCATTAGCTGTTAACACACCCGGAAACACCAATCAATCAATCAGTTCTGAGCGAAAAAAACATTCGAAATTGCAAGAACACAAAAATGTACACCAAAGTTTTTTAAAGTACATTCTCTTTTCAGCCTTCAAATAGTTATTTGCTTCAGAGAAACTCGGCGTCGCAACCGCTGCGAGGTGTTTCAAAAATCAATCAGGTGCCCCCGCGGGAGGCCTCCAGAGAAGCGGCCATTAGCGCGCGCTTTCGTTTAACGAGGCCGCGAGCGCAATGTAAACCTGTGTCGCCGGGCAGCAGGCTGCTCCAGGGCCAATTGCGCCCCGGCTAATCCCATTATCGGCGCAATAGCCGCATGCAACCGCTGCAAACCGCTTTCGGACGGACCGGCTGACGCTCGCTGGCTCGGCCACGCCCACTCCGCCCGCCCACCCTTACTCTCGCCCGTCCATTCGCCCTACCTTCGCCCATCTCTGCGTTCAACCTCCCGCTCAACCCCTCGCCCAATTCCTTAAACAACCCCTCGCACAACGCGCAGGTCCGCTAACTCGTTCACCTTTCCGACCACTCGCTCACCTTCATTTTTTTTCATTTCCAATTTGTTTTTATTGGTAATATAAGTTACATAGATCGGTACCTGGTACTTTTAGATAGGTATTCTTAGGGACTAAGAAGTAACCTAATACCAACTTTAATCTAAAACTAACTACACAGAGTAAGGGAGCTCATGAAGCGCCTTACTTATTTTCCGACTCGGACTGAATGTTTAAAAAAGCTTGAATAGGGAACCTGTTTTTAATTCTAGTTCGGTAATCCGGGATTTGAGCGAGGTTGAAATGGGATAGTTGGTCGTTTTGTTTGATGAAAAAGTAGAATTTCCTGGAGATCTTGGTAATGAATGAGATTATGTATGGAATATTTAATTCTTTGTGCAACTGTAGTTTTGAAACGAACCATGCGGCATGAGTTATTGTTCTGAGGTATTTGTTCTGGATGATTTAGATTTTATTGAAATTGGTTCTTGAGGCATTTAGCCAGATGGGGCACGCGTAGGTCATGGTAGGTCGGATAATATGTTTGTAGAGGGCTATTGCGTTGTTTAGAGTTTAGATAGAGATAGTTTTGTGATTAATGAGTGGTTTAGTTGGAGAATCTTTACTTTTGCTTGATGCGTTATTGCATTTATATGTTCCCTCCAATGAAGCTTCGTATCAAGATTTAGATTTAGATATTTGATGTTTGATTGGGTGAAGACCAAGGAATTAGTGCATTACTAATTTGGAGGGGGAGGGGTGAACATATGTCTGAGAGTGAAGATTTTTGCGTTGGAGTTTTCGGTATTGAGTTTAAGTTTCCATTTTAAGGACCATTCATCAATTTTGTTTATATGCCTTCGATTCGTATTTCTTAAGATGTTGCATGAATAACTGTATCCGTAAATTATGGTATCGTCAGCGAATTGCCCAATGTTTGTGTTGGGTGCTACTGGGATGTCAGATACGTAAAGATGAAAGAGTGTGGGAGATAACGGAGATCCATGGGGGAAGCCAACTTGTATTTTCCTGGGTTTGACGTGTGATTATCAATGGTGACCGCAAAAGTTCTGTCCGATAAAAGACTAGTTATTATGTTATGGAGATATACCGGGATGCCTATATATTTTAATTTGTGAACGAGGCCAATGCGCCAGACTCTTTCGAAGGCTTGAGTTAGATCTAGGCACGTGACGATTGTATGCTGTTTTTTTCTGGAAAGCTTCCTGGATGAATTCATGAACCCTTAGTAATTGGTGGGAGTTTGAAATAGTGTTGATGAATCCGAATTGATGATGGGGGATAGCTTTACTGGTATTTGCGCAGTGTTTTAATCTTTTAAGGATAATTTTATCTAGCAATTTAGCTAGTGTGGGTAGAAGACTGATCGGTTTTCAGCATTCAGGATAATTACGATTTTTGTTTGGTTTGGGAATCGAAATAATGATAGAGAACTTTCAGTTCAGTGGATAGTACTCCCATCTGAAAATTGAATTGTATATGTTGTTTATGAAGGCTATAGTGTTTGATGGGAGATTTTTGAGGATGACGTTAGAAATTTTGTCGTGCCTCGGAGCATTTTTATTGAGTGGCAATCTAATTAGGGACTTGATTTCGTCCGGGGTGGAGAATTTTATTCTGTGCGGGACATTAAAATTTGGGGCGAGGGCTGATTGTTTTATAGAGTTGTGATCAAGGTGATCGAGAGCCGAATGTGGTGAGAATGATTGAGCAAAGTGATCTGCTAAAATTTCGGCTTTATCTAATGGAACATAACTTTTGCCTGAAGGCGTATTCAATGGAGGTATTATTGTTCGCTTTTTTAGAATGATAGTAATTCTTAATGGCTTTTTTTGTTATATTGCTTAATGTATTTAGTTCTTTTTTAATTAAGGGACTTTTGGTTCTGATCCATAGTCTTCTGGTTCTATTCCTTGTATTGATTATATTTAATATGGATTTCGGTAGATAGGTATGAGGTTTTTTTGTATATTACCGGAGGATTAGCTTTTATTATTGAGCTAATTGTGTTTGAAATTAGGTTGTTTAGTGTGATTATCGATTGATATATTTCTATTTTAATATTTAGAGTTTAGAATTGTGGTGTAGAATTAGACAGTACGTTTTTGAAGGTTTTCCAGCTAATGTGTTTTGTGTTTAAGGTATGTGAGGGTGGAAGAGAAACGGGTAGTTGCTGTGTCGAGATTAACACGAGTCGAGTTCCCATAATGTGTTTGTGAAAAATTTAATTTGAGAGTTGGATATGGCTATGTCAAGAATATCCGGACGCTTGTTAATGTCCTTCGGAATGTGACTAGTTTCTTCTGGTGCTAATATTTGTAAATTAAGATCTGAGATAGTTTTTTGTAAATACCTACCCGCTGGATTGGAAATTCTACATCCCCAGAAAATATTTTTGGAATTCAAGTTTCCTAGTATTATAGAGGGGATTAGTTAAATAGCCCATTGAAATTTGTTTTATGAAGCTTTATTTTAGGTGGCTTATAAAGAGCTATAAGGGTGTGAATTTGGTTATTTATTGGTAGGTTTATTGCTGTGCACTCGAGGACTGGCCTGGTAGGTAAGTTATTTTTGATGTAAGGGATCGTGTAATGCATTAGAAGTAATACACCCCCGCCTGTTGAGGAGGGTATATCCTCTCTTTGTGTGATGTAACCTGATATTTTGAAGCTGTCTTTAGGCTTTAGATGAGTTTCCGTGATTGCGGCAATTTTTACGTTGTTGGCTGTTGGGAAATAGGATAATTCAGCTTTTTTGTTTAAAAGTCCATTGTCATTTCAATTGATTAGGACTAAGTTACTGCTGTGTTGTTGCATTACCAACGTTATTGTTAACCGCCGACACGATGGAATTTTGAATATTACTAATTAAAGAAGGGATTATTGAATTTAGTAAGTTGATAATAAAGGTGGAGATAGAATTTACAATTGAATTGAAGAATGAGGAGTTGTGATTGTTCGAATTTATACCGTAAGGGGAGTGGGGTGTATGTGTATTAACATTATTTTCCCCGAATGAAGAATTTCTATTGTTAGGATTAGGAGGGTCGGTTTTGAAATTTGGAATATTTTCTGTTTGGGGGAGAAATGGAAAATTTTGGTTTGAGATGGGGGAGGAGGATTATTGATGTTGCTAGACGTTTTTGTTCTGACCTGACTGCTTCTGCTTGCCGACTCCAATACGTTCTTATAATACGAACATTCTGGAGTGCGCAAGTCAGCCCGATGAGCGCCCTTACACAGTTTATATTTATGAGTGTTCTCCTTATTCGGACAATTAACCGAATAATGACCTGCACAAAAAATACAAGCAAGTTCGTGATTACAGCTGTTTTTTTGTGTGTGCCCGAAATCACGACAACGAAGGCATTGAACCGGGCCCTTACTTTTGTTCCTTATTTTCGACTTTACACATAGGTTTACAGATTGTTTAGTTTGTAGAATGATTTCTATGTTCTGAGAACCGTTAAATTCCGCTGCAATCACCGGTATTGGAGAATTGTTTTTGAACAGTCTAGTGACATTTAATAGGGAGGGATGTTGTGATTTGAGATCTTGATATAAATCCTCTTGAGTGATGGATACGTTCTTGAATATTATAGAGAATTTCTTGTAAGAGTGAAAATTCCTTTTTAGTTTGAATGCAAAATTTAATGACTTTTTCTAAAGTCTGTAACGGTTGTGAACTTGATTTTGGGTTTGTTGTCATTGTAATCAGAGGTGAATTGGGGGGTTACGTTGTTTTGTCCGCTAACCGACGGCGCGATCTCGAGGTGCAGTCGAGTGAGTCCACTTGCTCCCCTGAATTACGTGGTGGACGCATGTCGCCGGCCAGATATTTTTTGTGACACATAAATCATCACCCGTTCAGTGACGAATTAGTACTGCCGACGTCCTTGCTTCTTCTGCTGGGTGAGTATCCACGAGTGGTAAAACTCTCCTTCCGACATGGGATGCGTTTTGAAAATAATTCTACTTACAATGGTAAAGCGCTTCAAAGAAATTGATTCATTTATGCTCCATGTATATTAGATGGTGATAACATATCTGCATTTTGTTTCAACCTAAATCAGTTATTCTGATAGATTTTCATCATTTAACCTCAAAATAATTGTTTTATATGATAACATTTATTGAGTTAATGAGTTTCTATCGTAATTTATAGCACATTTGTTCATTTCATAATGTACATTTATCAATAATTTATAGAGTTAATTTCTTTTAACATTATTTTACATCTCTATACAAGAACATACGGTGGAAAAATTGAAAGGAATTAATTCAATTTCGAACTAAAAGCTATGATTTACGATAACGATAATACCAGATGATTGTACCAGATATTTCACCAATTATTCTATCAATTTCATTCACCTAAACTACTAGACACTTCATAACCTTAAACTCTGTACAAACATTCTGACTAACACGGTTTGCAGTGTGCCGGAGCGCTGGGCATCCCCTCCCGGCCCGTATCCAACTTGGTGTCGGCGCACGATGCAAACGAGACGCTGTCCGTGGACCGCTACTACGACGAGAAGAACATGCCGCTGGAAGATGACCCACTCAACCCGTATGGCAACGACTCCATCTGGAACTACCACGTGTGGAACGAGGTGTGGATGGCGCGCCCCGACCTGCCCAAGGGCTACGGCGGCTGGCAGGCCATCGACGCCACGCCGCAGGAAACCAGCGCACAGTGAGTGCCTGCTACGCAGCATGCGCGCACGGCTGGATTATACAGGATGTCGGAGAACAAACGTTACAATCTCTTAGGGCATAAAGTACCTGCTTGCATGCCTCAGAGTATCAATTGATGTCACTGCAGGGCATATAACTGAAAGGCGACGTGGCGGCTGGCCTAATGGGCCCGCTATCTACCGCTAGAGCACATCCGCCACCTTAGACCTGGCAGCCAGTGCTCTCTGAGTGAAGCGTGAGTGTGAGAGTGTGCGAATCCGATAGTCTGAGTGTGGCGGTGTGATAGTGCGAGGATGTGGAAGTGGGAATATGCGAGAGTGTGGAAAGGGTGATAGTTTGTGAGGGAGTGGTTGTCTGGAAATGAGATAGTGTGTTTGGTAGTGTGATAGTTTGAGAGAGTGTAATTGTGATAGCATGAGTGTGTGGTAGTGTGATTAGTGTGGGAATATGATAACGTGCGTGTGTGGGAATGGGAGTATGTGCAAGTGAGAGAGTGAGAATTCGAGTGAGAATGTGTAAGAAAGTGGAAATGTGATATTATGAGGGTGTCGAAGTGTGATAATGTGTGTGGAAAATGCGAGAATCTGGAATGAATAAGTAAGTGGGTGCAGAAATGTGTGGGCATAGTGTGAATGTGTGAGTGTGGGAATGTGATAATGTGAGTGTGGAAGTGTAACAATGAGAGCACGTGAGTGCATATGTTGGAGTGTACACGAGTGCATATGTTGGAGTATACATGTGTATGTGAAAAGATTCGCCAAACTGAGCCAGTTAACATGGACATACATATATTGGTTTTGTAGATTTATGAACGAAAATCGCCGCCGACTCAATTCTTTAATTATGACAGTTCATAAGAAGAAATTAATGAAACGGGTTAATGATACTTGCAATAGGAAAATGAAGTTTCTTCCCTCAAATATAGTTCTCATGTCATACCAAACATATCATATTAAACATAGCTCTCAATGAGAAGTCGTGATTTCAGACTTATTTGACCTCATCCTCTGCATAAGACCTTTTCTTTTCTCATATACGCACGTATATACGAAGTAATATATAGTATAATATAGATAAAGTAATGTAATGCTGTGGAAAATCGATTTGAGATTTTAACAGAAATGCATATTTGGGGTTCCCTTACAGCGAAAAAGTTTTGTTTTCTTCAAAATTTGCTTTCTGTCCGTCGATGAACAACAATTGTGCCAAAACTACTAGTAGATTTTCTTCAAAATGAAATCCCCTTGTCGATCTGTCTCGACTGGAAGCTATTTCGATTTTGAAAAGAATTCGGGGGTACATTTCATGAAGTCCATTTTCAAAATTTTCTCCCATTTTTTTGTCTCTTCAATTTCTCTTCCAATTCCAGTGTTCTTCCAATTCTTATCTTCTTTTCTCTTTATTTTTTCTCTCCATTTTTTCTTTAAAATTCTAGCTTACTAACGTTTCTGTGGCGTGCCCGTCCCTGTCTCGCAGGTCTGTACCAGTGCGGGCCGGCGTCACTGGAGGCAATCCGGAACGGCGCCGTAGGGCTCAACTACGACGTGGCCCTTCTTGTTAGCGGAGGTCAACGCCGACGTGATGCGCTGGAAGCGGGACGTCAGTGGCGAGAGCGATCTGGGCTACGAGCGCATCGACTCCAACAAGTATCAGTACGTGCTCCTTGCCTCGTCACTCTGCGCATGTTGCGACTTCTCAAAAGTGAGCCATCCGTACTGTAGTGGACGGATCGCTCTAACCTCAGATATCTCAGTGGCAACGCTGTTGCCTCTGCGTTGTTCAAGAGGTCTTACTGTTTTAGTCTCGACTGTGGCGGATTTTAGACTTTACCTGGTTTTCATAGCAGGGTCAATTTAACCACTGTCTGGAGAAGAATTTTAACGGTCGGCTGCTCAGATCGGTAGTTTCCCGTGCTTTCTGCGAGCATTATAAGGCGACTGCCGAATGATACCCTAGTCAAAAAGGCTATGAACAGCTTTCCTTGCGCTTCCTCTGGCTCTCCTCCCCACCCCCACACACTATACCCTCACACTTATTGGGAGACCATGCAAGAGCGTAGAGCTCGTCTCGGCTAGGGACGGTGCCCCACTGGGGAGGTACCTGAAGAGGAAAAGCTCCCTAGCCGAGAAGTGGGGCGGCGCCGGATCTCACGTTCCAGCGGGGGAAGAACACCGTCACCTCTCGGTATAAAACATGCACTAAACTTCCAGGACTAATGACCATAGGAGTTGGCGTGCCCGGAAACATCACTCTACCAATCATCGAACCATGAAACTTGAAGGAAAAGGCTTGAGACTGAGGATCACAAGAAAGAAGACAACAGCTCCAAAGTGTCAATACTACTAGAAAAAAATATATCGAAAGCAAACTACCGATATCGGTATCGCATCAGATATCTTCATAATACTTTTCATTTTTATCTGCAAAAATGCAATGATTAAGTATATTAATACTGAACTATAACTCTCTAAACATTAATTTTCATTTCATCCATTTGAAACAGGAGAAGAAATATTTAAAATCGCAGATGTAGAGGGAAACAAAATGTAATGGCGACAAAGGCAAAGGTTGAGGAGATTGTTTCCTCGAACCTCCACGCTATTAACATTGTCATAGATATTGAATGAAATTATCAGATGACGTGTGTACAGTACCAAAACCTCGGGATGCGTTCCACATTAACCAGTGTAGGAAATGTATCAGAGTATCACAAAATTCTCATCTTCTCCTCCGTTGTGAATCGAGTCGCTTCGGAGTCACATAAATAGGAGAACAATTTTTATGGGCTATTTTTGAGAAATCCTCAAGATCCCCAAAATCTCGATGCCGACTAAGACCTACGTGTCCACGAGCCTGGAAACATATTTTACCGCGACGCCCTGTCGCGTCAGGGCGCCGTCACCGCCTCTCTATGACGTCCCGCCCGACCGCGGGCGGAGCGCCTTCCCACACCCCGCCCGGAGAGCCCATTCCCTAATTGCCCGATGCTCTCTCCGCATTGGCAGATCACCCGAACAACAGGCTGACGGGAAGAGGGGAATCTAACCCTATATTAACTCGTACGCTGAGCATCTCCTCCCGTAAGATGTAACGGACATGATTACATCTTTCCTCGCAAACAGCACGTTCGTGGTCAAAGTGGAGAAAGCAAGATCCTCAAAGCGCGGGATTTTCGTCGGAGTCCCTCATGGCTCCGTGTTCTCCCCGCTACTGTTCTCGCTGTAAGTCAATGACATACCACAGATAACACGAATACGGTTATTCCTCAACGCAGAGGACATAGCCGTCCTAGCAAGACGAATGAATCTAGACCATCAACTCAAAATACTACAGAAACAGATGAACCTGACGCTGAAGTGGGCAGAACAAAACCTCTTGACTTACTCAGCGGAAAAGTCTCAGGCAATCTGCTACTCTCGACTCATGCACAAACATACACAAACACACGAAGCGGTATACGCCGCCCAAACAAATCACCATCGGAACCCAAAAACTCCAATTGACTTGATATCGAGTCCTTCACTCAATGCTTGAGATGGCTATCATTCAATGAAGCCTATCAAGCCTTTCAATCAAACGAAGCTCTGGCAACGTTAAAACAATTCCAACGACATATCGTTACTATAAAACGAAGACTACAAGCTCTCCCCTCGGATATATTGAGGTCATAGAGCGAGCATACCTACTTAAATGACATAGTCACAACAGTGACTTAATAAATCGCTAAATTGGCAAATGACTAAGGTCCGTCGCGAACCTACACTTTTTACATTTCGCAGTAAAACTCAATATGCGTGCGCACTGCAAAACGATCCAATGGTCAAACTCACCCTGACCTTCGGCTACGCCGAAAAAAAACTCCGCGCATTTCTCCCTCAGGAAGGTCTCAGAATGGCGGCCGAAAACGTTGGCACCGGTCCTAGGTTGCGGCGTCTTCCGGACAGCCAAGCACCTACTGACCGCGCAAGCCTTTGGTCTTATCAGATCCTCAGAGTTAACCTGCCGTCACTCTTACCACTAAGCCACAGAAGCGCCATATGGGACGAACTCGGTTACACGCATAAAAAGTAAATGCTCGCTTCATGTAAAAAACTTTCAGAAATCAAAATATCTGTTTGACACTCCCAAAGCCACGAGTTCGTTCAGATCTATCAGGGAATATCAATTTTGGAGAAAATCGGCTGAACGATTGCGTTGACCATAAACGGAGAGACGGACAGAAAGATTTTTAGCCGTGTATCCATTTTTTGATATCATGGACCCACAAAACAGATTCGGGCTACACCACGTGTTAGAGGATTTTTTTCTATACTTAGAAACTGGATCTATCCACATTTTCGTTACCAGGGTCCGGCAATAAGAGTTTTTCTGTCAAAATTCGCCGTTTTCCGGTGATTACATAAATTTCTCTTCTCACGAAGTACCTTTGTAAAGGTGAGAAAGTAAAATTAGTGTTCTGCCGGAGAATGGTTTTGATATTACTTTTTATTTGCGGTTAAGAACAAAAAGGTTTACTGTGTGCATCGGATGTCTAATGAACTATCTTCTGTTATTAATCTAGTGTAAAAAGCTCTCATCCCTTCGTGTAAGGAAGCTGCTATACGACAGGCTTTTATTTCGAGGCAGATTTGTTGTTGCGCTGCATTCATCTCCTCATTGTGTTGCACTTCATTGTGTTTCACCTACGAGATGCCTAATTCGTATTCTATTGTAAACTACTAAAGAGGCACAATTGTCTCTACTTTACCAGTTTCCGAATGATTTGAATTTTCGAATATCTGATCGCGAACTCTAAATAGGGAAACGTTACATTGATTTACTAAAATACTACCATGTTTTGAATTCGAGGGTTTAGAAATGCACAATCATGACGTGAACAAATTACTGTACATCACAAACAGAAGAAAATCAAGTACTCTCGCTCGTTGAAGTATTTTTATGTGCACGCCGGTTAATTATTTTCACATGTGATACAACCTCACTGAAATTTCCAGGCATTTGCTTGTTAATGAACGCGCTCTCCAGCCGTACACTCATTAGTAACCAAATAATATTTGCAATTGCCACGTGATTTCCACAAAAACAAATCTCTACAGGAAGGTTGTTTTCGATCGACAGAGTAGGCATACTACATTAAAGACGACATATGGTAACAAATAAATTATCGATAATGGCATTACCAAGTTCAATTGTTCAAGAAAGACAGAGGCAAACACAAGCAAATGGGTACAAGGTCATTATGGAATTGGTTAGAGTCACGTAAGGCTTAGAAAACGATTACGCAATAAAACACGACTGAAAATAATTTTCTCAATTTCCAGTCTAATTTGCAGATAAACACGCGGGGAATATGCGGGACAACATGTCGGGTACAGGACGGGAACATGTGAGAAGCAGATGAAATAATATGCGGGGAACATCCCAATACTGTAATCGAGTAATCTGCGTGGAAGAGCCTGCGGGAATGACAGGTGACGCCCGAGATAAGTTTGTTAGCCGTAGATAGGCCGTAGTCTACAAATAACGTCTTTGTGAACTTCCTGTTACATTTTAGAATGCAACAGATGATTGTTGTGGTTCTTCCATGCCGTGGAACGGATGGTCAGAAACAGCAGAATCTTGAAATAAAATTGAGCTTCGAAGGTTTTCCCCTGAAAGTATCAACACACTCACTTTCACCTCATGTAACGTCTTAGCCAGTCACCATATCTTCTGTATAAAATTATTAGTGATAGTTTTTCGGCCGTACATTCATTTAGCATTCGATTTTCTACACATTAACGCGATAAGCCTGAATACAAATGCTCAAACCTACATACTCAATTAGTTAATCCTAGTTTAGTTAATACCTTATTTTACGTGGCGAGACTCGGGCCATCAAGCCCGCTCTTCCGTCTGACCACGCAAATTTCGCTACGCTCCTTTCACTATCTAGCGGAGAAAAAAGTATTATCTCGGGCGACGAAAAGGACGATTTGAATTTAGCTCAGAGGCTTCATTTAGGCTTGAGGATATTTTACATGCAGTAAATCTATTACATGGGACAGTCGGCTTTACTTCCCTTCCAAAGGAAGGCATACGAAGAATTTTTCGCCCTTTAAAATCCACGGCTTCGATCGGGTTTGAACCCGCAATCTTGAGTACAACAATCCGAAACGCTGACCGTTATACCCTTGAATCCGCTAAATTAAAGAATTACTAAAATTAAGGAAACAGTAACATTTCTCTTCTCGGTGGATTACACTAGGGAACACGAATTTAACCTCCAGGAGGGTAGAGTGCGTAGCATACTCAATTTTATACGTAGATTACGAATATCACAATACAAATGTCATATCACGTCACAGTTTTTAAATATACCGTACCTTTATACCGTATCATACTGTATTTTGATACTAATGCAAATACCCTTAAATTGCTTCTGTAAGTTATGAAAAACCAATATGCATAAAATCTATTTAAAAATACAATATTTGTTCAGTCCACCTATGCCACTTTCATGAGATATCAACAAAAGTAGGTCTCCATGGGATTTTTACCTTCTGTATTCGAAGATTGCCGTCTTTATTCTCGCGTCTGTTAGTCGCGCTCAATTACGAGAAGGACGTAGTGGTCTTAGTGGATATTTTGAAAACAAATCATGTGCACCCTCATATTTTCTACTGCGCATCAGTCATCGGAAGGAATTATTTTAGCCCCTTACCTTATCGCAACTATGCAAGTATCCAACTATTGGGTGGGCAGATTTTGAGTCAGTCGGTGTAATGCTTAACTGTACCCTCAGTGTGCATGACGTTCGTGTCTGGTTTGCGTGTGCCTCAAATACATTAATACATTATAGTTCGATGGTTTTTATAAAGTAAAATTCAACACATGATCTGTAGAATTTAATCATTTTTGTAAAATGCAAATCATCATATTACATTCTAAGTGTTCGAATCAATCCAAAACTTCTGTTTATTTTGTGGAAGATTTGCACCCAAACTTCAAACAAAAAAATATATATGAAATTACAAAACTTGCGTATTCCTTATACTTTGGCTGTCGTGTTTGTGATCAGGACAAACCATGGGCTGCTCACCAGTGTTGTGTGACCGGTACAACAAACCTTAGGTTGTGGTTGTAGAAAAAACTCAAATCATTGTTGTTCACTCTACCAATATTGTGGAGATTGGAGAATACCAACAAACCATTTTAACGTCTGCATATCATTGCACGAATATTATTACCCATTTTTAACTTTTTTTACCTAAAATGAAGCATTATCATAAAATTTTGAAGTAATATAACCGGAATGACAGAGTGGAAATTAGTATATGATTTTGTTCATTTCGAATATCAAATATGTTTATATCTTTTGAACCTTGCATGATAAAAACTTCGTTATGATTTTTGAAATCAGCATGATCGTTTCCTTTGGAATTACATACTTTCATCCTGGAGATATGAAATTTTTTTTGTTCCCTAGTAGTATCAATAATATGCAAAATGATTGCTTAGCTTTGGATGCGTATTAATTGTGAATGAGTAAGTCATTCAACAACAGATAAATCCAAAAACATACATACCAGAATTACATTGCATGTGTTGCCTTCGTTATTCTTCTGCTTTACATCTGCCGGTTCTTCATTACTAAATAATAACTAAATTTTATCTGTTTTCAGCATTGGCCGCATTATTCTCACAAAGCAACCATGGATCTATGATCCTAACGGTGATAAGGATCGTGAAGACATCACTAACACTTACAAACCACAGGAAGGTAAGCACGCTGCACATAAGTACATCTCGCGCATTCTAGCGACGAGTCACGGAACTCGCTGTAGGCGTCATCTTGATACCCTTACCTATTGAGAATATCAAAAACTACTGCATATGGAAAGACAACTTGGAAAATATTTTATTCTTATTGAAATTAATTTATTTTCAGCATATAATATAGGATTTATTTCCTTTTTCCGAAAGTTTTAACATACTGTAATATGATAATTTATGATAGATTATTGAGTTGGATATTTTGGTATCTAGTAAATAATAAACGTCTCAATGTATAAGAGTCAGTTGAGTGATACTGGAAATTTAAAAATGGTTTAATAACATGTTTCGATATTACTAGAATAGGATGTATAGTATTGTAACATTTTTTGTCGTTATAATTGTAAAGTACTAGTGATTAACCGACGTTGCCCGAGTACTGCCCCTTTCGTTCCCCACCGCTGTTCGTCCTCTTCAACTTCACCCTCCATTCTGCCCGCCCCGCCTGCCAAACTACTTCGACCGCCAGATCAACAGCGGTGCCCCTGACTGGGAAGTCCTAGGGTTCGAGTTCCGACTGTGGCAGAATTTTCGAGACTAGCTAGATAGCTAGGTACAATAGCAAACGGGCCACGGACCACGCGCGGTATTTATTTTTCCTTCCTTGTCCTTTCCTCACTTCTTACACTCACGTGCACTGTACTACATCACATGTCGGAAGACGGGTCGGAAGCTTAGAGCTAGGACGGTGCCTCCGTGATGGAAGATATCTGGTTGAGGAATTCTCTACTAGCCAAAGTGTAGATCGACGCCAGATATCACCATTCAGCAAGGCAAGATCACCGCCATCTTCCGAAGAAAAACATGCACTCCCCTTACAGATCTGACGGTTTTGTTGACGGGCCAGCAGTTGACGAACCCAGAAACCCGAAATAATCAATCAACTCCAGTGTCGCCTGCCTCTCCGACTTTGCACCTGACATCTTTATCCGACCCACCCGCTCTGCCCGCGCTCACCCATCATACTGGCATTGCCTGCCCCTCCTAACCACTCCCGCCCGGACACGATCCGCGTCTCCCGGCAACAACGCCCTCTAGGTGCATTGCGGACATCTATATTATTTCCGTTTCGCAAATTATAAGTTGTAAAAAAGATTAGAGTAACGTTTTGGCATCGCATTCCCCTGATTTCCTCTCCTTTCCAGAATCTTCTTTTTCTATCAGAATTGTTTTGAAAGAGAGAGCGATTGCTTTGTAGGCACGAAAGAGGAGCGTCTGTCCTTGATGAACGGCGTGCGAAGCTTGGAGCGTGCCAAGCGGTTCTACCAGGTACCGGACATCAAAAATGCAGACGTGGCCTTCGAGCTTGAAGACATCGACAAGATCAACATCGGTGACCCCTTTGAAGTCACCGTCAACATTCATGTGAGTTGCCCTTACAGCCACTATTCGCCGACACCATATGCGCCTAATTTCGCGTGCACTGAAGTTTTGCACACATATATATCACTAACTTCCAAATCACGCAGAAACTGAAAGAAAAAACTTTGCAGCCTCTTTTCAATACAAGACATGTATTGATAAATACCCATGAATTCGGAAAAATACAAAAAAAGTTTCGATTTTCATCGAAAAGTGCAAATATTTGATGTGTTACTCCGCCTAATTCTGTACTTTTCATGCAGACTGAATTATAATACTCAGAGTGTCACTGCTTACGACACAGCTGACATGTGACAGCAAGATAACAAGGTAGGAGCCACCTGCATTAAATATTTACTAGGGAGACCGCTCGCTCTCAATTTGACGAACGCCAAACATTTGGTGCTCGCCCCCCCTTTGTTAATTTTAATAAATTATATTTTATTGAAAATAAAATTCTTGAAATAAATAATTTTAAAAATAAAATTATTTAAAAATCTTAGAACACATTTTGGTACAGTAAAAATACGGTGCGTCTGCCGAATGAGCTGGAAGTTGTGGTATGTTTCCATTATTATGGTACGATCTTCCACTGCTAGATGCCCTTTTCTTAGATATTTTTACCACAGAATGAAATGATATTGTTCAGATTGTAATATTTTGATTGTAATACTACTTTCAAATTCCTGATGTACTGAGTGACGTAATCTGTGATAGCCTATGTAATATCAAATAACTAGTAAAATGTGGCTTCGCCGACGCTGTAAAGCCTTTTAAAAATAATTTCATCTGTTGAAAGTTTCTTTCATTCTTCATTTCTTTCATGTCTAGCTTTGTTCAATTTTTTTTCAATATGTGGCATTGAATTTACCAATGAATCGTAGTAGCTAATAATGTTATACTCCCGTTCAAAAGTTCCCAACACCCAATGGCATTGTATGTTACCTCCATACGAGATACGAACTTTCGAAAATGCAATTTCAAAATTATAATCGCCATAACAAATACTGTGTGCAGTAGCTGTAGTAAATTTTAGTACAGTTACATCTGTTACGCTTTTTGCTAATATGCACAAAACTGCACATAGCACGTTCGCATTAGCACAAATACCTTATGCAAAAATTAGTTCCGAAAATTCTGTCGTAACATCCTTTACAACTACATTTGATTCTTTCCCGGATTTGCTTAACATTGCCATATTTTTTCCACAAATTTTGAAGAGATTAAAACTGCACAAACTTTGACTAATTTGTGTTCACTTCTTCTTCTACATCTGCTCTATTAATCATTCTGTCTTTACCGTAAAATGTTTTTTTAGAACAAAGCAAGTGAAGTGCGTACTGTGGACGTTATGCTTTCATCAGAAAGTATTTACTATAATGGCATCAAAGCTCATCCTATCAAACAAGCATCGGGCAAGTTCAAGATCAATCCTAATAACAGTAAGTACTGAAGGACTTAACCCCGACAAACGCAATTGTATAATATATTACTTCTCTCTGCTCCTGGGTAACATACAAGATAAGTTTATGAAAAATACAGAAATCAATCAAATGACATCGCTGTTCCAGTATTCCAATTAATTTCAAACGTACGTTCATGTAATTGTCATATACTACAGACATTAAAGGTCAATTATTTTATTTTTCAAGTATAGAACCACAGAAACGCAGTTAAAGAATAAAATATTTTCATACACACACAGTCACACAAATAGGCACACCTATAAAATAGTAATTACTAGTTGAATATGGTGTCGCCAACGCTGTTAATTGTTTTAAAAGTATTTTCATATGTTCAAATTTTTTCTCACGTTTTATTTCTTTCATGGCTAGCTTTGTTTAAATATGTTATTTCAGTACCTGTCATTGTACTTACCAATGTATCGTAGTAACTGTAAATGTTTTACTTCCGTCCAAAAATTCCCAACACCCAATGGCCTTATATATTATCTCTATAAAGGATATGAATTGGTAATATTGCAATTTCAAAATTATAATCGCCGAAAAAATACTTGCATTTCTATGAATTATGTAAATATTTAGAATTTAGTACACGTGTATTTTTTACAGTTTTCCTTCTAATATGAACATAAATGATCACCCCTAAGCTTTCTTCGTTATTCTCCAATGCTAATATAAGATCATTCTCAATTAGTTCGGAAAAGTCTGACTCAAAATCTTCTACTACTATATTTGATTCCCCTGAGTTACTTAACACTTCCAAATTTTTGTTCTTTAATTTTTTACGGTTTACTCTACACTAAGTCTGATTTGTGTTCTGAAGACTAATGTACAGTGGCCAGCTTAAGTATTCAACCGATCGTCTCATGTGCGAAGAATGCGTAATAAAATGCACAAAAATTGTTGTAGAAAATCGCATTATATTACATAATCATATACTACAAAACCATTCTTACAATCATGGTCTTAAAAATATAATATCTCAATGTAAAATACATGGATTTATTTCTGTACAAGAAAATGTGGTCCTGCAAAACTATTCGACCAAATTAAAAAATCGAAAATATATATTACTAACAAAAACCTAACATCTAGTTGCTCGTTCTTTAGCCTCAATAACACTTTGCAAGCGTCTGGGGATTGAATCTACCAACGTTTTTATTTTGCTTGGTTAATTTTTTTCCCACTCGCCAGAACTTGGTTTAAATGTTCTTTACTTCTTATTGTGTGCTGTCGTATTCGGTTTTCCAGTTTTTGCCAGCCAATTACATTAAGAAATGAACTTCGAGCAGGTGTCAAGATAACTTTAGGACAGTTGTAGAGAATCCATAATGTTTTGAAGTACTGTACGTCGGGTCATTATCTTGGTAGAGCTTAAAGGAAACAAGGATGCCCATATTAGCAATACTTGTACGTTGATTACGCTTTAGAATTTGCAGATATTTGTCTTTGTCCACATTGCCTTGCACGAAATCCAATTTGCCTCCTTTTTCTGATAAACACCCCCACACCATCATTCCACCACCTGCATTCTTCACAGTTGGAGAGATATTTTTCAAGAAGCTCTTCATCAGCCTTCCTCCATACAATGACCTTGCCATCTGAGCAATATAGGTTCAAGTTACTTTCATCTACAAGTAACGTCTTGCCAGTACTCAGAAACTTTCCGCAAATATTCTTGGGCAAATTCAAAGCGTTTGCGTTTATTCTTCTTACTGATGAAGGGTTTCCTCTTAGCTTCTTGGCCGTGGTAACTATTCCTGTGGAGTGTTCATCTTACTGCATCTTCACTTACAGTTTTCCCTGAAAATTTTAATACTTCAGCGATTAGTTTGGGGGGCACTAATCCGCGAATTCTTTTTCACATATATTCCCGTAGCACACTCGTTTCGTACGCAAAGCAGTTTAAGACGTCCTGTCCGCCGCTTGTTGCAAATCCTTTCTCTCTTTGCCATCGGCATACCACTGACTTGACAGTGGACACAGACATTTTCACTTTCTGGGTGATTTTACTGAATGAATCGCCCTTGGAACGATGCTCTAGTATTAGCAACATCATGTCTTCTGACAACTCTTTATCCTAACGACCCATAGTGCTATAAGGTGTTAGTTCAAGCTTGGAGCACGTCAGACCAACAACTGTGCCTTATCAGCAGAAAATTGAGTTTTTGAATTGGTTGGTGAATTGGAGAAAATTGGTTTGAAAATGATGGGGGTAAAAACTTTAATTGGTCGAATACTTTTACAAGAGCAGATATTTTGCATTGATGTTAAGTTAAATTGCTAAATGTTGAAATATGGTAGTTTTACAATATTGTATTCTACATACACGGATACGATAAAATACAAAGTATTAGTGTTTTGTTAAAATTATGTGAATGTTTACAAGCACTTCTCTGCATACAAGGAGACTGGTCGAATACTTATGCGAGACACTGTATATGAGCATTAAAAGGTTAGTATTGTGTATGTTTATGTGAAAAAGGTGAATAAGTTGTTAGTCACCTTAAATTGAAGAACGATCTTGCACGCATAAGAAATATATTCTCTAATATTACTTACAGTTCTAGTTTCCTTCGTATTCACTTGATGCTCTTCAAATTTAATATTCGAAGGTAAATTACAAATTCATTATAACCTAGTAATGCTTCAGAATGGCAGACTTTCCCGTATTAGTTTTCTATTTCTTTTGGTCTCGGCTAGCTATAATGATAATAAATTTAGCGTATTAAACTTCAAAACAATTTTGAATTTAATATCTTTAGGAATATGTTCTTTGCATGGCAATTTGTTGCACCAGTTAATAGTAAGTGTAGTAATAATTTTAGTAAAGCTGTTTTTTGCTCTTACGCAAATGTGACAGTTATTTCTTAAATTTGTTGGTGGTTTTTCTTGATAATCAGGACTACCAGTTTTTGTAAATTTTCTGATAAATGGTATTCCACTTTGTAAACTTGACTTTGCTTACGAAAACATCTCTACACTCTAAATCTCTCCTTGAATAATCACTACCATAATCAAGCTCAGAACACGTATCATGTTCACTCTCAGCCACTACAACTTCTTCCTCAGAATCACTTGTAACATCGCAATTTTCGTCTTTTGACGATTCCTCATGTAAAGTCACAAATCTCCTTTTCCGGTAAATTATTCATCTCTATATTGCTCCTAATGTAGAACGATATAAATTCGTTTAATTACATCAATAAATAAAAGTTGTGATAATTAAAAGAAAATGAAAACTTTCACTGGTAGCCGCGCGGCGTAAAATGTACGGCAACGCACCCTTTTCAACGGAAATAAAATTGACTAGCCACTGCAGTACTTACGCAACTGATTATCGAGGAGAATGAAGCTGAATACCTTCTGCGAGTTTAGGTCAAATGTCAGAACGCGAGCTGTTGTTATCTGACATTACGGCGATAACAGTTCCTGTGGCGTACAAAGTACGCCAGCGTGAGTAACTAAGGGTTAAAGTATTATTTGGGTCCTACTATTAGGATACCTATAAATTGAGAAAATTTCAAAACTAGTGGTGCTACATAATGGCACAGGCTTTCCTGTACAAGTTTTCTATTTCTTTGGTCGCGGCTAGCTATTCGGTCTAGCCACATACTCTTGTCAGCTGCCATATGTTGCCTCGCGAAGTACTACATTTTTTGACATTTTCTTAATTTTTAGGTTTCCTAATAGTAGAACGGAAATTTTATTTTAAGAGTATTAAAGAACAGTAAAACTTCGTCCTAAAGGGCAATTTTTGTTGGAAAATTAGAAGCAGTTTTTAAGAACATGGCGTTTAAGCGCTAACAGTAAATTCGAAATTTGAAGTTCTTTTTCACACAAAAGTTTTGAGTTTGCGAAATACTTCATTAGCAGTCATTTTAAGCAGTTTTACTCACAAATACAATAATGTTTACAAATTGCTGGAAATGTACATATTAACGACGTAAGGGATCTTTCAAAACAATTTGTGAAAAAGAGTTATATCCCAAAATGATCTTACGTCGTATTAAAGAGTACAACTTGCACTATCCGTTCGAAACGTTTCATGAAAATTTTTGGAGCCATTTATGCGAAATTGGCGTTTGGACGTTTCTGACAATGTGGAATTTTTAGCTAGTTTTCACAGAAAACGGTTGAGCTTTCGAGAAACGTTATATGACAATATTTAAAACACGTGCTCTCATAAATATAATAATGGGAACAATTTGCCGCTAATATAAATACTAACGACGTGAGATACAAGTCCACGATAAAATCACAAAATTAAATTTTTGTAATTTTTGAAAAAAGAAAAGGATAGAGCAATTGGGCGATTATGACATCTCCTAGTACATAAGTCACTATTCGTGTCAGAAGTTTAAAGAAAAAAAATTAAAGCCGTTTTTGAGAAAATTTTGTCTCTGTATTTATTTTTAAAATTTGACACATTGCACGCAACATTCTGCGAAAACTAGTAACATTTTCAAAACATGTACACGACTTCAATGAAAGAATTAATTATGGACAACGAATTTCATTTGAAGGGAAAATCTCTACCTTCAATTTTGTAGTTGTAGGAAGCCGCTGTTGTACGAGTAAATTCAAACTTTCGCAATTATCGAAAATTCGGAGTTCACAGTGAAAATCGGACCTTTGCCGCCTTTATAAGTGAATTTTATTCTATTGTTACAAGAAATTTAAATAAACGTTTGCAGCAGGTTTTGAACACAAAAATTTAAATTCGCCTTTACTTCAAGCATTACGTGAAGCATTATTTAAAGTACTTACAAACAGGGAAAGCAATACCTTGACTAAACAAAATATTTTAACTACAAACGATTAAAAAATGATAAATTCAAATTATAGTTTCATCATTCACTGTCAAATTTCACGTACGTTTCTCAACCACTTACGTACCTGTTAGCGGTTTCACTTTCGGCAATTTAAATTGATATAAGGTGCACAGGAGTAATGGAAATTTTCGCAACCAGAAACAGCATTCGAACGATTTCAGTAATAAAATTATTCTAAAAAATGCACATGAAATGAAATAACATAAGTAATACTCAACGATGACAATAAAACTACAACACTAATATGTATTATTAATCACACACACACACACACACACACACACACACTTATGCGTATAATCACATTTGCGCTAATACGAGCAAATAATTCTAGAAAATGTTATAAAACAAAATATTTAGAAAACTTTTCAATTGATGCGATGGTGTACTTTTCGTTTCGGTGCAATAGATACTTTTCATTCTGTGTGTGATTAAGAAACATCTTCATTTTTCAACATTATTTTGATTTTGGGCACCAAATATCTTTGCCGAAATCAAGCTTTTCGAATATGGAAGAAAATTGAACTCTTTTCCATTGTTGAGAATTTCGGCGAACAATTTTCGTAGTTCTTGAGAAAATTTGGTTCGAACATTTCAGAAAATTCGTCAATTCTCTTCCTTTTTACTCAACGATTATGGACCACTTACGGAAATTTCAAAAACCAACATTAGAGGTACTTTGAAGCTTATGTGTTGAGAAACGTACTGAATAATGATATACATCTGTAATGTAAATTTTAACGACGTGAGAGATACATAAAAATTATATTTTGTAGTATTGTAATAGAGCAATATGACGTTTATGTCATCTGATAGAGTATATTTACCACTATCTCTGCCAACAGTTTAAAGAAAAAATTTGGAGCCGTTTTTGAGACAATCTTGTTTTCATAATTTTTTAAAATAGCAAATATTGCGCGAAAACTACAAGTTCTTTTTATAAAATGTACATGACTTTAAAGAAAGAACTTACTAGAAGAATAAATTTTATTTGAAGGAAACATCTCTATCTGCAATTTTGTAGTTGTAGGAAGACGACGAATAAAATTCAAACTTTTGCAATTTTCGAAAATTCAGAGTTATCCGTGAAAATCGGATATACGCCATCTTAATAAGTGTATTTTACTCTACTCTTACAATAAATTTAAAGAGGAAATTTGGAGCCGTTTTTGAGAAAACTTTGAAAACGGGGACTTAATGTACTGTACCCTCAAAAATTAAGGAAAGTTTTTCAAAATCTCAGAGCTTCGACTCAGGCCAGATGGATAGGGGTTCCTTCAATTTGGAAGAAATCGTACGTATAGTTTAGGCGCTAGTGTTATTCACAGACACCGAACGGACGGACGGACAGACAGACAGACAGACAGACAGACGGACCGACGGACGGACGGACGGACGGACGGACGGACGTTTTGCCCTTTCAATTGTTTTTTTGGTATCAAGGACCCACAAAAGATAGATTCTGGCTACACCACGTGTTAGGGGAATTTTGTCTTAATTTAGCAACTGGATTTATCCACTTTTTTCTTATCATGGCCCGGCAACGAATTTGTTTCTGCAAAAAGTCGCCATTTTTTCGCGCAGCATTACATAACTTTCCCTATACTACGTATATTACTCCGTATATACGTACGTATACGGGAAAATAAAAATTACTTTGGGCGGCTATAAATGGTAACTGGCTAGAGTATGTGACAAGCCCGAAAAGCTAGCCCACTTCAAAGAAATTAGAAAACTAACTACGAGAAAGTCTGTGCCATTCTGTAGGACCACTTGTTAGGCATGTCACACACATTATAAATAGAAATAATTGTGATTTAATATATTCGATGCTGAGATGCTTCTTTGTGTATTTGCAGAAGAGAAATTGCGCTTAAAAGTCCATGCAGATGAATATTTGGAAAAACTTGTGGAATATTGCAATATGAAGATTTGCGCTATAGCAACCGTTGTAGACACTCGGTACACGTGGGCAGATGAAGACGATTTCCTTGTCATCAAACCTCCAATTGCTGTCAAGGTAAATATGAACACAACTAATTTATTTCATAACCATTACCATTTTTAAATTTGTGGCAACTAAGGAAGTATTTCAAGTTATTTCGTAACTAAAGGTACGCACTTCTTACTCACTTGTATGAACTATATATATAAAACGATTTATGATAACTTGTTATACGAAAATGAAGTAAGCCATCACTTTTGTGTAAAAAATTAAACGAATGAGGTTGTTATATTTTGCATTTTCCTTCATTCAAACAAATCGTTTTTGCAAATCACAATAGGCAGTTTATAATGCAACATACATTTGTTGTGTTTTGATTCACAAACTGGGTCGATGTTTTCTAATATTCGTGTTTTATTATTTTTACAATGAAGTTTATATTATTAATGCAATTCCTCAGCTTCCTGACACCCTGAAAGTGAATGAAGCTGCCGTCGCTAAATTGAGCTTTAAGAACCCGCTCAACAAGACTCTGACCCAATGCAAAATCCGCCTGGAGGCGCCAGGGCTCATCCGCACGGCTCGCCCCGTCGTCCAGTACAGGTGAGCACATGCACCCGCAGATACAGACACTGGACTGCAACAAAGCGCTCTTCGGGTAGGAAGGAGACACAGCAATATTCAAATAAATTAAATTTCGTTTCTTCCGGAATGAAGTCAACCAAGTAGTTCCATATGGCTGCAAGTAAAAAAATGTTAAAAGTGTATGTTACACCAATTTATGGCTGAAATGGAGATTGTTTGAACTCCTGAGGTAAATGGATTCAGTTTTGAGAACAGAGCAGAATAGTATACAGTCACAGGAAACTCTGCTAAATAGAAAATAACTCCCCAGTTCTGCATTCAACATATTTTGGATGAAGAAATAGAAGTTTGCAGATTTGACACACAATAGTAAATTATGAAACGATGATGTAATGATGGGTATTAATACACGAGTGTGAAATTACGATACGAGCGAGGTACGAGCGAGTATCGTAAACTTCACACGAGTGTATTAATACCCATTACATCGAGTTTCATACGGTACTTTTTCTACGACTTATGGTAACTTTTTTAAGTTAAACTTCTCCACGAATCATTTCGTGGCAGTCGACATGCAAGATTTAGCCAAGGCCACCTAGCGGACACCTCTCTTCCCTACACCTGCAGCGGGCTTTGTTTTATCAGAGCGCCTGCGAGGGACTACAAAAGTTGCGGCAATAATATTCCGACGTCACCATCTTCACATTTTCTCTCATTTCTGGAAACGTCAACACCACCAGAAAGAACCACCATTCACTAAATATTTTAAACTAAAGAATTGGGCGTTTTTTTAAAGGAAAAACATTCGGCACCAGCAAATAACACAAAATGACTTGCGTTGAGATCTTAATGTCACTCAAATGTTCTCTGTAATAACTACCACTGCGCTAGTCAAATAGGATCAAAGTGAAATTACGATCCAATTTATTTTAAATATTATTTCACGTAAAAATTACTACTACTAAAAGAAATTAAAATTGAGAAGCATAATATAATATTAAATGCAACTTTAATATACACACTCGAACGAAACATTTACTGGAACGATTCTCAATGATTAATGAAGTGCTAATACTTGGTGTGTAAGCGCCTCTGTGATTGGTCAAGAACCTGTATCATAATGAAAACTGTATCGAAATGGCTATCATTATGCAACTGGTTGCAGCCATCCAATGACAGCATTATACAACGGGAGTAGAAAATAGTACATTATGAAACGATGATGTAATGATGGGTATTAATACACGAGTGTGATATTACGATACGAGCGTGTATCGTAAACTTCACACGAGTGTATTAATACCCATTACATCGAGTTTCATACGGTACTTTTTCTACGACTTATAAGGGACTACGACTAACTTTATAAGTTAAACGTCTCCACTCAATCGTTTCGTGGCAGTCGACATGCAAGATTCAGCCAAGGCCACCTAGCGGACACCTCTCTACCCTACACCCGCAGTTGGCTTTGTTTTACCACAGCGCTTGCGAGCGATTACAAAGGTTGCAGCAATAATATTCCCCCGTCACCATTTTCGCATTTTCTCTCATTTCTGGAAACGTCAACACCACCAGAAAGAACTACCATTCACTAAATATTTTAAACTAAAGAATTGGCCAGTTTTTAAGGACAACCACACGGCAGCAGCAAATAACACAAAACGGGTTGCGTTCAGATCATAACGTCACTCAAATGTTCTCTGCAATAACAACCACTGCGCTAGTCAAATAGGATTAAAGTGAAATTACGATCCAATTTATTTTAAATAAAATGTCACGTAAAAATTACTACTGATAAAAGAAATTAAAACTGAGAAGCATAATATAATATTAAATGCAATTTTAATGTACACACTCGAACGAAACATTTACTGCACCGATTCTTAATGATTAATGAAGTGCCAATACTTGGTTTGTAAGCGCCTCAGTTATTGGTCAAGAACCTGTATCATAATGGAAACTGTATCGAAATGGCTATCATTATGCAACTGGTTGCAGCCAACCAATGACAGCATTATACAACGGGAGTAGAAAAAACAAATTACAACATACGTTGTAATCACGCGTAAGTCAGAAGCAAGATATGCCTGTTTTTGTGTTCCTAACGAGTTTTATGAAGACAGGTGATTTCTGTGGGTACTAGAATTTTGGGGAAAAGGGGGAGATGTATTTTTTAAATGGTCTTTAATCTCTTGTACTGGGAGTGTACACGTGTGACTGATTACATTACAATTAGGCTGTTGAGTTCCTTCATAGGATGAGGAAAGAGAAAAAAATGTTTACCTTAAAAATAGAAGAAATAAGTTAATTTTTTAATTAATTTCGTGGAAAAGTACTGGAGTCATTTGTAAACTTTCAGTTGCAAAATTTCTCCAGTTTTCGTGTTGATTTTGGCTGGAGGTTTGTTTGATGGTCCCCAACATGCTGTTGAACTTGTTTAAAATATTAGTGCATTATTCTTATATGATAATTATTCCTGTCAATTGAAGTTACTGACTTTCTGAGACATTATCAACAACAATTCTGTGTCAACTTTTTGAAAGGCCTTATTTTAGTGTTAACAATAGATATTTTGAAATTATATTTTATACACATTTATATTTTATTTAAATAAAATGTGAATAGCTGATATTTGTTCTTCTATTTGCAGGGGACGTAAAGCCTTTAGAAGATGTCACATTGGAATATGAAGTTACTCCAATAAAAGAAGGAAATTTGAAGTTAATTGCCACATTTTATTCCAAAGAACTTGTGGATATTTCTGGTTCAGCTTCTGTAGATGTGGTGTCTTAAACATTTCATTTCATTTTCATTTCTTGTAATGCTATCAATCATCTTACATCTTGCTTCCAAAGAATAGAGTGAAAAATATCCAATTTAAAATTGTTTCATGTTATTTTATACCCAAATTCAAAAAAACATTAAAAACTAAAAATTAAGAGAATTAGCAGCAGCTTTCTTCTTTCTTAAAGCTTTTTGTAAAACGTGTGATAACTATAATAAATTGCTAATTTCACTTGCATCTTTCACCTATTAATTCATATTCCTTTTGCACCTAATATGTTGGGCTATATTTGTCATTCCCTAGAACAAATGGTAATAATTAACTAAAATATATTATTTCAAGAATATCACTTTGTAAATCATAACACTGGTCAACATGATTTTTGTCTCTTTAGTACCAGTAGTTGTACTTAATTGCAGTTTTTTTATTGTTTTCAAATATGTATTCGGAATTTACCCATCACCCACAGTTTTTTTTAATTTCAAATTTTTCATTTCAATTAATGATTTAAATTTTTTTTTAATAAACGATCATTTTTTCATTGTAAAATGAAAACTCTTCAAGCATTGTAAATGTGATGGAACAATTAATACGCCGGCGCCAAGTCCGCGCGTCGTTTACGTGGGTCACTGCAATTCCCTTCGCAATGCCCGAAATTGCTGAACTGACTTGACCGGTCTGGCATCTATTTCATGTCTTGAGTGTCATCTACAATATGCATTCACCTACATCATCATGCTTATCATGGAATATCATGCGACCACGATCTTGTAATAAACCTGTAAGCAACTAGCGTATCAGCATAAACGACACATGCCTATCTGCGAAATATAGGCTATGTAGTTTTAGTGTATGTGCGATTCCACGAAAACTGAGCCCGAAGGGCAATAAAAAAATTAACGGTGTTCTTGAACAGCCTAAACATAAGGAAATTTATGTACAATGTATGATTTTTTTTTTCGAAATGGTCGAACGACCAATGCTGGACTAACCAATACTGGACACAATGCTGCATGTAAAATGGATCCTAACATTTAATGCCATTTTCTCGTAAATGGCTCTAAATTTGTCAACGAAAAATGTAGTTTTATAACGAGATTTCTTAAAGTATTATTTCGATTCTACAACTACGAAACCGAAAAACTGAGAAATTTCATAAAAAGGACTTTGGACGGCTAAAGATGGCCGCTGGCTAGAGTATGTGGCTGGTCTGAAAAGCGAGCCTAGTCCAAAGAAATTAAAAAGTAACTAGAACGAGAAAACTTCAAAACAAATGCCACCCAAACATTGAAAGTAACCCTGCCTTATGTGAAGAACATCAGGGACCGTATAGGGAAAGTACTAGAAAAACATAACGTGAAAACCATTTTCAAACCCACTTCACAGATTCGAAACTTATTTCGATCTGCCAAGGACAGAAGAGATCCATTAACAACAGCAGGGTTCTAAAGAATCCCATGTTCCTGTGGCGCTGTATACATTGGCACTACACAACGGAGCATTCCGCGCTCGACTGTCGTACCGAACGGACCTCGCTTATCGTTGTGAACAGTGATAGCCGTGTGAATTTGAAAAGACTGTGAACCACCGAAAATCTTGTGGACTGTGGAAACAGTGCCATTAGTGAGTGCTACGTATTATGCACAACGGGTACTGCCCGACAACCGGGTAGATCATCAGTAATGCCTTAACAACACTAAATAGTGATTATTCCATCCCAGAACTCAACGTATCGATGTTGTATGAAGAAGCAACGGAAACCATCAGTTCAGAAGTCACATCAATGAAATCTCAATCAAGCCAAACAACAATGGGACCTCAGCCAAATCAACAGACCTCGTTCGGACAGCAAAACCTGGACTCATTACAAGGTAACGCTTCAGGCCAACATGCCGCAGGGCAAAATTTAAAGCGTCCTTCTAATGATGTTACCTCGGCTAACGAAACAAAACGGTCTAATCTGCAATCAAAGCAAGCCAGCATAGACAGTTCAACGCAGTATTCATATTCGGTCCCCACTGGCAACAGATTTCAGCCACTGAGCAGTGAACTAGAACCCAACAATCAAATTGGTTTAGTTACATAAATGAAACCTCGCCAAGTGTGTCAGAATCTGTTAAAATCCCGCCAATCTATGTCGCAAATATAACTAACATCACGAACTTTAGCAAAGAAATCAATACCAAAGTGACAAATATTTTCACACTTCAATTCATAAATAATAGAGTTAAAATACAACCAGAGAAAATCAGTGACTTCAGAGACATAACCAAATATCTAATAAACACAGGAAGACAATTTCATACTTACAAGGACCCAGCAAATAAGAAATTCTCAGTTGTATTCAAAAACCTACACACATCAATCACAGAAGAGGAAATATACACTGAACTGAAAGAGAAACACCCATCACTCATTAAAGTTACCAGACTCCGAAAAGACAATAACCAATTCCAGTAATAGCAGCCGAATTCAGTGGGGAAGAAAACATAGAAACTATTTTAGAAATAAATCAAATTTGTAATCTCATTGTAAAAGCTGAAAGGAGAAGGAGACCTAAAGGCCCCATTCAATGCATGAGATGTTTAGACTTTGGCCATACAAAAAATAATTGTAATCATAAAATAGCATGCATTTATTGTTCCAAAAATCATTATTCTGCAACTTGCCCCCATAAAAATGAACCATTCAAATGTTATCATTGTCAAGGAAACCACCGAGCAGACCTCAGAACAGTAGAATGCCCTTATTATAAAAAAATCAGCCAAAACCCTAACCTCAACAGTCCCCAAAATAGAACTAGAACCAATGAATCTTCAACAGCGCCACCTCAAAATACCCAAACTAACTTTCCCGGACTGAGAACCACTCAAACCATCCCCAACTTTACACACATAAACAACAGAAACACAACTCAAAATTTTAATCAGCGTAACAACCCCCAAAATCTAAACTCTCATGCACACACAAACGAGAACAGTTTTCTCAACTCCCTGATCAACACGATAGCTACTCACATAATCAATATAATCAACTCAATTATACCATCCATAATAAGTAACATACAATCATCCATCTCAGCATACATTAATAATAATTATGCAACAAACACAAATTAATAAGTTAATCATGCTCAATTGGAATGCAAATGGATTAATCAATAAAGTCAATGAACTAAAATACTTCTTGCAAGATAAGAAAATTGACTTTGCATGTATAACTGAAACACATTTAAACAGCAGTGTAAAATTCACCATACCAGATTATAAAGTAATCAGGACAGACAGACAAAATAATAATGGAGGAGGAGTAATGATACTCATAAAGAGCACAATATCATGCTATCAAATAATACTACCACCAACCCCTGGTATTGAGACAGCAGCAATTAAGTTCAATAATAACAACAATCTGGAAACTACACTAATAGTAGCATATAAGCCCCCCAATATAAAAATCCAAAATACCAATCTCAGCGGTATTATTAATCAACACACTCCAACAATAATCTTAGGAGATCTTAATGGGAAACACATACAGTGGGGAAGTAAAAGTAATAATTCAGCTGGGACACAATTACTACAATTAATAAACTACCACAAACTTAATATAATAGCACCCAATGAACCAACCTACTACCCATATGATCACTCTAGGAACCCAGATATATTAGACATAGGTATAAACAAATATACAACAAACATTTTTCTCCACAGTACACCATGAAATGGACTCAGACCATCTACCAGTAATAATAACAACACAACATCCACTCCCCACACACTCACCCATTCCTCAGATCAACACACACATAATCAATTGGCACAATTTAAAATGTAAAAACATCCATCCCAAAATTTAAAATATTAAATACCCCTCCAGAAATAGACCAAGCAATAACAATACTCAATACCATTATATTAAGAGAACTACAGAACAGTAAATCAAACAAATCACTTATAAACACACACAATAAAAAAAATGAACTACCCAAAAGCATAAAAAATTTAATCTACACAAAGAATAAAACAAGAAGATTATGGAATCACACTAGAAACCCTGAAGTCAAAAAGGAACTAAATCTATTAACCTATATTACCAAAAAAACACTTTTCACTCACAAACAGCAACAATATAACACCATGACCCAAACATTAAGCTCTAGTAACAATACATTGTGGCAGTTCAAAAATAAAATACTTAAGAAAAGAATACCATTCCTCCACTTAAAACTAGCACAGGCAAAAAATTCTCACCTTTTGAAAAAGCTGAAACCCTAGCAAAACATTTTGAAGATACATTCAAACCCAATGATTCCCACCCACACAACCTACATCAAACAATCACACAGATAGCAACATCTCCTAATTATGATGTACCCTCCAGAATCAGATTCACATTTCCTCAGGAAATAACAAATATAATAAAAGCACTCCCCAATAAAAAGGCCCCAGGACATGACAGAATAAACAATAAAATACTCAAAAATCTACCAAACCAAGCCATAGCATTCCTAAATAATATTTATAACTCTTCATTAAGAACAGGATATTTCCACTTTTATGGAAACACTCTCTAGTAATACCCATACCAAAACCAACAAAAATCCATCAAATGTAGAAAATTATAGACCAATAAGCGTGTTACCCTCTTTATCAAAAATTCTAGAGAAAATCATTCAGAAAAGACTCAACAATTACCTCAACAAAAATGGTATCATCCCCAGACATCAATTTGGATTCACAGAAAAGCTATCAACCACTCATCAATTATTAAGAATCACTGAACATATTCATACAGCATTCCAGAGAAAATTACACACCATATCAACCTTTCTAGACATTTCCCAAGCATATGACAGAGTATGGCATGAAGGTCTCATGTACAAACTTAAAATTAATGGTACACCCAAGTACTTAACCAACATCATCAATAGCTTCATAAGCAATAGAACCTTTGCAGTTTCAATAGATAAACATCTCTCAAACCCCAAACCAATTTTGGCTGGACTTCCTCAGGGCTCCCCATTGTCACCTATATTATTTAATATTTACACTGCTGATATCCCTACATCCAACACAATCAATATAGCACAATTTGCAGATGATACAGCATTGTATTGTTCTAGCACATCACTTGATATTTTAAGAAACACAATACAACAATATCTAAATCAAATCAGTGCTTGGTCAAACAAATGGAAAATTAAATTAAATCCATCCAAATCAACAGCAAAAATCTTTTCATTAAAAACCATTTCAACACCACCACCTCTCACACTGAACAATAACATTATTCCTTGGACTCCACAAACAAAACAGTGAGATATCTAGGACTACATTTAGACACTAGACTTAACTGGAAAGAACATATAAACATTAAAACACAACAAACAAAAGTCAAACTAATCCAATTAAAACCATTAATAAACAACCACAGTAAAATAACAATAGAAAATGCTAAGCTCATATATACAACAGTAATAAGACCCCTAATGCTCTATGCCTGTCCTGTCTGGATTAATGCAGCAAAAACCAATATCCATAAATTACAGGTCATACAGAATAAATTCCTGCGAACAATAACCAATGCACCCTGGTTCATCACAAACAAACAACTTCATAAAGAAATTCAAATAAAGCCTATCATACATCACATCACCAAGTTATCCCATAATTTTTATAACAATTTACCATCAATTACACAACTATCCCAATATAACCTAGGCAAAGCACCCAGAAACGCAACCAGAATAAAAAATAGATTTCCCAAGCATGTTTTTTTATATACAATTTGCCAATTTGGATGATTCCTTGTGAGGTGCTCAGTGGGTTTCCTCTCCCTAATAAATAGTTTGTAAAGAAGTAATAGTTTAGTTTTTTAACGTAGATAATAAGCATCAAAAAAATGTGAGAAAGTTTGTATTGCTAAACTGAGCCATGTATAATCTTCAAAATAATAAAAATTATTAAAAAAAAAAACACAACGGAGCATCAACACCAGCCTTTCAGAACACAAGCGGAACTGCCGTTTTGGCTACACTGAAAAGTCGCAGTAGCTGAACACGCTTTCTCTGGCCGTGAACATGACATAAGATTCGGGGACGTGGATGTTTAGCCACCACAGCTCACTACCATGCAAGGTTACACCGTGAAGCTATTGAAATTCACAAACATCCCCAGAATTTCAATAGAAAGGAGGAGAGAGTGAAAATTAATCCGGTTTGGATCCCCGTTATCCGCCAGACAAAACCAAAACCTATTTACAAACAAAACGTGACAGTAGTCGCGTAGGCACGCGAAAACATAACAGCCACGAACACGCAGCGAGCGTCTCCGCCACATCGCCCGATCCGAGCCTATCAACAGCCGGCCCCCACCACAGTCCCGCTGGTACGAATATCCCCGTGGACCGGGCGGCTCCATCAGTCATCGGGGAACTATCGAAGTGGATTCTTCGTCCGAGACCACGTCGCCACTGAGGATGTCCGTCGCAGTTACGGACGAAACGTTTGGAAATATATTTTCCAATAGACCACGGCCGCCTAGCCCGGAAGAAAACGTTGATTAAAACGAGAAAGTCTGTGCCATTCTGTAGTGCCACTAGTTTCTTCAATCACCGCTACCAATTCGTCAGCCTTTCTCTTCTTCTCCTCTCTCATACAGACTCCGTTTCTCTAATTCCGTTTCCCGTCGCTTTCGTTCTTCAATAGCGTTTTTCTGCTTAGCTCTGGCCCCAAGGGCGTGTCTCGATCGACTATGATGGCATTTTTTCTCCACTTGCAGTTTAAGCAGAGAGTATTATATCAGAGGCGGCACTTAACGTTATTCCCAACGCACTTATTCAAATCTCAAATTGTCATGGAAGGGGAAGCATCCATCTTGATCCCACTTTTGAGCCAATAGCGTCGAAGGGCGATCTGCCAATGGAGATGGTGTGTAATGACGACCGGGACATTTAAAATTACATTATGAAGCAATTTTTCAAAATGGCGGCAAATTATAATTATATTAATATTATTTAATGTAAAAAAGAAGTTATTTAGACTCTAATAATTATTAGAATTAGGAAATCTGAATCGGTGAAGGGAATTATAGTCCAGGGAGAACAAAATAAAAAGTGACAAAGGACTGGGGTTAAGGTCATATTATCGAATGCCAGTTGTTGTAGCCCTAATTTGCACATGCGTAGATCCTTCAATAAGCGATGCGCCATATATTTACAAACACATGGAAGCAAATTTTAAATCATTGGCTGTGCGTCTTTTCCTCTCACATGCACAATGTTTAGAGAGCTCGCGGAAATACAATTTATACTAAGCGAGAATTTTCAAATACACTAGACAATGTTTTATAGAAGTATCGTGTAATTTATTAGTTTATGACTTAAAATGTCGTAATTAACTTAAAATAGTTATTTTAAAATGATTCTTATAATTAATACATTTCTTATACATAATTTTATCAGAAATAATTAATTTTGTCAATTAGAAATAATCATCAGCTAGAATTCTACATTGTAATCGAAATCTACATGAGGTGTTGGCTCTCCATCGTAACTATTTATTCTTGCATAAAGCTTTTTCGGCCGCATTGCGGCCATCTTCAGTGCTACAAAAATAATAATAGTAATAATAATAATAATATATCTAAATTACAAAAAAAATTAAAAAATTAAACATTTTTTACAGAATATTGTTATGAATTGGATTTTAAAGAAAAATATAAAATGTGAAATGGACATATAATTTTTAAAAATGACAAATGAAAATTAAATTAAATAAATGGAATCTACTACAAATAATATTATGAAATATATAGGAGTGAAAAGAAAACTGGAAAATTATAATATAAAATGTGAAAATGGAAACATAATTTTGAATAACAAATGTACGTTCTGAAGAGAGGTGAAAATAGGAAATGAATAAATATGTAACTAAATAAATAAATAAATTAATAAATTTAGGTGAGCAAACTGATATACCCATTAGAGGCGGCTGTGGTCCTCAGTCCAGACAAGACAGCGAAAGGCAAAGGCAACAATCAATGGAGGGAGGGGAGAAAGCAGGGTTTTTTCTAGGAAATGGCTATTACGGGAAAGGCCCAGCCGGATGGCGGAAAAGAGGCAGGCAGAGGGGTTAATGTGCTTTGGAAGCGGCCTGTTTCAGGAGAGGGGAGAGAGAAGGAATCTGTTCATTCAAAATAGTGTGTTGGGGATTGTTTAATAAATTATTAATGTGCATTGCTTCTAGTTTAAGTCTATGTGTGTATCTGTTTTCAATTTCTAAAATTTTGACGTCAGTGTCTGCATTAAACGAGTGTCCTTGTTCTAATAGATGGTTGGCAAAGTGTGAATGTGTGGTTTTTTGTGTGAGAGCTTGTATGTGTACTTTGATCCTTTGTTTAAAGGATCTTCGGGTTTGGCCAATATATTCAGCATTGCAACTACCACAGGAAATGGAGTACACCCACATGATAGAGGCTTGGGGATCGTATCTTTGTTGTGGGAGAGCGTGGTGTGGAGACAGGTTGGTGTGCTGAATGTGACGTGTATGTCGAATTGACTGAGCTTTTTGGCAATTTTGAGTGACAATGTTCCAAAGAAGGGAATGGTATATCTGGTGTGCGTGTGTATTGTGTGCGTGGGATATTGTGTGCGTCTACATTGACAATAAATTTTTTGAACGCAAGAATTTGGTCCCTGTACTTTTTCTGGAAATAAAATTCCTTGCTTTCCCGTTTTCAGAAATTGGTCACCCTGTTAGCATTTTCAAGAACATCAGATGTTTTATAAGATAATAATGGTAATTTCTTAAAACTAGTAGAATTATTAGCAAAGTTTGATCCCGTCATGACTGAACATGTATGAAGAATAAAAGATTCAGAAATCTATACGCATTATCTATAGGCAAAACTATACAAAAATATTTAATACAACTAATTTCAAATGAAGCAAGGAATCCAATTTTAGCAAACCTAAAAACGGCGAAATATTATTGTATTATAGCTGATTGTACAAGACACACAAGCAAAGTTGAGCAGATGTCTACTGTGTTACGGCAAAACCACCTAGACATACTGGGATGAAACTTGTAGTTAATGCTTTGGCACCACACTTTTCCACAATTATCTCAGACTACCAACATTGTTTTACTAACAATAGATCTACTACAACTAATCTAGCTATATTTAAAAACTATATTATTAAAGCATTTGAATCCGGTTCTCAAGTCAACGCTATTTACACGGATTTTGCCAAGGCCTTCAACCGTGTTAATCATAACTTACTGCTCAACAAGACACTCAGGCATCAATGATCCCCTCCTGTCACGGATAAGCTTATATCTTTCTGGCAGAAGCCAGTATGTTGTTGTCAATAGCCATGCATCCCAGCCATTTTTAGTTAGTTCTGGTGTTCCCCAAGGCTCCCATTTGGGTCCGTTTTGGTTCAATATCTTCATTAATGATCTGCCACCTGTTATCAAATATAGTAAAATCTTATTGTTTGCGGACGATGCCAAAGTTTATGCCAAGATTATTGACTTTATTGATGGCCACTGCTTACAAGAGGATCCCTTTTCTTCCTCGCAGTGGTGTTCTATAAAAAAAGGAACTCCACACTGACAAATGTTGGGCAATGACCTTAGCCCGGAAACATAATGTTGTGAACTTCCCATATTCTTTAAATGGTGAAATCTTGAGCACTGTCTCTAACATCAGAGATCTCGAAGTGATTTTCGACTCTAAACTTGATTTCAATACACATATTACTATCACAGTGAATAAAGCTCAATGTTCCTTGGGTCTGATTTTGCGCAACACCAAACTCTTCTGGGCCATTAATAACCTATTAATGCTTTACAAAACCTTGATTCGTCCTATCCATATTCTAAGATATCTTAGAATATGCCTCTGTTGTTTGGTCACCTTACACTATTTTTATCTGTCGATCATTTGGAAAAAGTACAACATAAATTTCTACGCCACCTATCTTTCAGAAATTTAACACCAATTCATAGATTCAATCATGACCTTTCAACATTCTATTTATTTACATTAAATTACATCTATTTAAATTACAATAGAATCTCTTCAAGATAGAAAATTCCATGATTTAATTTTCTTCTATAAAACACTGCATGGTTTCATTAATTGCCCTGAATTTCTTTCTCTTATCTCTCTTCACATCCCTCAGATGAGAATGAGAAATCCTACCTGCTTCTGGGTGGATGCATGTACCACTAACATCATATCTTCAATAGACTACCTACTAGAATAGTAGTACCTCTATGACTACCTAGAACAGGGGTCCTCAAACTACGGCCCGCGGGCCACATGCGGCCCGCCGAGGTAATTTATAAGGCCCACCGGGTTTTTATGGTTTAAAGATTTTTTTCTTAAAATCCGCACATTTTTTTATTATGTGTTAGGGATGGCAAAAAAATCGATGGTTTTAAAACAACGATGTTTTCCGCCAGAAACATCTATATTTTGCTTTCGATGTTTTCTTCGATATTTTGTTGCCAAAATATCGGTGTTTTTTAAAAAATTGTTTTTAATAAAGCTATATCGATAATTTGCGTTATTCCCTTTCCCACGCTGTACATTTCGCCAGCGCAATCTGAGTGGGGATGTGTCATTAACAGCTAAACTGTTATTTCTTAACAGTTAACGTTTAGTAACTGTTACGCGAAATAACAGTTATTTCATTTATCCTGTTATTGGCTGTTATCGGTTGATATTCATAGTACTCCACTCTATAGGGCCAAACCCGAACTACTACAAGCTTTCGCGGCAACCATTTTGTACCATAAGTTTCACTCACGAAGTCTACTAGTCGCATGATCGCAAGAACTGCTTCATACGGTCGCGATCGTGCGAAATCTAGCGGAACGACTGAGAAAGACGCGAAATGCCGTGACATATTCCATCGCGAAGATGGGATTTGAGTGGCCTTGAGGGTCGCTCTTAGAAAAATCGCAGTATAGCAGTCGCCACAACTGATTTAACTCTTAGCAGACGGCAACGTTAGGTTACTGATCATGGACGTGTTATTTTTCAACTGTTATTAATAACCGTTATTACGAGTCCACTGTTATTCCGATAACAATTATTGACGAAAAGCTGTTAAGCCCATCTCTAAATCTGAGGAAGTTTGGGATCTGCTCGCGTTATGACTGTATGTTATCGGTAGGCCTGTCATTGCCTGAAGCGATAGTAGTGTTAGAAATGGCCCTCAGACGTTTTGACAGGTCGTGAATCTGACCTACTCCACTCAGTCCAGGGAAGTCCCACAGTAACATGTGACAGTGGCGGCTCTACCATAAGGTCACATGGTCACGTGCCCTCCCACTTGTAAAGGAAAATATTAATAGTGGACTGAAATGTGTGTCATATTATCGAGTAATACGTCTAGAGAATTTACGTTAAGATTTTCACGGGCGATATCGATACTATTTCACAGCGCTGATAACGAGGTAGTTGTGGCAACAGGGCGAAGTCCGCAAGCTTCGTGTGACCAGCTCCCTCCCGTTCAGCAAAGCTTTTCCCCATAGTGCGAGGAAAAAAGGGAGGGGGTAATGCTCCCTTAAGGCCCTTCACGGTCACAAGTTTTTTGTGACTGCCACTGCAAGCGCCACTTTACAGATGTACAAACAACGCTCGTAGTGTCTGAGAAATGAAATGCTTAATAGCTCAGGGCACGCGCAATCTTGATAATATCAGCAGCTGTGAATTCTGTGCGAGTTATTTTTTCTTGAGCGTATGCGTTTGTTGTTTCAGTTGAATTGTTTTCTCTTCTCATTCATCCGAGTTAATACGTGAGAAACCAGTGAGGAATTTCAAGTGTTTTTCAGTTTACAGCCCTTAAACTTCAAAAAAAATTTTTATTAGTTATTTTCTAGCTTTTTTTCGTGCCCTACCTAGCCTGAAGTTTAGGAGCCGCCACTGACATGTGATATGTGACGAAACATTGCTTTTCAAACTGGCACGTCTTTCACCACATATTTATAAATAAAATTGTTTAATATGTACGACAAAACTTGTAATTATTCAACATTTATCACAAAATTATTTGAGTTTTTCATTTTTTCGTCATTTAGTAGTACTTACAGCGCTATTAGAGCAATGAAGTGCTGGCAACACTATCTCAAATATTCGTTTGTTCATTGTGGTGCGCGAGCGTGAATGCTACACACAACACACGATTCATTGAGAGGAATTTTGAGAACTTGATCTGTTAATTTCAGTTGTCGGGTAGGTAAGTCAATAATTTATTTTTCACAGTGTTTGTTATTATTAGACCGCGGAACATCCTGCAATTGCATATTTTTCGTGATTGCGCATATCGAAAGGCCTGTCTTCACGATGGAATATGTCACGGTACCTCGAGTCCTTTTCAGTCGTACCGATAGATATCGAATGATCGCGACCGTATCAAGCAGTGCTTGCGACCATGCGACATCTAGCGGCAGGACCGAGAAAGACGCGAAATGCCGTGTGATCGGCCAAAGGGGCTTGAGAGGCAAATTTAGAAAAATCGCACTATATAATCTGGCCCTCCGACGGCCTGAGGGACAGTGAACTGGCCCCCCCGTAAAAAGTTTGAGGACCCCTGACCTAGAACCTCCAATAGCTATGCCTATAGGATCGATTTTTTCAATCACGACTTTATAACATTTTGAAGCTCTCTCAAACTTCTTTTTCCTCGCTGATCGTGTAACCATGCTTTAAATTTTGTATCTGTAAATAATTTTCTTATGTGATTCTTTGTGCTCTAATCTTGGTATTTTGTACCTGAATATTTTTCTCTTTATGTGCCTTACGTGCTGTGATTTTCTTATTTTGTATCCATGTTTTGAACTTACTATGTCTTTACATGTGCTTTGTGTTTTTTTGTAGAGGGTTTAGCCCGTTTATCAAAATAACAAAATAAAATAAATAATTTTTTTTGGTTCTTCTGCATGTCGTTGGGCCGTTTTGAAAAACAATCTTACAGAGAAACTCACTCTTAAACCTTTAAGCATAACAAGGTGGGAGAACAGAATTGAAGCTATTAGACCATTTAGATATGCCTCTGGAGCAGACCTGCACAGCATTTTGCACTTTCACTGACCGCAGGACCTGCGAGCGGGCAACTCGGGTGCAAATGAGAAAATCGATGAAGGGTGGGGATGATACCTAATCTAGGAGTGGGGACCACCAATCGGAATGCGCAATTCGAAAGATAGCGCGTAAATTTAAAGAGCAATCGACAAGAACACGACGGTCATATACAGTTCAAGTAATATTGTCTTTTGTAATATATTGCAAATGTTTATTCTCGGTATATGATAGGGCAAAATATGAAACTACAACGAATTATACATATTAGATTTCGACACCTAGTATTATAATTGCTTGTAGGGCTTATAATGTAATTCGCTTTGCTACGATGTAATCACAAATTTAGTGTTGTGCTAAACATAAAATTTTGATACTGAATTGTTTTTGTTTGATGATGACAGCAATAAACTATTTTTTATTAACTATGTTTAATTGAATAAGACGGTTCTCTCAAAGCAAAAACATAGTGTTCTTAAAAAAATCATGATTATTTTCTGTTCTAATTTCTTACAAGAGTGTAGAGTCGTTTACGAGATCGTATAAAAATATAAAGCCCTTTGCATTCTATTTAACCAATACCCATGATTATCTTATGATTGTCCGTAACATATCGTCACAGAAGTTTGCTCGTTGATCTCTTGTATTTAGTTTCATAACGGGGAAAAATGGTCAGAAATGTGCTATTAAACACATATTCTATTTTTATGTCAATCTTCATGTGAGAGATTGCTCTCATGATTTTGTTCATTTTTCTATGATTTGGAGATTATAACATTCCTGGTGAACAATCAATTATTAAATTGCAATTTTGTGTTAAATAGAATTAAATAATATTTTTTCTTATATATAAGCATATATTTTAAAGCTATTGATAATGCTTAAGAGTCACAATGAACATGTTATTTTCTTTAAAAATGTTAGAAAATGAAAATACATACAGTGGTAGAACACAAAGGTGGATATACAATAGAGCACAGAACGTAAACAGTGAATTATGACCCTGGTAACTTGAAATACTAGACATAATCCATTTAAACAAATGGGCACTTAATTTTGAAGCATGGATCATTATTAGACACCCAGGCATTCAATCTACGCGCCGCGTCGTGATACGTCAGACTTCTCCCTTCCCCGCAAAGCTTCCTACTCCCCACTACTTGCATTTTCGGCGCTGCCACGGGCAGACGATCGGCTCGCAAGTGCAGAATGCCCGCGGGAGCAGGCTTTGTGCAGGTCTGCTCTGGAGAAATTTATATTTACTATTTAAAATAACCCAAGACTTATCTTACAATTCTAGTTCTAGACTTGAAGCTGAGGGATTAGCTCAAAAAAAGAAAACATTTCAATTTTCATGTTGTACAATAATTTAGTACCAATCATTAAAACAGGTAAATTTTGCCAGTAAAGTTTTACAAACTCTATCTATTGACGTTTTTGAAGCAAAGAAGTTAAAAAAACAAAAAAAACAACAATTGATTACTTAAAATTGCAATGTACAGAAGATGGTTTTAAAGATATTCTTAAAGGTGCAGCTGAAGAGCTTGATTTTGAACTGGAATTTGTAACTGATACAATTCGTTGTTGAAGAAAAAGAAGACATTTTTCATACGAAGCTTTTGATGTCTGTATCATTAATCTAACAGAAAGATTTAAAGTCGAGTGTTTTCAAGTTATTTTAGATACAGCTATACATTCTCTTAATGAAAGATTTGAACAATTAAATAACCATTACAATGGTTTTCAAGTTTTATACAGCATAGGTAATATAAATAATTTTTCTAAACAAGACCTTATGAAGCATCGTAAAGATATGCAATTAGCTTTGAGTTCTGAAAATGATACTGACATTGACGGAATTGAAATGTATGAGGAATTACAAATTTATCCACTTTAATTGTTCCAAAACAATCGCCAATTAAGGTATTAGAACTTATTGCTACACAAAAATTTGTAACACCAAATATAGCTATTGCATTAAGAATTGTATTAATAATTCCAGTTTCAGTAGCCCCTGGAGATAATTCAGAATAGATAGAAAAATATAGATAGAAAGATAGATAGAGATAGAAAAATTTCAGATACGATGTTTATTTCCGAAACTTCTCCCAACGAAATCCTCAGAATAGTCAGTAAACTAAAAAATAAATATTCATCTGGTTTAGATGAATTTCCGAATTGTTTATTAAAAACTTGTGCACCTGCCTTTATACATCCGTTAACTCACATTTTCAATGCTTCTTTATGTACAGGAATATTTCCAGGTATTTTCAAAACAGAAAAAATTAAGCCACTTTTTAAAAAAGGGAACAAAAATGATATTCAAAATTACCGGCCAATTTCTCTTTTGTCAGTTTTCTCAAAAATATTAGAAAGGCCTTTCTACTTACGAATGGAAACTTTTCTCAGGAAAAACAGAGCGTTTTCAGTCTCACAACACGGTTTTAGAAAACCAAAATCTACGGAAACTGCCATTTTTTTCTTTTCTCAAAGATGTTGCTTCATCAATAGACCAAAATGAAGTGCCCATTGGAATATTCTTAGATCTCTCGAAAGCTTTTGACGTTATTGACCATAAGATCTTGCTCTCAAAATTACCTTCGTGTGGAAATTGTGGTATTGACCTAGATTGGATAACTTCTTACCTTAAACATCGGACTCAAAGAGTAGAAATACCATACTGGCAGGAAAGGACATTACATACTTATATTTCCAATTCTTTGCCAATTGATCATGGGGTCCCGCAAGGTTCGATCTTAGGTCCTATTCTCTTTCTGTTATATGTAAACGATATGCCCTCGTCTATTAAAAATGGAAGAACGGTTCTGTTTGCTGATGACACGAATGTTCTTTGCAAAAAGAAGCAGAAAATAGTACAATTTCAGAAGTTTCAAATTGGTTTAATAATAACAAATTAATTGTTAACGAAAGAAAAACTGTTTCAATGCATTTTTGCATCTCAAATCGGAAATCGCATGTTCCATTGAAAATGAACAATATGCAATTAGCTGATGTTGAGGCAACAAAATTTTAGGTCTTTCAATTCAATCAAACCTCAAGTGGAATGTACATATAACAGAATTAAACACTAAATTTAAGTTAATTATGCTACGCAATCAGAATTCTTTCAAATTCTGTTAGCCTTCATGCAGCTCGTTGCGATTATTTTGCAATGTGCATTCCCGCCTGAGATATAGCATAATATTCTGGGGAAGCTCATCCTGTAGTATTCAGACCTTCAGATTGCAAAAGAAATTATTCGAATAATGAAAAAATGCCTTCCACGTGATTCCTGCAAGCCTCTTTTCATTGAGCTGGGAATTTTACCATTGCCTTGTCTATTTATTTACGAATCTGTAATATTTGTCAAAAATGACCTACTTAACGGAGGGAACATATTTTCATGCAATATTGATATTTATAATTACAACACACGCCGTAGAAATCACGTGCATCAAGTGTCAGTATCAACAGCTCAGTACAAGAAATCAACATACAATACATGTATGTTACTTTACAATGCATTGCCAGATGACATAAAACAATTAAAGTCGGTACACAAATTTAAGTTTAAAGTAAAATCTTTTCTGCTGCAATTAGAGACTATACTGATTACTACAATTACTGAGACTACTACAATTAGAGACTATACTGATCGTGAAAAAGAAAAATAATGTTTAATGTAACAAAACAAAGATATATAATGAATTAGTTTACGTTTGCATTGTATACATTTAAAAAATATTTAATACGCCTGTAACAAGTAATGTACTTCAGCTTCCGGATCAATGACCCCCATCACCCCTTTTTATATTATTATCATTATTTTACCATTACTTTTATTATTTTACCATTATTATTACTACAATTAGTATATAATTTGCTAGTTATATTACCTTATTCTTATTGTTGTTATTATTATTATTTTTATTATTATTATTGGTATTAGTTCTATGTCACTGAGAGACTGTGTATATTTATGTTTTTGTAATTAGCTGCCACCGGGTTATGCCCAATTACAGTTTAAATAAATCTATCTATCTATCTCGATCAGGTTTTCGTCCTGTTTCCCTGATCCATTGAGCAAATGCTGAGATGGCCCCTTGTTTTGCTTCTGGACGTAAATGTAGCTTCATTGTGAGCACGTTTTGTTGAGCACTCCTTTTGCTTGTAGTTCATTTACCGTTGAAATTGATTTTCTATAACTCGGGAAAAAACATTTTTCAAATATTTTTATTTTTCTAAAATAATTATTTTCTTTCTTTTTTTTTTTTTTTTTTTTTTTAATTTTAAATTCTGGCCCTCAAGAAAATGTGCGCAGATAAATTTCTTTCCCCACACGTCATATACAGTTTTTACTGTTTTTTTGACAAATAAATAAATAAATAAATAGTTTTTCCTAAATGAAATTAATCAAAAATTATCTTAGATCCACAATGTTCACAAAATCAATTATCTGGCTTAGCAATCATTCTATTGAAAAATCAATTTTGAAAGATTTAGACTTAACTGATGTAATCAAAAATTTTGTAACACAAAGGTGAAACAAAAATAATGTAAATTTTGTAATTCAACAGTATTATTAAAAAACGTTATACAGGAATACCAATTATATATATTTTTAATATAATTAGCACTATGAAAGATGTACATATTATGCAAAATAAAAAAATTATACGAAAAATATATTTTAAAAACGTCATTTTTGTAAAGGTCCTGCTTCCTTCAACTTCTGCGATTAAAATTTCTTTTTTAACATATTATTAAATAAAAATATATAAGCATATATATAAGTGGCACATAAATTTTTTGCCTTGGGCAGCAAAATATGCTGGGCTGGTCCTGTACGTATATAACTCTGTATATGTATGTATATGGGAAAGACAAAATGAAGATGTCCATATGATCGGAAGTGTTAAATTCAGATATTCAAAATTATTCCAGTGTGTTTCCCCTGTGTTATGTATGGTTCGGCCTAATATCACCCATGATTTCAGCCCCCCCCCTCTCATTTCAGAGCAGCCAGGCAAACAGCTGAGATCAACAATATGGGAATTCAGGTGTGGATTGCCTGATTAGGCCTACTGTAAATATGGCCTGCATTAAAGGTTGTAGTTATGGGCCTTGACACCTTGCAAGTTGGACACCCCTGACACCAACACTTGAAAATTTTGGAAAAGTTGTATTTAGTAATGGTACACACACATAAATTAAATTGATAAGGTTTTGAGATATCGCAAAGGCCAAGCATAAATAAAAAACAAATGATGAATATCAAGGAAATTATTAACAATGACGTTTTAATAACATCCAATAATATGTTTATTTTAATATAAAAGTAATCTGATTTTGGTAACTAACATATCTATCAAAACACAAAGATATATTCATATAAAATAAGTTAAGATCATACTACAAAAATTTCACAATTAATACAATGACAGCACATAATGTTTACACACACAAAATAATACAACATAGATGTAACTGCAGTCATAGTGAAAATACAAATAGTATACATTGATACAGTTCAACAAACTGAGCACCTGAATTTTCATGTCTTATTTTCCACTTGGTATAGCAATATAGTTTCTACCATGTAGCTTCAGATACTTCTAAAATATGTAAATATGATAAAACAACTTCTGGAATGAAGAAGCTACAATGACAATCGAGCAAGTTTCAACATCCAATCAGTTCAAAAAATTGTACACACTCAACATTTTAAAGGGATCCAATAGTGAAATCAGATCACTTCTCACACTCATTAATATTTGTTGTTTTAATATTGTTTACTACACTGCCAGATTAAGGAAGAGGGAAGAGGCTGAAAAATAATTCAGTCTTTTCTTGAAAAACAAAAAAACTGAAAAATTGATCCTTTTAACTTAAATTTTGAAAATGACTATTATTCAAAGAAAATATCTTCATTGCTCCAAAAGTAAAATTTCATCTCAACTCTAAAGCAACTATTCTGTCATAAATATTAAGACAGTCATATGTGCCAACAATTACAATCAATCCAAGAAACTACCATAAAACTATTTCGTCCATGCAAGGGGATTCTCAAAAAAATTACAAAGAAAGATAGAAATGCAGCATTATTATAAAACATGTCTGAAGTTATAAAACAAAATTAATCCTCATTTAGTGCACTTATACTTCTCTTCTAAACTAGCAACCAGCATTACTGGGGCACAAAAAAGTTTCTTTTTATGTAATTTAGTATTAATATTTTTGTGTGTAATTTAGTCATTAAAGGTGAAAATTGTAAGTATTTTTCAAATTTTTCCCGATTTCCAAACTCGAAAACACTTCAAATATTCACACCTCACTGCAATAACAAATGCATTGAAAGTCCAATTCTGGAACAACCAGCTCATTAGGGCTGTTATTCAATACATACTTTCACTAGCACCACACTTAAACACAAAAATGGCATTCTTTACCAAACATTTTTTGACAATTATAAATATCCAAGAAGATAAATATTTTCCAATCTTCTATTACATTCTATGGAAAAATTACAAATAACACTTTTTAATCACAAGAACAAAAATTGCTTTCTCAAATCAAGACCACAAATCATGAATGAAATTATTATATAAGAGATTTTTTATTTTAAAGAATACTTTCAAATTGTCAATTTTGACCATTACTTTTGAATTGCACTAATGACGCAAATCATACCACAAAAGTCAATATTAACTTGTTTATGTATAACAAGGGTTCAATTTGCCACTGTTTTACACTAGTATTTCTTTTATTTTACTTACAAGATTTTCTTTGAACATCTTACATAAATATAATATTAGAATAGTATTTAATCAAAATTTTGTAATATATCTTTGGCTAACTGAAATTTTTTTAAAAAAATGTATCTTTAATTAAATGTTTTGAAGAAATCGTCCTGTGAGTTATTTGATCCTTTACAGGGTAACAATCTTTCTGTAGCAATTATACTTGAAGTATTTGTCAAACAGTAATAATTATTCCACTTATCCCATTGTCTCCCCCAAGAAATAAAGTACTGAATGCCCAAATCAAAATACAAATCCCAAAATATACATCTTTGGTAGACAAAGATAACACTTCAAGGAACTAAATTAGGAAAAGGACTTAATTATTAAAATAAAATTAAAAAACATTGAGGGCAGAAAATACACTAATACGAATATTCTACAATAGCATTTTAATAGAGAATACATCATACCCTCTGCTACTGGTCTTCAATTATTTCTTCATTTTAAAAAAGAATACTGAATTTAGCCCTAACAAGGGTTTCCCTTAAATAGCTGATTTGAAAAATACGAGTTTCTCTTGTATTCAGAAATTAAGCAGGATCAGTTGGGGGTCTACGTTTCTGTGGTCATGGGGTAAAAGTTCTTAAGTCAGTTTTTGGCAAAATTGGGTTAAGTACTGAAACTATAAATTAAGTACCTATTATTTTATTTGAAAACGACCGAATTCAAATGTTGCCTCCTTAACGAGAAAAAAACGTTAAGAAATAGCGTTTAGTGTAGGAACAAACGGTGGCTCAAAAATCTAACCCTTGCTTTCTCGAAACTACGATTTTTGACTTAAGAACATTTACCCTGTGACCACAGATTCCTAAAACACCTATTCCATATCACAAAACTTGCAGATCTGCCACATGATTGAGATCAATATTTTAAAAGACAGGTAAAGGAAAAACTCAAAGCAAAAGCAATGTAATAAAATTCAATGTAATAATAAAACAAAACCATTGCAAATATTGACACAAAATGCGCTTTCTGACGAGGCCTATTTGTTCGGCGCCTGGAGAGTGGGACTCCTATATTTTTATTTTTTTGCAAGAGATCGAAATGAAACCAGTAGTGCCACACAATGACACAGACTTTCTCTCACTAGTTAGTTTTCTAACGGCTTAGGTCTACCCTAACTTTTCAGTAGTGCCCCATTTCCCCCCCCCCCCCATTTTCTTGATGTTTTGGTCCCCTAATAGCAGAATTGAAATACGCCTTTAAGAATATTACAGAAGAAGAAAACATACTCCTATATGCACATTTTCAATGAAAACTTTTCAGCCATACTTGAGAAAATGTTTGAGTTTCTGAAAAAGCACAATTTTGAGCTCATTTCACAGAAAAGTTTTTTGACTTTTCGAGAAATTTTTTTTTTTTTGCACATTTTTAAAAATAACGTATGCATCCTCATTTAAATAACTAATTATTAAAAAAAAATTTATTTCAAACAAAAATTGTTACCTTTAATACTGTAGTTGTAGGAAGAAGCCATAAAAGTTCTGAACTTTTGCAATTTTCGAAAATACAAATATTTCAACAAATCTGAGACCTGCACCACTTATTTAAGCATCCTCGTGCCATATGATGTCAGATCATTTTTAAAAACAGAGGTGTTTTTGAGAAAAAATTGAAAATGTTCTGAAGGCTTCAAGCAAAATATCTCCAAAAATTAAAACATTGTTTTCAATTTAAAGGTGCCGCAACATCACTAAGAACATTGGGGGAATATCAATTTTGATAAAAATTCTGCTTAACCACAAGTTAGAGGAAATAATTTACTATACACAGAAACAAGATTTTGCAATTTATCATTACCTGGGCCTGGCAATAAAGATTTTCTGTCCAAAAATCACCATTGTTCGTCACAGCATCACATAACATACCCTATACTACGAATGTAGTATGCAAGCAAGTATAAACTTCACAGAAGACATCTCCTACCCCAACCACAGAAATGGAATTCAAAAAGCACAAAAAATACCAAATGTTGGTAACTCTCCTGTAGAACGTCGAACCTTTGGCATCAGATGAAAGACTATAAAGCTGTCGAGCACAAGACATGGAGCAAGGACCGAAACTGACTCCAAAACCTTCCAAAGTGTCTGGTCTGGTCCAGTCCATCTTTCTGTATCTGGTTGTTTGTCTCATCCCAGTATGCGAGCAGTAGGGGCCCATAAAACATCAGAGAAAGATATAGTATAGGAGGAGGAACAGAAAGAAACAATGATACATGTGAAGATAAGTTTGAAAGTGACAAAAACTATGGTTTTAAAGAAAAAGAAAATTGTGATAGTTCAGACAAAACGATTTAACATTCAAAGCAATTTTCTAGACAATTTGATTAATTCTCAGGAGGCCTCTCAAAATTAGGCAGTAGTCTTATTTGGGTAAACATGTACTTTCATTTTCTCATTAACAAAAATTTATGCTCTCCCAAAATCACTACATAAAAACAAAATATAACATGAGAATGACAGTAGATCAAATGCTGTTGCACATTGTGTGCATGAACTTGAATTAAAATTATGTTCAATTTGTTATTTTTCTGATTGGGATCTAAAATTCATTATATTACAAAATGCAAGAAATTTCTTCTTTTTCTTCTCCTTTTTCAGCTGACATTTTCTTAAAACAAGATAAATTTCACAATATCTTATCGTTGACCATAGGGGAACTTTGAACAGATGATTAATCAAGACTAGGCTAATCCAACTCCAAAGATTCTAATGAAACTCTGGCCACCCAAGTCCGGCAAATTAAAATCAATCAAGAAAACTAAGAAGCAATGCTTGTATAATTTATGAAAGTTCAGCAACAATTGGATTATAAATGCACTTTAACACACTCCACATATTGTAGAAACAGTTTTCCTTGTGTCACAACATCATAAGCCTCATTAACACAATAAAGGAATGAAAGACAGAAAAAAAAGGAGGGGGGGTCGAAGGATCAATCTAATTCACTCAGTTCAACTACTTCCCCAATTCTCTCTTCACTCAACATACCTCAGCCAAATGTTTCTCTAAAAAGAGTTGAAATCCGATTGCTGCCTACACAATTAGTAATACAATTAACTTCTGGAATCATGTAACCCTGTTACTATTAACATGTAATAATAGTGGTAAACAAACTAGTAGTTTATAAACAATAACCAGGAACAATTACAAGAGTACCACAGTTTCATTACTTGTGACTACATTAATTGTGACTATTCTTGAAAAATATTAATTTGGGTGATTTCTTGAACTAGTATGTCATATATTTCAACTTTATATGCAGAGGCATGTTAAAAGGCAATTTCTGATTTGATATCTTTTTGAGACAAATTCATGGTTTTGTTTACATTTCATGCAACGAGAAATTAAACATTTTAGCATAGCAATCATCCAGATACAGAGTTCTAAATACTGAAACTAGTACCTTCTTTCTCAACACATTTGCAGATATTATGCTTATGATCATTGAAGAAATTGCAATAACACAAAAGCTGGAGAGATAGGTCACTCTTCCTCTTACATTGAATGAAAGCAAACTCTGGCAGTGAAGGCCTTTAATATCACAAGAAATGTGGAATGGAAAACTTTAAATATCCAGAATTACATTTCTGGCAATTTCTTAATTTGCTATTCAATAGTACTAAGTGTTCCAGTGTGGAAATACGCCAATGTTTCTGCTAGATTAATTTTCATTTCCAAATAATCAGTTACACCAAAACAAGTACCCTGACCATTAAACAATATAAAATGTTTGCAGTGCAATAACTCATGTACTATCATTTGTATGTATTGTTAAAACACGACTTTTTAAAATGTTGGAAACTGTCATCAAAAATTTACTTTCTTTTGCCCCATAAAACTGCTTCAGATTAATATAAATGCAGCTTGCATTCTTCCCTTATTTCAAATTTTATGAAAAATTAATCAAAAGACTGTAAAGGTATTATTAGAAATTATATACAATTTCAGTTCAATATTCAACGGAAATAATAAGCAGAATTGTAATAGAAAAGAGAAACTAACAAATTATTACAAAATTGCTTTATACAACAAGATATTCAGCATCAACAATTTCATTTGCCATTAACAAAAATATTATGAGACTGCAAATAAACATGGTTGGTATTGTAAAGCGAACATAACAAAAAGAAAACAGTTAAGTTACAGAAAGAAGTTTCATTTACATTATGAATCTTGGGAAAATGTTTAGACTAGATTTCAAATAATGACAACATTTCACATGTCTTTGATGCATTTCCAGCTTCTGCTCAAAGTTGACAATGCTTCAAGAGTAAATTTGTGCAAACGTCAAAATTCAGGTCACAGGTTGAGCATTGTTATATTCAAATACAGTTGAATTCTCTCTGCCAAAACACTAATACCACTCAGAATTGGATGATTTCTTGTAAAGTATCATAACAAACACTTGTATGTGCACACAAGAGAAATGTGAAGACGTTATTTTAATTTACAGATAGAAACTAAATTTCATATGCAATAAATGTATAAAAAATTACAGATTTCTTTAAGATAAACATTGCACTTACACATAATATATAAAGAATCACATGATAAAATGGAATACAGTATTTCATGAGTATTACAGTCATACAATAAAACATGGGATTTCTATTATGCATACAGAGATAATTCTGATCTAAATCGAACTATGCTATGGCCTAGAAATTTGAGACAATTTCTTTTTTATTGGATCCAGAATAATTTATCACACAAATACAGGATATATGAGACACTTTCAATATAAATAGCAATCCCATGGAATAAATAAAATGTTCAATTAGTACACAATAATGTACTACATACATACTACAGTTTTGCCAATTTCTAATACACGTTACATAGTACCATTTCTCTAATACCAATCCTTATGTCTCATATCTATTACACACATTTCATTAGGCCTGCATTTATGGATTATTTACATCAAACCACCTGTATTGAAGCAATAAGCAAACTTCAAATGCAAAAGCAGTTTTTCCACAAAACACTGAGAAACACAATGATCAAGCAAAGAAAGACAATCAAAATTGCTGAATGAAACTTGCATAAAACATTATCATTGGTAGTGTGAATTCATTGAGCATAAAATGTATTCTTATTCCACATGTTACAACATTAAATCACATGTATGGAAAAAATCGAATGAAAGTACTGTAATAAATTAAATTCAGATTCCTTGTTAGCAAAAAGAGCATACACAGCATGCGAGTGAGAATCTCTATACAAAACCGATAAGAAAAACTGCATATTAATTGCATGTAAATTGCATATTACACAGTTCATCAAATTTTGAAAAATACCACTGATTTACTATTTTATTGTGAGCAACATGACACTTACAAAATAATTTCTACCAATATTCTGCATATATCCTGTAATTTCATAAATGATATTGTATGATCGACATATATTACCACAAGAACACCTTGGATATGACTGCTGGCCAGCAGCACATCATGTAATATGTTCAAGCTGAGAATTCAATTTGAAATAAATTGGGCAGTTTGTTCGTATCACTGGCACTGGTTTACACAAGGACCATGCTTGTACAAAGATCAATATATATAATATTACATACTATTGAGTGACTTGTAGGCCCAAAGATCACACAAAGAAAAGAATTCATTCCTCCATTAATGTTCTGAACACTTGTCTGGTTTTCCGAGTCTTTGAAGAGTTTGAAATCAATATTGAAGTAACACTTCCTTCATTCACAATTAATAAAATTTTCTGTAATACAATGTTATTAAACAGACAAAAGTTGAAGTAAAAAAAGGGAAATCATTCATTTACAGAATTGTTTTCAATAATTATAAAATGTAAAAATCTGTTGTCAACGAATGAAAAATTACAATTTACTATATACAGACATGAACAGCAAATAAAACTTACATGAATGACATGACGTTTTTCCTTATTCACAATGACATGTCAACTCATTCACTTTTCCATACACTTCATCACAAAACTTATTAATGAATATGCATTTCTACAATTTTATTTCAATTTTCTTCTGATGGATACACCTAATCCATGACAACACAAAAAACAATTATTTTGCATACCTGATACTACCAAAACAAAATTACAAGTCAATTAGCTTGTAACCTGCTAGAATTTTACCAAGCTTTTGTCTTCCAGTTATAAAACTTGAAAATAATATTAACTTTGGTAAATAAGAAATACACATGGTTTATAAATGAGGATGACTAGACTTGTTGAAAGGGTATAGCGGAATAAGATTGGTAAATTTGGTCCATGACCCAAACTAGAAGAAGATGATATTATCTTTGCCACTCCCAAAATAATGTAGAAAGACAAATTTTTATAATTTTCTTATCTTACTATAGCGGCATAATCTTGAAAAATCTTGTTTTTCTCCCTTTTTTCTTACATTTAATGCTATGTATTGGCAGATTTTTTAAAAAAGAAACATAACAAACTGTTTTCTTCAAACAATTTTCTAAGTAATATACTAATTCCTTATGATATTTTTGATACTTATGGCCAACCTAAAGGAATATTTTCAATTAAAATCTTACCTTTTCTACTATTTACAAGTTTGTTTTCTTTTTCTTCTTTTTCCACAAGGTAAATGTTTGAATTAGGAACAAAATGACTATTTTTCACTGGTTCCTGGTATAAAAAATTCATAAATAATTGATCGATACATTCCATTTTACTTCATATCCAGAAGGCAGTAGTATCATGAAGTGAAAACTCAGCCAATGCACTGCCCCTTTATATCTTTTGTACGTGATACTACTGCTATCTGTATATTTGCATAATAGCACATTTTCCAGGACTTTTACCACCTCAGTGTACTCTTGAATTGAAAATATTCCATTAGCTGAATGAATAATACACTATAAACATATATTAATAAGAAAACTTGTGACTTTAATGGGAATGAGAAAAATTATCTACATGTTCATACATGTCATTCTTCTTATTTGTATCTTCACTCAAATTACAGTATGTACATGGAAAATATTAGAGTGATCTAGGGACATTACAATCAAACCCAAATAAAAATTGATTTAGAGCTTATAACTGATGCATTTCAAATCCAAAAAATGGCGTGGACTGGAATGGAAAATGGCGTGGAAGTGAAATGGAATCTATCAATTGATTATTATGTATTTTTTGAAAAGGAATCCAATGAAAATGGTAATTTTATTCCTAAATCAAACATTTGAAATTATTATAAAAAAATATATTTCTTTTAAAATTACAAGCCCTTGAAAAAAGTTGAAAGAATATGATTTTTAGTGAAAATAGTCCCCATAGGTTGGTTATAGGTATCAAAAATTTCATTAAAAATTAGTGTATATTAGAAAATTGTCTAAAGAATACGGTTTGTGACGTTACATTTAAAAAAATCTAAATTCCACCAATGCGCATTAAATGTGCGAAAAGGAAGAAAAACACATTTTTGAAGATTATGTCACTATAGTAAGATAAAATTACATAAAGTCTATTTTTTAAAAAAAATTCTGGATTATTTTGGGAGTACAAAAGATAATATCATCTTCTTTTTAATTTTGGTCATGGGCCAAATTCACCTATCTTATTCCACTATACCTTGTTCATTACATCAACACCATGTCAATTACATCAACAGGGCCCAAAATTTGTCTTTTAAAATGTTTACTGTCATTAATATAAGAGTCAATATTTAATACAAACTGAAATGCCACAGACATGAACATTTCCTAACATTTCCATTAGGCCAAATTCTTGGTCCAATTCCAGTTTCTAAAGTCAAAATTAACATTCAATATTCATCAACATGTCTCATTACTACACTCTTCCTTTGGCATGTACACATTTCACAAATACTTTACAAAATATTTACAGCACCAAATAAAAACTAATTGTGCATACATCATAAATGTTTAATGAAAGCTGCAACACGATTGGTTCAATTAAATAATACATACTGCGCAAACATATTCAAGATTACTCACATAAAAATGTGAATCGTTTAATTTTCTTTCGTTGCTGCCGTTCATTCTTCTTCTGAAGAAGTTGATGACGTGGACGATGCTGGCATGCTACTAAACCAATTTTCCCGTGCACTGTGTGATGCTCCTGGGGTACCGTGAAGTGGTGTCGTTCTAGGAAAAACATAAGTTCAATTAGCAATTACAGACTTGGAAGCATTTTCAAACAAATCTCATCATTACTTTATTTTGTTATGAAATGAAATTTTGTGGTTGGAGTCATAGTGAAAATCTTTGTTGTTCAAGTGTCACCACTTCAGATATTTCTCAAACCTGTCTTTCATTTTGAATACTGAAGTGAGACATTTCTTTCTCAATTAATCTTAACATCATTTGAGGTACAACATTTTTGAAATACGAATAGCTTTCATGATAATTGTGAAAAGGTTTTTGAATTTTCAATGTGAACAAAGCATTTAGAATAGTATTGGTTCTGCTGGTTCAAAGAGCTTGCAGTGATGGTCTGGGGGTGAATGCTGCAGCCTGGTAGTTAAAAGGCCTGAATTTGATTCTCAGGAATACCAAAGAGCTTTAATCAAATAATCCTTTTTTGTTTCTCATGTGCATTATGAGAACTGAGAGTAATGAGTTTTAAGTAATCAAAGAGCATGCTTAGTTCAAGACATTTAAAACTAGTGGTGCTAAAATAGCACTTACTTTCCCATTTTAATGGATTCACAATACTCATGTTATGATATAGCAAAATTGATTTTAGTGAAATATTTTTTAAGCAAAAGAAGAGTGGGAGACTCAAGTTTGCAATTTTTTTTATTTACAGGTTTCAATGATAATAATATTTTTTCCTGATTTATAAGTGAATTGAAAGAAGAACTTTCTTCTCTTTCTTTGTGAGCTTTAAAACACTGGAAATTTGAGTGTCTCTTGCTTCTTTTGCTGAAGAATCTTTCACAAGAAACAATTTTGCAACAGAGGATCATTTGATTCATATGTATTTGTTTCTCAAAAACAGCAATACATATGTATCTGCTATGAGCAAATTATTTCAGCAAAATAGTTAAAATGAATGTCACGAAACTTAATATTCCTTCTTCAAAAAGAGAAACAGTGGAATGTAAATCAGATGATGGGTCATGATTCACTCAGTGTTGTCAAAAATATGCAACTACAATTATTTATAGCTATCCACAATGCAACAGTCACCTCCAATGCAACCCTAGGCAGCTGCATCATACTATATAGCTATTATCAGAATGTTCGCAGTTTCATCAGCAAGCTGACTTCAACATTTGAGTATGATGTCACCTCGCTGGACATCTGGTAACGATAACTGAATCCTGGCTGAAACTTACCCCCCCCCACTTTTTTTTTAAGAAATGAACTTGAATTTTTATGGTGATCTCCATTGTAATAGTAATGAAACGAGGTGGTGGTGTCTTATTGGCAATGAATAAAAAGTTATTGTATACTTTGATTAGCTTAACCAAAATACATGACACTCTTCCTTTGATTGATATCGTGGACATTGCTCTGAATTTTTTTCTATTAAATATGGTAGCATGTATTCTCCCCTCTATCCACTTTATAATTGGAATTATTATTTGATGAATTGATGGCTCTCAATGTGATATGGAGTGAGCAGCTTTTGTTGCTAGGCGACTTTAATATTCCTGAACATTTTAAAAATAATTTAAATTTTGTTTTGTCTGGTCGAAAAATGGAAGCACTAAATAATTATATTAACTTTAATGAGGTAAAACAATGCAATAACATATTGACTTTGGATAATGGATTATTAGATATTGTTTTTTTAAACTTCCATTGTAATATAAATTTAAAAAATAATTCAATTTATAATGTGTTATCACCCCCCACTTCCAGTGTAAGTTAACCCTGTGTATTGAAACTAATTCAAGTTCATTTAAACCATTACCAAATCCAGTTAGATTTAATTTTGGGAAAGCTAACTTTGTAAAACTTAATGAGGATTTGCTTCTTGTAACTGGTCAGATACTATGTGAGATGAGTCTTACAATGTTGATGATTATTGTTGTCATTTTTTCTATGCTAAAATAAATTTAGTTCTTCAATTACACAAACCAACTCTAAAACAAGTATCAGATAAATATCCAACTTGATATACTAAGAAGATAATAAATAAAATTAAGAGTAACTCTTACAGCATGAACTTAAGAGAACAAACGAAAAACCTAACTAGTGTGAATTCAATCCATGCTGAATATACTAGTATTATAAAAGTCATGACAATTATATGAAGGCAATATTTAAATAGTGGTACAACTCCCTTGACACTAGTTTCAAAATAATGAGCTCTTAAAATGATTATAAAAAAATCAGGGATGGAGTTCGACAAAAAACGTGTATGTAATTTCTCGTATAACGAATTTGTACTTGTTTGTCTGAAGATGATATGAATAAGCATAGTGTGTGCTTTGCGGAATATTAGGGGTGTAAAGGGGTTACACCACCATAAAAATGAGGTAGGTGGACTACAAAATTAAAATCATAGAGATACTACTATTCAATACTAGAGTGTGCAAAAGCGCTAGTGTGTGGCTGCAAACTGAAGAGGAGGAAGTTGGCCGTTAGTATGACACCACGTGGAGTGAGCGTCTGAGATGTGTTGAATATTGTGGGGATTTTTGTTTGTGCATTTATTGTGTGTTCGCTATATCTAAAATGGTGATGTCTTGTGCTGCATTCACATGTACAAACAGATATTCAAAGGGCAGTGATATATCATTTCACAAGTAAATCTTGTAATCTTGATATACTAACCTTCATATAATGATGCATACACTTCTATCACATCAATAAACATTACTTCAATAAAATTGTTATTAACGTATTTTCTTTTTTTATTTCCCCATCTACTACTAAATTTGGTAGAGTGAATTTTAATACTAAATTGGAAAGGTAAGGAGGTAATTTTCCACATGTGACATGTGTTTGGAAAAGTACAAAAACCAGTTTTCATTTAAGCTATGCAAAATTAATATGTAGGAAGTGCTGCTTGATTAGAAACTTTGATTGACTGATTGATTGATTGATTAAGGTTTAGAGGGCTCTTCAACGGCTAAGGTCACTGGTACCCATGTCGAAGTATTTTAAAAAGAAATAGGTTCAGTATGTGTTGCAGATGGAACTTACCTCCTGATTAAAAGCATGTACATAAAAAGAGACTTGAATTCCGCATTAAGTATTCAAGTACATATGGCTAAAGAAGAATATAAAATGAACACGTAAAATTAATCGTAAAACTCAAAATTGGCTGTAAAGGGGCCAAAAAACATAAAACACTATTCTTATTCCTCAAATAAGATTATATATTCCACTTTCCCTCAAAAAACAAAAAAGTTTTGAGAGCATGGAATCTTCATCCCCGAGCACCTCCCATAGCGAATTGCCCAGGCAATATCTTTGTCGATTGCCAACAAATATCCTACAGTTCAGGAGAACGTGTTCCACAGAAGCATGAGTCACATATGGGAGGAGTTTCTCCTTGAAAGAGGAAATCATGAGAAAAGTGGCAGTGTCCGATACGAAGGCAGGTTAAAATGACTTCCTCATGCCTAGAGGAGCGAGATGAACACCAGGGGATTACAGAATTCTTGATTCCACTTAGTTTAAAAGAGGTATTGTGCCACTCTGTTTGCCACGCTCTAAACAAGGATTGTTTCAAGTAAGCCTTAACATCGGACAATAGTACAGCAGGAACGTCAATACGAGTATTACGAGTAGCTAATTTCACCGCCTGGTTGGCCAGCTCATTCCCTGTGATTCCTACATGGCCTGCAACCCAACTAAGAACCAGGTCATAGTGGCAGGACAGAAGACTATATGAATCAGGTTTTGAACTGATTTTGTTAGGTAGTCTGACGAAGGACAAGAGACAGCCTGAAGAGAGCTGAGAGAATCAGAACAGATAACCACTCGCCACAAGTCATTGACTCGATGTATTTTAGAGCTTTGAGAATTGCATACATTTTAGCAGTGAATGTACTGCACTGAGAATGAAGCCGTCGTTGTGCAATAACCCGTCTGTGTACAAGAATAAATGATCCGGATAGGCTTCCCTCATACCCTGGAACTACTGGTAAACCAGAGGACTAGTAATTTGTTTGGAAAGATTGGAGTCTGAGGTCTATATTGGGGAGGAGGAGTTTCCAAGGGGGAATCAAGTCATTTGGGGGTTTCACAGGAGTGGGAAAATTGACATTTAAGTTCCCGCAAAAGATTTCACAATCGAATTCCTGGGAGCTGGGGTAGCGATGTTCGAAGAATATACAAAGATTCATATTTTGGGCAAGTGATTATTAGGCGACAAGGATAATTAAAGAGTCCTGACACGTTAATTATCCTTAAGATGCTAACAGAGTATCTTGCCTTCTTTTTAAGGATGGCTCCCCAGCGTCAGCTAGAATGCATTTGATTTGGCTGGTGTGATACGCACCTGTTGAGAGGCGAATACCAGCGTGGTGTATGCTGTTGTGTACGGGTCGAAGGGTGGAAGGAGCTGCACAACCCTACACTTCACTACCGTAATCCAATGCTGAGCGAAGGAATGCTCTATATAAACGCAACAGGGTAATGCGGTCGGCTCCCCATGAAGTGCCACTAAGCATTTGAAGAAGATTGAGGGGGAGACGCATCTGGTTTGCAGTGTGCGGATATGAGGACGCCACGTGAGGGACTTGTCAAAAGTGAGCCCCAAAAACCTGGCAGTCAGCGAATGGAAGCTGATTTCCTCCCAAGTACAGGATTGGATCGCTATGCAAGTGGTATATTCTGCAGAAGTGCACTCCAGTAGATTTAGAAGGTAAGAACTTAAAACCTGCTCCACTCGTGCAGCTTGTTGAGCACCAGTTGGAGTTGCCTCTGGATCACACTTATGCTGCTGGATGAACAAAAAATGGGAAAATCATCTACAAACAGTGATGCCTTTACAGGTTCCCTCACGACCGATGCTATACTATTTATGGCTGTAGCAAACAGTGACATTTAGCACAGAGCCTTGGGGGGATGCCGTTTTCAAGGGGGTGACTGCTAGACAGTTCGTCACCAATGCAAACTCTGAAAGATCTGTTCGATAAGAAATTTTGGAGGAATAAGGGGAACTTCCCCCTCAATCCCCAAGAGTGCATGGTTCACAGAATGCCATACCTCCAAGTGGTGTCATAGGCCTTTTCTATATTGAATAGTACGGCCACAAGGTAGTGTCTCAGGATGAACGAGGTTGAAATTTCCGTTGCCAAAGTGACGAGATGGTCCAGGGTTGACAGGTGTTTCCTGAAACTGCACTGGAGTGGTGTAAGTAGGTTTCTGCACTCCAGGGTCCAGACCAAACGCTGGTTTACCATCCGTTCCAGCACTTTGCAAATGCAGCTGGTGAGAGCGAGTAGTCAGTAGCTCGATGACAACGACCGATCCTTTCCGTCCTTCAAAGTTGCGATAACTATGGCTTCTCGCCACAGAGTAGGGATGGTGTGCTCTTCCCAGATGCGATTTTAAAGGCTGAGGAGAAATTGCATCGCCACACCAGGAAGATGTAGCATAAGGTTATGTATTTCGTCAGGACCTGGGGCAGTTCTTTTTGCCAATGCAAGAGCAGAGTGCAATTCCGACATAAAGAAAGGGGTGTTGTAATCCACAGATACTCTGCAAGAGAAATCCAACGGATGGCTCTCCATCCTCTCTTTGATAAAAAGAAAGTCAGGAGCGTAGTACGCCAAACTTGATATATGTTCATAGTGCGCGGCGAGTTCCTCTACAATCATATCTGGAGATGTGACCATTTCTCCATTTTTAAAGAGACCTGGCACCATATTTGGTGAAGAGTGTCCTTTTATCTGACGAATTCTTCTCCATACCAGGCGTGGTGGCGTGTGACAATTGAGAGACGAGACGTACGCTCTCCACGATGCATTTTTACTCTCTAAAATAGTTCTCCTAGTCTTCGCCCTGCATCTTTTATACTCGATGAGGTTATCCACAGTTGGATAATGTCTGAGACGTGCCAGTGCTATTTTTCGAGCACTGACCGCTCTAGAGCAGTTCACATTCCACCACGGGACTTCCGGTTGACTTCGGAATTGCGGTACAAGCAGCAGCTAGTACAGCGCTATTAAAATGTTCAGTCAGTTCATCCACATTTCCGAAAGGACCATCTGACAGGCTAACATTATTTTGGAATGTGGCCACTCAGCCCGTCGCACGATCCATTGAGGGGACCGTGCAAGACCACGGCGAAGATGATCAATATGGACAATAGTGGAGTAATGGTCGCTTCCATAAACATCTTCTAATATGGTCCACCGCATAGCAGTAGCAAGTGAAGAGCTGCAAAGCGCTACATCAATAGCCGTGCTCGAATTCGTAGCTACGGCAAAATGCGTTGGTTCCCAGTGTTGAGAATCGCCAAATTCATGGAGTCGATGACAATTCCAAAAAAGCACATCTTTGACAGGTACGAGAAGAACCCAAAGAGGGCTGTGGGTCTTTACATCACCCACACCCAAGAAAGGAGTGAGTAATTGGTTTATTAATGGCGACGGCGATGGTGTAGCGGTTAGCGTAACGGACTGCTATACCTAAGTTCGCGGGTTCAAACCCGATCGAAGCGTGGGCGAAAAAATCCTTCGTACGCCTTCCTTCGGAGGGAAAGTAAAGCCGGCTGTCCCGTGATAGTAGATTTACTTGCATGTAAAAGATCAAGCCTAAATGAAGCCTCTGAGGTAAATTCAAATCGCCGGTTTCGTCGCCTCAATACCTTCTTTCCGCTAGTTGGTGAAAGGAGTGTAGCAAAATTTGCGTGGTCAGAAGGAAGAGCAGGCCTCAAGGTCTGAGGCGCCATGTAAAATAAGGCAATTCAATTATTAGACCTAGGAGGTCATCAACAGACACCATTTGTCTTGGGGGAATATAGATGTTACATACAGTGAGTGAGAGGGACGGGAGATACACCTGCACACAGGCTGTTTGAAGGTCGGTTTGAACAGGGATTTCTGCAGAATGCAGTGAATCCTGGATCAAAGTAGTAACTTCGCCGTCATCGACATCAACCCTATAAGGAGTGTAACTGCGAAAGTGTATGGGCCGTGGTGGAGAAAGATGCGTTTCCTGTAAACAAAAGATTGAGGGTATATAACGGGACAACAAGAGTTTTAATTCGTCCCGTCGGAGAGAACTCCATTGAGGTTCCAGGATAGGAGAGCTGTTGTTTAAGTTGTTAAGAGGATTTTTCTTTTTTCCGCCTCTGCTGCCCGAAGGGGCGAGTGTCCACCCCGGATGAAGTTTCCTCTGAGGCAGACTCATCCTGACCACTGCTCAACAGGCTGAGAGATCGCTCAGAGCGAGTCTCAGGAGTCGGGGTAGGTGGTCAGAGTTTGGAGGATCTATCAATTTTTTGCTTGTCCAGGCCAGAAGGCCGTGTGACATCAACCTTCTTGCGCGGCTGAGAAGCGTATTCTCGGTCTGACTTCGTCTGTGTTGCTTTCTTGAGTGGTGTTAAGTATTTTGAGGGAGTTAATATTTTCCCACCTTGCAGAGGCGATGTCTCCTCAGGGAACTCCACTGGGGATATCTGGCAACAGAAGTGAGCTACTGGGGGAGTAGCAGGTGAAGTTTAAATACTCGTCGTTGCTGTCACAGTGTTCGCCAGAGTGCTAGAGAAAGAACGCCTGAGTTCTACAGGGTTCTTCAGCAGGTATCGGCGTTTTGCTTCCGGAAAAGATACTTTTTCTGTCACTCTAATCTTTTGAATCTCCCTTTCTCTCAGATATGTAGGGCACTTGTTTGAGTTGGCCGCATCGTCTCCTTCACAGTTTACGCAGCGGAGTAGTGATGCACAGGGGTTCGGATCATGCGCGGATTTACCGCACTTTGCGCAAGCAGGGCTTACGGCCATGCACCTTTGTTGGGTATGACCGAACCTCTGACACTTGAAGCAGCAGAGGGGGTTCGGCACATACTGCCGCACGTAAAGGTTATACTATCCACAATTAATTTTCTCTGGGAGAGAAGGGAGATTAAGTCGGGATCAAGGTAGGAGTTGGGATCTCTTTCCCATTCTCCTTCCTCCTGATCCTACACACCACCGTAAGACCGTGGCTCTTAAAAAAGGAGAGAAGTTCGTTCTCACTTTCAGACGCAAAGTCTTCATGATTGACCACTCCCTTACATAGGTTAAGGGTAGGGTGATTGGTCACTTCCATTTGGAGGCCGTCAATCTGCTTGATTTATAGGATCTTGTCTATCTGCTCGTCGGTGTGCGCTTCAAAAAGGGATACCATTCCTCTGTCGCACAACCGCTTGCAGCTTTCCAAAACTGTGTTCAATGGCTCGCGTGAGGCGGACAGCACTAACTTTCTACTTCAACACATGACATCAAAAGAAACCGAGGCTTCCTTGGTCTATCCTCCTCCCGAAGGAAGAAGCTATTCAAGTTTACTGTCCTGTCATATCGCCTCTTCCTTGCGGAAGAGGGCACGGGGTTTGTTCTGTGCTCCATAAAATGGAAGCAGATTCGTCTCCGTGCTCCCTACCCACCATGGAGTCCAACAAGGGGACACCCCACTGGGGTGCCAGGGCTGACACGGAGATATAGTAGGGGAATGTCACAGCGCTGCCCCGCCGTGGATACCCCCCCTCACAGGGTGGGCGTTCAGCATACAGAGAAGGCCAGTGTGGAAGAAAAATGAGTGAAAAGAACGTGTGACATGAAATGAAAAGCAAGAAGATGAAAAATGGAGAAAGGAACACTTGAGAGCCTTCTCTGCATCCCCCCGTCAGGACGTGGACCAACCCAACTCGACGGAGCGTGTTATTGGAAACAGCTACGTATGGTTGAAATATTGCACATTCTGCGCTACTAGCATCTTAGCTATAATTTGAAAACGTCCAATTCAACCAAGAAGTGAACAACTCAATGTTTCCATTGCAGTATTGTCAGAACTATATGAATTCTACAACTGCAAATAGAAAAGTTTTGTAAACTTGTATTAGAAAAAGAATCCTGACACTCCAGTCACTATAGAAATGCATTTCATAGGGCCATAAAAACCATGAACCATGCAAAAATACTCTACTCACTACAAATGGAACAGCATTTGATGTGAAAACTAAATATTTTCATGCAAGTATCAACATAAATTTGACAATTATAATTCCTTTCATACAGCTACATCAAGTCACAAGAATGACATTTAATTCACAGAAATTCGAGAACGCAAAACGGAATTTCATTGTTGTACTCCCTGCGTTGTCGATATTCTGAGAGCTAGTCATTTTTATTTCAAATATTTCAAAATAAATAATTTCTAAAAGATTAATGTGTAAATGTATAACAAAAGGTTGAATGTAAGAAAGAACAAAGAAATAATACACAAAATCGCAAATTCTAATTTAAGACGCATCCAGCTGTCCGAAGCGCAGTACATTTACAGCAGACTTATGTTTGTCACAAAATTATACAAAAACTACTCATATTTTCAAAAAAAAAATTAATCATGACCTTATTTGAAGATGTAGTTTTGATAAATACATTTCATTGGGAAAAAATTGAATTTTCAAAATTGTAGGTGTTAGAAAACAACAAAAATGAAGTGCAGTGAATTCTGAGCAGGCTATCATGTTCGTCAAGAAATTATAGAAAAACTACTCATATTTTCAAAAAATTCAACATGATCTTATTTGAAGATCTGTTCTTGATGAGCATATTTCATACAGAAATACAATTGTATCTTCACAATTGTAGTTATAGAAAGTCACCAAAAAGTTTTGCAAAATCAGGCATTTTAACGAACATGAAACCTGCACCATTCTCTTAAGCTTCCTTTATGCTATCTCAGATGTCAATTTAATCAAAAACGTTGTGCGGTTTTGAAGACTAAAAAAAAAAAAAAAGTTTAGAAAAATAAAAAATTGTTTATGTTTCACACAAATTTTAAAAAATACAAACTTGTTTTGAAAAATTGAACATGATCTTATTTGAAAATTTTGTCTGTCAAAACCGTTTAGCCATTTTTTTGAAAATTTTGAAAATGTCCCAGGGGCTTCATGTCAAGTACCCCCCCAAAATTAAAATATCAGTTTCAAATACAAGGGCCCGCGATATCAGTCAGATCGATTGGGGAGTATTAAATTTGGAGAAAATCAGCTGAACTGTTTACTCGCTGGCATTGTCACAGTGAGACGGACAGACGTTTTGCTTTCAATTGGTTTTTCAGTATTAAGGACCCACAAAACAGGGATTCTAGCTGCACCACATGTTAGGAGATTTTTTTCCTTAATTTAGCAAGTGGATTTATCTACTTTTTCATTACCAGAGCCCTGAAGTACAAGTTTTTCTGCCGAAAATTCGCGGTTTTTTCGCGCAGCTTTACATTACTTTCCCTATACTATACATATGTATACATACTATATGTATGTATAGTATACGGGAAAGTAAAAACTTTGGGCTTTATTATTTGAATAGATAGAAAATTAAAATTGGTAAAAGTTTTTATATAATTTGAATGAGCACATGGATTATTAAAAGACAGTTACTTCAAAATCACAGGCAGACACTACAATTTTACTTATGTAGAGAAAAACCACAGTTAAAAACAAAGTTTAAGCTTTTGGTTCAAGTCTTAAAAGCAATTTCTGAGAAGTTAAGCAACATTTGGTCTTGCATTCACAAATTAATGTGATTGTGATAATTTTGACATTTAAAAGTAAAGATGATTTGATAGTAAAACAATACAACATATATGCCCATTCATCAGAACTCAAATGTATTGAAGAGAAATAATTATTTTAAAGGTACTGACCTTGATCGCCGAGTATGAGTTGGCAGAGTTAGAGATGTACGATAGTAACCTTGTTCTTCGTTTTCATAATCTTGAGGCCTTCGGTGAAGTGTCATTGTTTCCTGAGGTGAAGTAATACCAGGTTCCTCCTCCAAGTAATATCGAGATCCATGAGTACTTTTACAATTCTCGCATTCACTACGGTAGTCATCATTATCATCCGGAGGCAATGGTGGAGGTAGACACTGATATGAGCAACTACAAGTGCCACTGTCCAAAGAACCTTTATTCAGGTCATTTAGTTGTGAACTCTTACGTCTAGATGAACTCTCCACATCATTTGATAAAATTGCAATTGCTCCCTCCACTATTGGAGCTGGAAGGGGCGTCTCATTACTGACACTAGAAGAAGCAGGGCCGTTCAAAACTGTTGAACTAGTTTTAGCCTTGCCAGGGACGGTAGTTGTTATGTTGGGATTGTAACATTCAACAGCAGATAAGGATGATGGTGGTCCCACAAGGACATCTTCATAAAACGCATCTGATCTAATTGCGGAAACAGTATTAATCTCCTCTGACGTCATTGCCAGTGGAGCGGGAATGTCCATCATCCTCGACAATCTTCTAGATTCAGAATTTGGAGAAGGATTGACTGTAACTTCCACATTCCTTGTGCGAGGTTCTAAGTCCACAGATCGTGGCTCTCGTCCCAAAGTAGCTGATGAAGGTTCCAAACGGAAGTTCCCACTAGTAGCCAAATTAATAGGAATTGTGCGGTGGCCTGATCCTGAACCAATATGTGTGCTTGTGCCCGTCGTGGCAACAGAGCCGTTACCACCAGCAACTCCACCATGTGCGCCACTTGACGTTGTTGAGACCACTGCTGCCAGAGCAGCCTCCGCTACGAGCAGCTGCTACTGCTTCCTCATATGAGGAGGTGCTTCCCCACGAGGAAAGTAGTTGCCCGGTGGTTTCCATAAAGGGTAATGAGCTGGAGGTTCCTCGTAGTGAAACTCAAGATGATGATCTTGATTCCCACTACCTAGGTATCCCATGCTGCCAGGTAGATAAGCTAAGCTGCCCGCTATGTAGCCAATGCTTCCAAGACTACGCTCATCTTCACTTAACTGCCGATTCTGTCGACCTGACAAAGAAATTACAGTTTAGTTCATGAATAGTTATAAATACAATAAAACACTACAAAAATGTATTGTTCTTCAAAATTTTACATTAGTAAATAAACCCCAATAGAATAATTAAAGCAATGGATAATATTTTAAAAGCCCAAAATGAAAACAGAAGTCATTTTGCTTGAAATTATACTATTTCATTCAGAAACCAAAATTATTCATCAGTGCTTCAGAAAGTGTGATAAACTGAAGAAGATAATTACTGGACCTGTGAATGAGACCACTGTAAGTAGAACACATTGATCTGAATTATTTTACCAATCAATTACCATACACCAAATGATAATCCTAAGAGAGGAATTGTGAATAAATACCTCTATTCTGAATTTGATATTTCAAATTTGGCTAAGAAAAGGTCCTCATTCGATTTCAAAGATTTTGAGAAATGTTACACAATTGTTCTCAAATATATTTGGTTCCCAGACATAGGTGTTTATTTTAAAATATTATAGATATAAATTTTATTGTAGAATTAGGCAGATGCCTGGTGGCAGAATGCAAAAACATGAAAATACAATTATAATTAAAGTTAAAAAAAATATATAAAAAAATACACAAAAAATCAATATAAAAAAGGACGTAATGTTGCCTTCTTCCGATAAATGTCCAATTCAACCTTTTTGATTTCTATCGCAAAGGAATTCACTTATCTATACTATTACCCGTCTGTCAATTTTAGCATCAATGAGTTTCAATATCAATATGGCATGCAGAACTACATCAAACTGTATCTACTGACAGATTTACAGTGAATTCCAGATGAAATAAAATTATCAGTATTTTAAATAATTTTGCCTTCAGTTACAGTACAGATATTGATGTTTTTGCCGATTCCATTTCAAGGAGTAGTTTTTCAGTTAAGTAGTTTTCTAAATAATTTATTTTGTATAGACTACATGTGGGAAGAACAATACTAACATTCTTGCATCCTTGGTGAATTTCCCTGAATTCATTTTCAAGAAAGGACATTTGCCTTCCGGGCGATCTGACATGACTATTGTGCCAACAGGGCAGCTATCTAAATTTAATAGTCATAAAATCTACTGATGAAAAATATGTAAATCATTAACGAGAAATAAATACTGTTAATTCTGATAACCAGGTAATACTAAGCACAATGTATTACCTCCACAATAAATTAATTACCAGGTAAAAATGTTTGTGATGTTTCGGAGGAAAATATCTTAATTTGCTGTTCAGAGGCAACCAAAAGATTGCTATGGCATTTGCTTTTGCTCTAAGGACCAGATGAAAGCCAAATGAGAATCATTAAAGGAATCTAGGAGTAGTGTAAAACAGAACAGAAACATAACCATCAAATTAAATAATATTGTGCAGAAGTTGTTTTTAATGTCTATTGGACATGTGCAGATTCTGATATTTTGTACAGAAGAAGAATATAATGAAAGAAGGGGCTAAACAATGGGCGGTGTGTATTGAAGTGAGATATTTGCTTTTTAGCCCTAAAGTGGAATGTAGCTAACAATAATGGAAATGAAGGTGATGATTTTGGTTTAAAACTGGAAAAGTTGGTGCATGTATTGTGCTTCTTCAGTAACGAGGCAATGAGGCTGAGTGCGGTGTGAATGTGCTAGTTACTGAGAAGCAGCACGAGCTCTATTGACGCCAAAATTCAAACACAAGACATCCATATACAGTAATGTAGGTCACTTCTACATACGATAGTATGTCTCCCTGAGGTGGAATCCAAATTCCTTCTGGAAATTTGGATGTACTGGCAGTGGCCACACATGTTATGTATGTATTAGAATATTCACTATCCTTTTATTATAAACAACCACTTCAACTGATTAACTGGAATTTCTAAGGAAGTCAGTTAAGAGGGTTAAGGTAGACGGGGAGGGGGGATATTTAAAAATATTTAAAGGAAACTCTTGTTCTAGATAAAATAGCACATGTAATCTTGATAAAACTTGAAAACATTGCAACGTTTCACGGCCAAATTTTCGGTCGCTTCTTCTGGCAATTATATCTGGAAAAACAAATCGTTGCGAAAATCTTCTAGTTAGACAATGCAACATAAATACAAATTACAAGTGTGCTAATTCTTACCTTAGAAAGGTTGTTGTTCATTATTCATATTTAAAAACAGTGAACTTACATTACAATTATATTACAGGCCATCTTAGGCTAATTGATTACGAATGCACATTAAACAATACAAATTATTCTGCCTTTATTCCCAAAATCGCTAATAACATAAAAAGAAATTTAAAGTGGGAAAAGATTGATTTAGTCATGAGAGATGTGATCACGAATAGAAGAATTTAATTGCTAATGTGAAAGACAAAATACCCAAATTAGAAACAGAAAATATTGTGTATGCCGTTTCGTGTCATGACTGTGAAAAAGTTTAGCCAGACTAAGAGAAAAGTAGGTGTTAGACTCAAAGAACACAAGAACAATAAAAGGGAATGTGGGGAAAGACTCAATACAATATCCTAACATAGATTAGAAAGTTGCACAAATTTGATTTGAGAATCCCCATATACTAGACAGAAAACAGTGATACCATGTGCGTTTAATTTCAGAAACACTACATATCAAGTTAAATAATACTATTAATTCAGTGTTGGAAAATAATATTTTCACTGAAGTATACAATCCTGTTCTGAGTAAGATTAAACAATGATAGTCTACTATTTAAAATAAATTTTGACTCTCTGTCCCATGGGTTACATCATCACCCCACCCCCACCCTTATATCGTAAGTTGTGAGCCGGTATTTCAATATTGATTATAGTAATGTTTTATTTCCCTCTGCTTCTTGGCAGGCTAGTTATTCTACCCTGGCTCGGACTTGGGTTCTTGATTACGTCTTGTCTCTCCCCCCTCCTCCTACCCCTTTCACCTCACCATCTTCCCCTTTCCTCCACCATTTTCCTTATCTCTTTGGTTCCTGCAGATTACTATCAGTACTGTCTGATGCTCCTACATCATCCAGCTGTAATGACCAAAAATGGTAACTATTGACAAGGGCCTTAGGTTCCCTTATGGGAAATACGACTTGCACAAGTTAATATGCATTCACAACCAATTAGCCTAAAATGGCCTGTAATATAATTGTAATGTAATTTCACTGTATGATTAATGAAACCTTTCCAAGGTAAGAATCAGCACAATTGTAATTTTTTTTGTAATTTACAGAATTAGCACACTTGTAATTTACATTGCATGGTCTAACTAGAAGATTTTCACATTGTTTTGCAATAATTTGTCTTTCCAGATATAATTGCCTGAAGTGACCAAAAATTGGGCCACAAAACGTTGCAATATTTTCAAGTTTTATCATGAGTGTATGTGTTATTTTATCAAGAACAAGTGTTTTCTTTAAATATTTTTTTAATATCCGCCCTCCCCATCTACCTTATTTGTTTTTAACTTATTTTTAACTAATTTCCTTAGAAATTCCACACAATATCAGTTAATAAGACAGTATTGTCTGTAATAAAAGGATAGTGAATATTCGAACAGAAATAACAGACAATCAAAGTGTGATCCAGTTATATGTTGTATGTATGATGTTTACTGATGTTTATTGTTAATAACGGATTTGTGTAAAAAACATTTTATGTGATTTCTGTAACTGAATAAACATACATATGTATGGACACAAAGAGTGAAACTGATACAATTCATTGCCAGTATTTCAATACACACACACACACACACACACACACACACAAAAAGGGATCTGTCAATGTCAAGAACGGAATGTATAAAGGGATAACATATGGAAACTGCAGAAGACAGCAAGAAAAAGACGATAATAAATATACTTGCAGGTATTGTAAGAAGTCAGTGGCAATGAAGACAGTTTTGTAGAAACCGTGAGGCTTCCTATCATAAGAGTTGTAGTGAGCAAGTCAGGTTATATGTAAATAGAGAGAAAACGGTGATTCGAGTAGACAAGCTGAATTTGAATGTTGTGAATATTATCTAGCATCAGAATTAGTGGATACGATAGAAAATGCATAACAGACGGAGACTATAGCGAATGAACTCTTTAAAATAATTAAGGAAGAAAGGGTATAATGAGGAAGAGTTTAGAGGATAAATTCTCATCACTAGAATCCAAGCTCGCACAACAGAAACAACAGAAAGAAGAAACGGATACTGTTAGAGAGGATGTGAAAGAGTTATCTAGTAAAATCGAGAAACTATTGGATGATTTCCAAGGTTTTGTTGCAAGATGTGAGAAACTCGAAACTAAGGTGATAAAGTGGAAAATGCACAGAGGACTACAGCTGATAGGATTGATAATTTGGAACATAGGGTTGTAGGGAAGAATTCATCTACTGCTCGGATCCTCGAAGAAATGGAAGAACGAGAGCTACGAAAGTGCAATGTCATTGAATACGGAGTTGAAGAGTCCCAGAATAGCAATCAATGAAGTATGTATGTATGTATGTATGTATGTATGTATGATGTGCATATCAATGAAGATCTGGAGGCAGTAAAGAGTTTGCTAGAATCCATGGAGAGCGAAGATAGGAATCTGATAATCTGATTAATTGGGAAAAAGCACCTCCAGAAATCAATCTAAAAAATGATTATACACCAATGCAGAGAGAAGAGACGAAAGAGCTGAGGGACACACTGAAAAAAGGCAAAAAGATGACTCAGATTTAACAATCAAATTATAAAGGGACGTCCATGTATTGTAAAGAAGATGAGATACGAAAAGAGGCAGCATTGACGAGCAAACTTTTCAATCACAAAATCTTAAACACAAACATACTGTCCATTAAAGCTAAATTTGATTTATTCTTGCTAGAAATTAGTCAAGTAGAACTGGATATTATTATCCTCAGAGACATGGCTCAAGTCAAACATACCAGACTCTGTGATAGATATCCCAGGATACAGTACCTATCGAAATGACAGACTGAATAACCAAGGAGGGGGAGTAGCAATATATACTGAGTGCAAAATCCATGAGAGAGAAGTTATAATATTGAGAGTGAGAGAATTTGAGTATCGGGAAGTTGAAGCATTATGGCTGAAAATCACAGTGGGTAAAAAAAAGCTGGTTGTAGGTGGTAACTATAGACCTGCGACAGCTAACCCTAGTATTAAAGAATCTGATCACAAATTCTTTCAGATGATAGATGAGGCATGTCTTCAAGATGGACCTGTGGTATTTTTTGGAGATTTCAACTTTCTAGGTATTGCGTGGACAGGTCATGGAGCCAGTGGCAGAATGAACAGGAACTCCTGAATTATTACACCAACTCAAACCTTAGTCAACTTATGAAGGAGTAAACAAGATTTAGAGCACAACAAAACCCTGCATTATTTGACTTGGTGATGACAACAAATGAAGAGATTATTACACTTACAAAAGACCACAAATTGACTCAAATGATCATCTGGTTATAATGACAAGTCTACAAATCAATAGTGGTGGAAAGGAAAACTTCACAGCTCATGAAGTCTCAAGATGTAATTATTATAAGGTGGACTATGAGAAAATTGGTGCAACTCTTGGAACAAATCAATCAACTATCTGGGAAAGTAATCGAAGACTATGACGATTTTTGCGAGATATCCCAGCAACTGCTCAGTGCACACTCTCCAAAAGTTAAAAGAAGAAAAGGGTTAAATAAACCATGGATCAGCAGAGAAATCGTGAAACAATCTAGGAAGAAACACTGTGCATGGAGTAAATATAAAAGTGAAAGGGACGAGGTAATTAATAATGATCATACAGAAAAACACGACAAATAGAGAAATATGAAGGTGTCATCCAAGAGGGAACTAAATGTTGTTACTTCTATATTCCAAACCAAACAATTGGAAAAACTGGCATACCTTCATGCGTTGAGGAAAGAGGAGAATTAGTAGCAGATCCTCAAAAAATTGCTGAAGCATTTGCAGACTATTTCCAAGAGATAAGCACAACTGAACCAGATAGATCTCTTCCAACAACTGAAGCAAGGTAAGGTGAACTGATAGAAGAAATAGAAAACTTTTGCATTACTGTCACTCAGACAATATGTGGACTTCATGAAAATTCAGCAGTGGGACCAGATGCAATTCCTACAGTTTACATGAAAAGGTGCTTTACAACTAGCTCCCACCCTAACAAGATCTTTAGGAAATCATTAGACACGGATACAGTTTCTCAACGATGGAAGTCAGCCATAGTTAGCCCAATCTTTAAAAAGGTGATAAGCAAATGCCAAGTAACTACAGGCCTGTTAGTTTAATTAGTCATGTAGGAAAGGTAATGGAGATTCTGGTGGCACATAATTTGATGACTTATGCTCTTGATAATGATATTGTTCCTCAAGAACAGCATGTCTTCATTCCTGGAAGATCAACCATGACTAATCTACTTAGCACTCTAGATGTTTGGATTAAGGCTATTGATGAAGGAAAACCCATGGATGTGATTTATTTAGATTTCGCTAAGACTTGATAAAGTTCCACACAAGAGGCTGATAATGAAACTTGAGTCCATATGAATCAGGGAAAATTACTTTGCTGGATCCAGGAATACTTGACAAACAGATTGTTCCAAGTGTGTATTGGTGATGCACTCTCCAGGCCTACACCAATCATCAGTGGTGTTTCTCAAGGATTGGTTCTTATTTGTGTTTACTGGACCCATCTTATTTGTTCTGTATACGCACAACTTTGGAAGAAATTTGAAATCAAGTTGGAACTCTAATGCAGATGATACCAAGCTTTACAGAAACCCAATATTATTTCACGGTGAAATTCAGAGAGACCTGAATATTATTAAGGAATGGTCAAATACATGGCTGCTTCCCTTGAAAACCAATAAGTATGTGGTCCTTCATTTGAGTAGAAACAACCCTAGATTCCATTATATGATACAGGGAGAAACATTAGTGGCCACAATAAAACAAAAGATTTGGGAGTAGTTGTGGGACAGGATTTGAAATGGGAAGCCCAAATAGCGGAAGTTACCAGAAAGGCAAATTACACTCTACCTTATAAGAAGAATTTTCTCCAAACTAAAATCTCCATTAGTTAAGATTTATGTGATGTATATTAGACCAGTTGTGGAATATGCCAGGGCAGTTTTGATCTCCATACTACAGAAAAGTTATAGACTTGCTAGAGAAAAAAAAGAAGATCGACAAAAGTTGCTGTAGATCTTCAGTACTTGAATTATGAAACAAGATGCCATGAGATGTCCATTATGACATTGGAGTTGAGAAGGCAAAGAGAGGATCTAATAGAGACATAAAATCTTGAACAAGGCTTATGACATCCAAATATTCAAAGATTTTTTCGAAAGGAGTCCTTATGAAGGACTTAGGGGACACAGGTTAAAAATTAGAAAGGAGCAGACTAGAACCATGCAACGACACAAGTTCTTGAAAAACAGAGTGGCCAATGCATTGCCAATGAAAAACAGAGTGGCAATTTACCTGCAGAGGGTGTTTCCAAGACTTCAACAACTTCATTTACAACTTACTTGGATATAAGATGAATTTATTTACAAGATGAATTCATCTTCTTTGTTTTCTTTTTCTTTACTTGTAATCCAATATGATTATGATATTATCGTTCACCTAAATTATCTCATTCAAGTGTGTATAATGAAAATGACAGAAACATATACAATGTGTTTGGATATGTGTATATCAGCTGTTGCTGCTGTCATTGTATTAATAAATAAATAAATAAAAATTTGTTTGCAATTGAGAAACTTAAGTGTAATTGACGGTCTATAATTCACCAGGAAACTTCTTCCCATTTGAATAGATTTCTCTTGCAAAATAACATGTTTTTCACACTGAAAGCATAAAGCACAAAACAAAGAAAGAAAGAAAGAAAGAAAGAAAAAAGAGAGAAAGAATAGAACATCATCATACAAGTAAAATGATAGTGATATGAAACCTCATCTAATCTATTTCCAACTTTCTTGAACAAGAAATTGTACTTCAGTTAATCATTAATATATCGACAATATTTTCGCAAAAATATCTTATCTTGAAAGGCTAAGGGATTAGTGATAAATAAACATGTTTTACTGGATACACATCTCTCTTTAAAGTAACAGGTTTTATGACAAAAAGAAACTATAAAAGAATGCTGAGAAATGTAAATATGATATACAGTACATTAGCTGAGTATGTGAAGTACATGAACACTTCAATTTACATAGTGTGGCTGGTGAAGGATCAACAGCAAGACAAGGTTTTCCAAAGGAACAATCCGCAGAATCCAGTAAAGATAATATAAACAAATGACACCTTTAATCACTACCCTGTTTCCTACTTGAGAAGATCACTCACATCATATTCCTTGAACATGGATTTTTGTAGAATGAGTTGCTACTTATCTACTACTCTCTATCACTTCGCTTCTTATTTTGCCTCGACCTAGCAATCAGTTGCAATCTTTTAGTTTGCCAGCATAAAATGAAGTTCAAGTGAAAAATGCCCAAAAGTGTTCACAAAAACATCCTCACAATTTGCTATAATTGATTTAATAAAGAAAAATTTTGAAATGTATTTGTTTGTTAATATAAGTAACAAAATATCCCTATAAACCTACTTTTTATATTTTATACTATAATTCAATGCATAAAAAATTTCTATTTAATTTCAGTAGGTATTTCCATTTGTTAGGAACTGTTTTTACACAATTTCACTCATTTTAAGTGCATATTTTTGTTTACTTCAAAATTTATACTGTGTGCTTTCGTTCCAGATCAAAGCCCTGTGCTTTTCAAAACATTCTTTAAATTTCTGGGGGGACTTTATATGAAGCCCCTGAGGTATCTTCAATATTTTCTCAAAAAATGGCTCCAAATTTTTACTTTAAATTCTAGTAAGAATATACTGAAATTATAAAGGTGGCTTAGGTCAAATTAATTCTGAAATTTCAAAAATTGGCCAAAGTTTTGAAATTTTTTTGGGTGTCTTCCTACAATTAGAATATTGAAGATGGTGGTTTTTCTTTTCAAATGAAATTCGTTCCTTCATTAACGTCATGTACAAGCTTTGAAAATGTGGGTAATTTTCAAGCATTTGCGAGTGGAATATGGGCAATATCAAAAAATATTATAAAAAGATTGTCTCTAAAATGGCTCCAAATTTTATCTTTAAACTTTTTGTAGTGATAGTGCTAAATCCACTGTAACAGATGAAATAAATGTCATTTTGCTATGTTCCTTCATTTTTTCAAAATATAATCAAATGTCATCTTTTCAATATCCTCTTTCGTGTTTACATTACTGGTGATTTGTATACATTATTGCATTTGTGACTACAAGGGCTTTAAATGATGTCATATGAAGTACTTCGAAAACTCAAAAGCTTTCTGTTAAAATGAGCAACTTTTTTATAAATTATTTATGTTTGTGAGTAGAAGTGTTTCAAAGGACTTCCAATAAAGAGACTCAAAAATTTCAAAGTTTTCCATGAAAATGAGCTCAAAATTGTGCTTTGTCAGAAATGCTCAACGACATTTTCTCAAACGGACACAACTTTTAAATGAAAATTTTCTTACGGGTGTGGACAACTTTTCTGTATACAAGATCTACTTTTCATCTTGACTTGTTATAGGTGTAGTCTAAGGGAGAAGAACAGGTGTGAAATGCACACTATGTTTATACACTGTGTTTCAGTATAAGGCACATTCCAGTGAAGTATGGGTAGATAAGTAAAATATATGCTCAAAACTATATTTTTATTTTTGAAAATCACTTATTCAGTTTTTTAGATACAGGTTCATGAAGAAAATAAATTTCTTGACAACTTTCGATAGCAGCATTCTGTACATGCAGTACCTGCAAAATTTGATTTTCCAACACTTTTTCAAGATAGAGTTTTAAAAACTAAAATGTAATTAAATTTTTTTTATCAACTGCAATGTCTAAGTTGTTGTACTATTTGTTTTTAAAAATGAAAAAGTTGTTATAACAATGCACAGAATGGCTGATAATTTGATTTCAATATTTCACTTTTGTGTTGGGCGGGGGCAGGAAAATATATCATGAAAGAATGAGACTAATTCTTTACTGATCTATCAATAGCTTGCTGAGAACACCTCCTACTGAAATAAGAGATATACGGCTTATCTACCTACATAAAAAACAACAACAACAATAATGATTTAAAGGACCAAAAACTGATGTCCATCATTAATATCCATGTTAAAAGAACATGGATAATTATTAACAATATTTATTAATTCAAAGTAGCTACAGATGAAAGATTTAGAATTTATTTTGTGGCCTTAACATTAATGGAAAGACTAAGTTTGCATGTCTCTAACCAAGGAATCATAATTACGTGTATATCCTGACAATGATAATAACAATGAGTCTTCAGTATGGGAATGTCAGGATAGAACGTTGTTTAGTCTTCGATAGCTTCAAGTATGAAAATGCCGATTAGCATAGATATGTAGTTCCGAAACACGAATAGATATATTCACTACATTTGGTGATACTGAGATATTTTTCTTGGTTGACATATTTTAAAAAAATATTCTTCAAACTTTCAGGCTTGTAATATTAAGTCAGTTCGTAAAATTATAATTTCATTTTCTAAAGCCTCTTGATCCATATGAAATATGTCTGAATTTTTTTGACTAATGCATTTCACACATAAATCTTGTTTTAAAGGAAAAGAAATTCCACAATTTCTTTAATTTTTTTCAAAATCGTGGAATCTTACCTCAAAATCTTCAATCACTTTTTGGATTTCCACAACATATTCGTCGATTTAATAATTCATATTTTTAAGTTTTGTACGTTATCCGCCATATTTGGAAAATGATTTAGATTATTTTGTTGCACATATTCTATCCGAAAAATAAATTTTGTTTTATATGCATCTATGCAGCTGATCATATCAATTACCGACTTATTTTTTACCATGTAATTCTAAATTTAAATGACTTAATATTGAAGTAAAATCGGTAAGAAGTGTTAAGTCACTTAGCCAACTTTCATCACATAAGTTTTCATTTAAGAAGAATTTTATTGTGAAGAAAATCTTTAATTTCAGGCAATAAATTATGAAATCCCTGCAGAAATTTACCTCTGATTAGCCATCTGACATTGGTATGTAGTAATAATTAAGGTTGGCCTTCATCGAACTGCAGTTGGTCAAACTGGTTGAGAAGTTCATGGTACATAGAACTCTACTCCAGACATTGTGAGCGATAAACCAAAATTGTCCTCACAATTGACTTCTTGGCCACACAGGGCTTATAGAACAAGGTTTTACACTTGTGTAATATTGAATGGACCATGAAGGGACCAAAAAATTTAAGAAAACATGAAACGATGACCATAAGTGCGCAATAGATGGCAGCTGGGAAAAGGGGGGGCCAAAACAAACATCTAGCCCACACTAAGATAAGGAAATTAAATTTGTTATGATCAGTAGAACCAGTAGTTGATAAAGAAATTGTAAGATTTACAAGCATATGAGCTTTTATTATTATTTGTTCTGTTTTTGTGGTTATGTAAAACAAAAAACTGTGTTAACAGAAAATAAAAATGCAATTGAGGACAAAGGCAAGCAAAAGTGCAAGTGGTCATTAGAAGGATATACACATTTCTATAAACAACATACTTCAAAGAAGCTCATCAATTTCAAAAACATCTAAATGGAAGAAAAACTTGTAAATTTATTAGGGGATTTGTGTGTATGTTGCAGCAGAACATGCAAGTTGAAATTAAAACTAGTGGTGCTACAGAATCGTACAGACTTTTATTTATTACTTTTCTATTTCCTTTGGTCTCGGCTAGATATTTGGACTTGCCACATACTCTTGCCAGATGCTACCTATTGCCGCACAAATTAAATTTTTTTGACATTATCTTAGTTTTTTGGTTTCCTAATAGTAGAACAGAAATATTATTTTAAGAACATTAAATAACAGTAAAACCTTGTCCTAAATGGCAATTTTCATTGAAAATTCAGAGCCATTTTTAAGAAAATGGTGTTTTAAGGCTACTGTAAATTCAAAATTTGAAACTCTTCTTTACAGAAAATTTTTGAGATTTCAAAAAACTTCATTTGAAGAACATTAACTCACAAACACAGTGTGTACACAAATTACCAGAAATGTGCATATCAACGGTATAAGAGACCCTTCAAAACAATTACATTTGTGTAGTTTTTGAAAATGCAAAAAATACTCCAAAATGAACTTTACATCATATTAAAAGTGCAATTAGTACTACCTGTTCAAAAAGTTTGAAGAAAAATATTTGGGGCCATTTATGACAAAATGGGTTTGAGTGTTTCTGCAAATGCAGAATTTTGAGTTAGTTTTCACAGAAAACTTCAGTTTTCGAGAAACTTTATTTGACATTATTTAAGCACATGAACTTGTGAATATAATAATGTGGACAAATCACTGATAATGTAAATACTAACAATGTGAGACACCAGTCAAAATAATTACATTTTTGTAATTCTTGAAAAAACAAAAGGGTAGAGCAACATGTTATGTCATCTCACTAGGCACTATCCCTACCTGAAGTTAAAAGACAAAATTTGGAGCCGTTTGTGAGAAAATCTTGTTTTTGTAATTTTTTAAAAAATTGCTAATATTGCGAAAAAACTATGAACATTTTTTAAAATTTGGACCTATGCCACCTACATAAGTGTATTTTATTCTATTCTTACAGAAATTTAAAGAAAATATTTGGAGCGGTTTTTAAGAAAATTTTGAGAATGTCGGGGAGGCTTCATGTTAAGTATCCCCAAATTTTGAAGAAAGTCTTTCAAAACTGTGGTGCCTTTGAGTAGAGCCAGATCAACCATGGAATATCCATTTTGGAAGAAATCGTATGTATGGTTTAGGTAAAAAAACAGGTTCTCCTTAGGGAACAAATATAATTTTTGTACTATTCCTCTGCAAGAACATATTACCACAATTTTTCCATTCCCAACACGAAAAGAACATCATGTAACCAGTAATAAATCTAATCATAAACTGAAATCTAACATAAATCTAATCATAATTTGAAAAATAATAATTAATAGATCAGCTGAAAACCAATGTTGTGTTGAAAAACAAAGCAGAGTAATTAATATAACGTTGACAGAACATCATATCACATTAACAGCCTAGAAATACACTCAAGAGATCCAGATAATAACATCTTATTATTAACAGTATTATAACACCAACATTTTGCTTAAATCCTCAAGTTACAACTGAAGAGTCACTGTTTCCTAAGAACTTAGATGAACTACATTGATGTAAATAAATTAATATTTTTATAAAATTTATTTTAAGATAAGTAATATTTGATAAAATTGAATTAGAATGTTGATTAATTTGATTTTTTTTCTACAAGGTTAAAAAAAAAGTTCCGCATATTCATTGTAAGTACAAAGAAACTCAAATAATTTAATAAAGTCTCGGCAGGTATATAATAGTTTACAAATAAAAAAACAACTCCCTACCATTAGAGATTTTGCGACAGAATCTGCTAATTAACCCTTGACATCTTATTTATTAGAAATAATCTGATTTTTTTCTTTCTTGTAACTTCCAGTGATTATCACCTACCTCTGATTTTACGTTGTCTAAGCCGATGAATGAGGAAGAATAATAGAGAGAGGGACAATATAGCAGTTACAGCACTTGCAATCAATCGTAATCCCAAGTCTGTGCTAGTGTCCATAACAGTATTGTTTGGATGATTGTTTTTATGCAGTGTGTCATCCAAACATATAAATTCACAACAAGAATTTCCTAAACGAAATGATTTGCAGTCCTGAAAAAACAATATAACAGTTTTTCAAATTTCAAATATAAACATTCACTGCTGATACCACAATGCTGTAAAGTTGAAACATCAAAGTGAATTAAAATACACTTTAACATGATATTAAAGGTATGTACCAAATATACAGAATGCTTCAAAAACATAAATACACACTTTGAACAGTCACAGAAAACATACTTTCTCACCTACACATTTTGAATTTCCAGAAAAAAATTGAAGTAATGTTTCTTCATGTGATAGAATCATGAACCAGGATAGTGCATTGCACATAGGGGACTAATCAAGTTTCTTGCATGCTCTCCAGACCTTATGCCTCTAGATTTTTTTTGATGGGGCATGGGAAATGATGAGGTGTACCATCGTAAACCATGTATCCTGAACATTCTTTGGGTTGTGATTCAAGTAGTGTGAACAGAAATCCCATTGGACAGTTTGGTGCAGAGTACAGAAAAACTTATAACTCGTTCCCAAAAATGTATCATCGCTGAAGACCACTAGTATGTATATTCAATTTGGCCGAAATGTATGCTTATTCTAGATTCTGTAGAATATTTTAACTTTGCTTTTCCCAAAAATTTAACCTTGTAGGCTGGAAAATAAATTTCTATGATCATTCAAAAGAGTGAATACATTTTTGTAAGCATCCTGAATAAACATCAAAATATCACTGGAACATAAAATCTATAAATGTTTTCTGCACCAATATCCTTCAATATTTATTTTATTTTCATATTCGTCATCTCATACTTAAAATAACGTACTGTTAAAAAGCAATGTAATTTCAATAACCAAAGGATTATTTGACTGATGTTCTTGAATTTACATGGGAACTTGTTCTTAAGTTATTCATTATCTTTGCTCGACAAAAAAGGTAGCCAACAATACGGTATTGCATCAGGATATGCAAGCATTCCTTTCTCAAGATCACACTTTTCTTTAATATGATTTCAACAAAATTTTAATTGCTTTTCGCAAAACACCAAAGTTTTATAAGTATTTTTCCCCACTTGCACTTAATTAGTTTTGACAACTATTACTCACTGAGAAGAATATGATTAAGACATACAAAACAAACCCATCAGCAATAAAATTCACATTAATCTGAGCACTTCAATTTCATTCTGCTATATTTATAAAGAAATACCTCAATGACAATCAACAAATTCATTTAAATCAAACTTAATAAAGTGAAAAACAATTTTATAAAATGATTGGGAGGCAACAGAAGAATCTCTGACTTGTTAGTTATAACATTTACAAGTTAGACAAGTAAGAATTTGGATTCACACATAATATTTTAATTTAATTAACCCAATAATAATAATATACTGACAATATAATACCCGAGACTAGGAATAAACAAAAAAATGATTTTAACATTGCAGAAAGAGAAGAAGTAATTGCTCCTACATAATCCATAATATCTTTAATCTAAATTAATGTAACTTCTCAAAAATTTAACTCAGGAAAAAAAAAATTCCATCCTATTCACACTTGCCCTATGAACCACCAAAAAATAGATCTACAGTAAAATTTTCCATTTCATTTGCACAATTTTTTAAACAAATAAAAATGGAATATTTTAGTCCAATGAAAAATTATGAATGAAACAATTATTTAAATGCTAAGCTTCACCTAACATTTGTTATAAAAGAAAGTTATACAGCCTTGTGACAGATGGTTATTACTGCCAGCAACCCAAAAAGGAATAGTAATTTATACACGTGGTTGAAAGAGTTTAGTTATTTTCATGGTCAAACTATAACTTCTCATTTATTTGAAAGTTATGCGAGTTACATATAACATTTTTCAATAACAACTTACATCTCATGTGTGTGAAACTAGCAAGTGTTAATGTTTTCCAATTTTATGTTCAGTGAGCACCTTATTATATGATACATAATATCTATATTTTTAATTCAATACTACAAAATAATGTTCTTTTGAAATCCTTCATGTTGATCAACTGTATTTACCAGAATTTAAATTTTGCATGCATTTGCTTTTTGACGTTCTCAATGAAAAGAGAAATTACACTACCACTTAATTACTGTGAATCGCATTGCCACTCAAACACTTACTTGTGGAGGTGAACACAAGACTGCTTTACACCACTTTGGATGTCCACTTTCACACACACACAAGGTGCAAGTATCAGGACCAGGAACATAATGTAAGCCTGGAGCAATTGTTCGTCCATGGAGATCAGTACATTCCCCAGCAGCAAACGTCGCTAAAATATAAATTTAATTATTTTAACACTAGTGCCAAACCATTAAAGTAAAACTAAAGAGTATTTTCTTCATGTCACTAAAAACTCGAAGTAAAAGGCTAATGTAAACACAAACTAGATCACACCTTTAAAAGACTTTTACATTTTGTTATTTACCTGAAATAGTTAATGAATAAGTCACACCAAACACTAATATTTTGCTCTTCATTTTCAATTTTCATTACATTCCATGTTTTAGTAATTAAATTCATTCTCCTCTGAATGCACAAACAATTTAATAGAAACAAATAGTCTTCTTGTGGCCCAGGAAGTTCATAATGATCGATTAGTAAACACGATAGGGTATGCAGAAACCCCAATGTCCTGTCTTTCACCGTCAGGTCTAGAATTAAAACACCTGAACAGAAACGTCAAGTCTTCATACTTCTGTTATGCAAGTGATGGGTAAATGTCTCGCCATTTCACTACCACAATCCATACTAAACATACGTATGTCTACAAATTTTCCAGCCTTCAGACAATGTCCATCGAATTCTCTTCTCTCTCATTTTAACACGAGAGAAGATAACTTAATATCACGATATTCTATTCATTAAAACTTTTATGAACGCCACACTTTTCTTCTCACATCACTCTCTACCTCAAATCAAATAGTTCACCATTTACACTTCTCATCCATGTATTGTATGGCCCATATTCCTTCAGGAAATGATGGGATATGCTGATGCTATCTACCGGTACATTTTGGAACTAGCATTAAATGACCCCGACCAGGTGGCCGTCCCGTTACATGTAGCTGTATCGTCTTCCTTTCCAGTCTGACATGAAGGAACCAGTTTTTTTAAGTTTACCAATAAAATGTAAAAGAAATCACACGTTCGCTCGCGATGTCATTATGAAGCCATCAATATGAACGTAATGAAATCTGTAGAGTTCATTTATTTGTGTAATACATCTTGGCCAGATTATTGTTTTATCTGACATTTCACTTTATTTTTTGTGTGATTCGTAAAAGCAACCCAAATATTTCGAAATTAATTCTGACTTAAAATATCAGAAGGAGCATTGGTACTTATAAGGTCAAAACGAGACTTCGCTCTGCAGGTGCAATATACTAAATCAAAACACCAGAGGCATAAGTATAAGTCAGTCACCAGAGAGTATAAGTCAACGCTACGCATGGTGTCTACGCTATGGAAGACATGGCAAATGCCATGGGCGCCACTCACAAGAAGCGCTATTTAAAGTATACCCGCTAAGACAAATACAAGCTTCATTTGAAGTACCCTGAGAGAAACGCAAATTCTGTGCTTGCCATGGGCGCCTGAATACGTACGCCACTGCAAATCACGTTCAATAGAACGTCGATAACATGGAATATTTAGGATTGGATTCCTTCCTGATTGAATTTTCGAAATGAATCGATACAAGGGCCGATATACATCTTCAATAAAAATAAATTGTGAAAACTGTTTCTAATTCACTCTGATGATTGCAGAAACGGAGCGGAGGAATGAATAAATCATTATTGAGGAGGTGTCGAAGCTTTTAAACAAGTACGTAGTTTCTTAAAAAATCTTTCATTCACTTTACACTTCATGCGATTTTTTTCGTGAGAATTGAATCTAGATTATCAATGGTCTACATTGCTGATGTTTGAATTATTGACGCTCTTTCTGTATTACGTTCATCGTGATGTAAAGAGCTTCATGAGAGCAATGGCATCAGTGATAACTGAATCAAGAAAGCCAGCTCGGCGCCAGAGGACAAATCCCCCCCCCCCCCCGCACGACCTGTGCGATCCGCCGAGCGCAGTGCTTTGACGTTACGTGTACGTAAAGTTGTCCATGCGAAAATACAGGCTCGGGGAAGCACAATCCTACTCTTTGGAATATTGTTTAACTTTACCAGGAAAATCCGGCAGACGTTGTTGTGCTCTTCGCCTCTCACTTTCCCCTCCCATCTCCCTTCCTCGCTGTCCCTCCCTCACCCTGTCCCCAGAGGCGTATCTAGGTATTCAGGCGCCCATGGCAAGTATAGAATTTGCGTCCCTGTCAGGATGCTTCAAACTAGGGTTGTTGATAATTGTTTTAACGAGTACATACTAGCGTAAATAAGATTCTGATTATTTTCAAAAAGTTTTATAAACAATTTCTCTCCCAAAACATGACTGATTTTTAATTTAATTTTAGGAGTTGAGAGAACAGAGAATTAGTTTCGTTTGCTTCTGCGGTGATAAGCGGGCCATATTGATATGAAGAGAGGGAACACCCAGTTTTCTGAGGTGAAAATGAACGGTAATAAAAAATTAAAATTCATTTAAATATGCGAAAGTGGGCGCGCCCATCACCCGTTTGTGTATGTGAAGATGAGCGGTAAAAAATTGTTTTTGCGGTAATAAATTAGTAATAAAATAGTTAAAAATTCAGGTTTCTAGTTTGGTTTGATTCTGCCATGGTGAGCGAGTCCTTTCCAACAGTAGGTTTTTGCCTGACCTGTGGTATTCCTCGCCTGGATTACGAAGACGACACGCCGCGACGATAAGCCTCAACCTGTCAACAGCGCAGCTGCCGGAGGAATGGGTGCAATTGCCTACAAATTACTGGTCGGAGACGAGCCTGAAACATCCCTTTTATGTTACCTTTCAGAGCTCATGTTCGGTGTGTTGGATGAGAGATTTCGGTGCGTAGTCAATTGCGTATTCGATCAGATAATACTACACTTTGGGAAATTCGGTAAAGTATTTGCTTTTCCGTTAAACATATTAAAAAAAATTGGCAATTAAAATGTGATCAACAGAGTCGTATTTTACCAGCATTGGGGGCCCTTGGACCTAGATTAATTTGGGGAGCCCTATTCTTACTTTTGCCGATCCCCCCACTATTTCGGTCCTGAAATATAAAAAAATCCTATCAATTCACATTGTATTTTATATTTGTTTAATATTTTGAAAGTATATCTTAGTGTCTCAATTTAAGATTATTCAAACAAAAAATTTCAACATATATGTAAGAATAACAGACTTATAATTACATTAAAAAGACTACAAATTAAATACTTTAATTTTTTATTGAATTGCACAATATAAAATTAAAAAAGATCAACCAGCAACATTTCATATATTATCCAACGATGCGTGACACATCACTCCGTTATACCATGCAGTTTTTTGCGTATAGTTTAATCATACATCACATTTTATGTTATTTAATTTTTGAACTCTAAGTGTTAAATATTTTTAAGAACTATCTGAGGCCCTTGAACGTTGGGACCTTGGGCCCGGATCCTTCGGACTCGTGCGTTAACACGGCACTGGTGGTCATTCTTGAAAATTACTTGGTTTATATTAAATTAACATCAACTGCCCTTTTAGAACATTTTAGTCACTATAAGATGCTAAAAATAGATCAGTAGATTTTTTTTCATGGTTAGTAAAGATCTGCAATTCATTTTCACTAACATCCTAAAGGAACTAAATAGACTTTTGTCCTAAAATCCGAGTCTAATTATCAGTAATGTTTTGGAGAACTTCAAGGATTTTGTCGAAGATGTTTCACAGCTTCTACCAGTGCTGATGTCTGTGTCTGATAAAGATTCGACATAAGAACCACAGGCATGGCATTTTACTTTCCCGTATACGTACGTATATACGGTACTGGAAAAGTTTTGTAATGCTGTGCGCGAAAACGGCAGATTTTCGTCAGAAAAAAATTCATTACCGTGCCCTGAAAACGAAAAAGTGGATAAATCCAGTTGCTAAATTAAGAAAAAAATCCCCTAACACATAGTGCAGTCTGAATCCCTGTTTTGTGGGTCCTTGATACCGGAAAACCAATTGAAAGCAAAACGTTTGTCCGTCCGCCCGTCTGTCTGTGAACAACACGCGACTAAACCGTTCAGGCGATTTTCCCCTTGAATTTGAAACCGATATTTTAATTTTGAGGGGATACTTTTCATGAAGCCCCTGGGACATTTTCAAAATTTTCAAAAAAATGACGCCAACAATTGACTAAATTTTGTTGTTTGATAGTCTGAAGGTTATGTAAGAAAATGGCGCAGGCCTAATTTTGATTGAAAACTCTGTTTTTTCGAAAATTGAAAAAAATTAAAAAAATTTCGGCGTTTTCCGACAACTACAATTATGAAGATACATTTTTTAATAAAATGTGTTCATAAAAAACATCTTCAAATAATGTCATATTCAATTTTTAAAAAACATGAGTATTTTTGTGAAATTTTGTGTCAAACAGGCAATTTTATTTTCCAATTTTTTTAAAGAAAATTGTCATTAGGACGAGGCTTTACTGCTTTTTAATATTCTTAAAATAATATTTTTGTTATACTATTGCGAAACCGGCAAGTTAAGAAAATGTCAAAAATATATACTTCGGGCGGCGATAGATGGCAGCTGGCAAGAGTATGTGGCAAGTCCGAATAGCTAGCCGAGATTAAAGGAAATAGAAAACTAATACGGGAAAGTCTGTGCTATTCGGTCGCACTACTAGTTTCTACTGTTCCCAGCGTGTTGTAGATACTGAAAAGAGGTTCGAAGAGTTCATGTTCAAGAGGTCCGAAAAATGGGGTCATTAATAATTCTAGTTTTGCTGCGTGTACACCAACCAAGTTAGTGGAGTGATTATCACAGTTGATGAACATGGCTAGATTGTTTAAAACGTTTATTTTATTTTATCTTTTGTGTAAAGTTTAATTTCTTTATTGAAAAATAATTCAACTTTTTTCCGAGAATGACGAAAGCTAAATAGCGCCCCTTGAGAGTGGCGCCCATGGCTCGTGCCATGTCTGCCATACCCTAGATACGCCTCTGCCTGTCCCTGTCTGGCTGTGTGTCTCTGCCTGCCGCTCTCTGTACCTCTCACTCACATTTCCTTGCAGATTTTGCACCTCTCTGAGCAGGTGAGGAATATCGGGAAGCGCCGAACCAGCAAAAATGTAATCGAATGTTCAAGAAGGAGTTCATTCCGTAGATTACGGTGTGAGAAACGTTTCTTTGAGGCCTTCAACCTCAAATTGTAGTTTTTGAGACTCTAGAACGACTCGTTTAGGAGTTATTTAACGATATAGAGTCAAAAGGCTGCCGAGTGTGTTGTAGGTTGCATTTGACGTGAATACTTAATTTCGTTCTACAGCGCCATGTAGTGGAGTTACAACAGGATTAACAACACATAAACCTTCTGAGTGAAAAACACGTAGAATTCCCAACTTTCATGGAGATCGGTCTAACGATGTCGGAGTTTAGGTGATTATTTGTTTAAAAATGTATGAATGTAACTTCCAATGAACTTCTAGAATATCAAACAAAAATAATAATAATAATACAATTTATGTTGGAAACAAATTTTCAATTAAGATTTATTCAGCATTATAGAGAGATGTTCTTGGAACAATTCATACTTCTTTAAAAACAACATTTGAATAAATTATTTAATCTTTCTCGAGAGGTTGCTTTTCGCTTCCTTTGATTGTCACAAAAATATTAGAAAAGGTTTTTACTCTTGAGAAAGCCAAGTAATGTAGTGCGAAAATACCAAATAATGTAGTACAACCCTACTCTTTGCAATATTATTTAACTTTCCTTGATTTGTTATGTGGAATAGAGGCGGTTTTGGAGAGGCAGGGTGCCAGCTTGCTGAGGTGCGCAAATTGGAAAATTATTTCTATACTAAAAAGTATTGGATTATTTTCTGCGTTCTAATGTACCTCAAGAAAAGCAATTCCCGGCCAAAAAATAATCAATTTAATATTTTCACCTTTGAGTACTAAATACCATTTGTTACAATAGAAACAATTTAGCACTTCGGTACATGGAAATATTGCTCAAACGATGTTTAGGTAACGAACCGACACCTTGAGTTTAATATCAAACGGTGTATTATTTACAATATGAGTTTGTAGCTGGGAGTTGATGTACATGCTTACAGATACCGCCAACATTTAAATCGTGCCTTTGGATTACGATCGTTGGCAGGGTCGAGTGGCTTATACTTGGTTTTTTATTTCTTGGCGTGTGGGGTCTTGTCTTCGCGATGGAATATCACACGGCATTTCGTAACTTTCTGCGTCGTGTCGTTAGAAGTCACAAGATCGCCAGCACTGCTCGATACAGTCCCGATGAGGCGACTCCTAGCGGCACACCAAGCAATAAAAACCCAAGTATACTCTTTCTATAATTTTAGTGGATTTTAAAATAAATTCACGTAGTATTGTAGGCTAGCTCGTTTTGATTTTTGTTTTTCATTTATATAAAGATAATTTACTTTATATAAAAATTCAAAAACATCCAAAAAGATTTCGGAGAGTCAAATGTATTACATTCAAAACTTTTATTTGTGCCAACGTTTCGAATGGTTGATGCACCTTCATCTTCAGGCCAATACACATATATACGAATAACTAAAATTCTAAAAAGTACACAGAAGAAATAGAGAACAAAAAGGAAATACCTGTACACATTTTTTAAGAAATAACAAATTATAATTGAAAAATATTAAATAAAACAAGAACGGTACTCACACTAAAAATAATTTTACCATTGGTTTTGGACTATTTCAGAATCTCAGACCTTAAATAACTTGATATATAAATTTATGACGAACGTTCAGGTCTGAGATTCATTCTGAACGTTCAGTCTGAAAACCGCACAGCCGATTTTCTCCAAAATTGATACTCCCCGATCGATCTGGCTGATCTCGTAGACCCTTTGAATTTGAAACCGATATTTTAATTTTACATGAAGCCCCCCGGACATTTTCCAAATTTCCTCAAAACCGGCTCCAATTCTTTTCTTTAAACTTCTTGTAAGAATATAGTAAAATACACTTATTAAGGTGGCATAGGTCCTATTTTCAAGGTTAACTCTGAATTTTCGAAAATTGCGAAAGTTTGAATTTTGTTCGGCGTCTTCCTCCAAATACAAAATTGCAGATAGAGATTTTTCCTCCAAATAAAATTAGTTCTTCATAGTGAGTTCTTTTTCGAAGGTCAAGTACATTTTTTGGAAATTTTTTGTAGTTTGTGCACAATATTGTGTGCAATATGTGCAATTAAAAAAAAGATTTACTCAAAAACGGCTCCAAATGTTTTTCTTTGAACTCTTAGTAGGGGTAGGGGTAGTGATAAATGTACTCTATTAGATGACATAAACGCCATATTGCCCTATTTTGTTTTTTTCAAAAATTGCAAAAATAATTTTTTTACTTGCTTCTCACGTCGTTAATATTTACATTAACGGCAATTTGTTGACATTATTATATTAATGAGTACATATGCTTTAAATAATTTTAAGTAAAGTTTCAAGAGAACTCAACCGTTATCTGCGAAAACTAGCTCAAACTTCCTCATTTTCAGAAACGCTCAAACGCCATTTTCTCAAAAATGTCTCCAAATTTGTTCTTCAAACTTATCGAACGGATAGCGCTAATTACTTTCTTTAATATGACAAAGTTCAACGTATTGTTTTGTTTTTTGGAAAAATTACACAAATGTAATTGTTTTGAAAGATCTCTCACACCTTTAATATGCACATTACCAGCCATTGGTAAACACTATTGTATTTGTAAGTTAAAATGCTTCAAATGACTTCAAATGAAGACTTTCAAAAACTCAAAAATTTTCTGTGAAAAAGAGCTTCAAATTTCGCATTTTTAGTTGGGCTTTAAAACGGTTTCAAATTTGTCAAAGAAAATTGCCATTTAGGTCGATGTTTTAGTATTATTTAATATTCTAAAATTGATATTTCGTTCTACAACTAGAAAAGCGAAAAATTAAGAAAATGTCAAAAAAAAGTTAGTGTGGGAGACGATGGATGGCAGCTGGCAAGAGAATATGGCACGTATGAATAGCTAGCCGAGACCGAAGGAAATAGACGGGAAAGTCTGTGGCATTCTGTAGCACCACTAGTTATGAAAGGTCTCTCAAATCTTTAATATGCGCATTACCAACAATTTGTAAACATTACTATATTTGTGAGTGTAAATGACGTCAAATAAAGTTTTTTGAAAACTCAAATATTTTCTGTGGAAAAGAGCTTCAAATTTCTCATTTTTAGTAGCGCGTAAACGCAACTTTCTCAAAAACGGTTCCAAATTTTTCAAAGAAAATTGCCATTAAGGACGAAGTGTTACTGTTAATTAATATTGTAATTAATAGTTATTCTAAAATTAATATTTCCGTTATATTAAGAAACCGAAAAATTATGTGTCAAAATGTCAAAAATATACTTTGGGCGGTGATAGTTGGCAGCTGGCATGAGTATGTGGCAATTCAAAATAACAAGCCCAGATCCAAGGAAATAGAAAACTTATACGGGAAAGTCTGTGCCATTTTGTAGCACCACAAAATTTTTCAGATATTACTTAGAAACTAGTTTTTTCAAAAAGTGTACACGATCTTTTTTAAAGAGCTAATTTTGTCCAACATAGCTTGTCTGAGGCAAAAATCTCTTTTTACTTTCTCGCCTTACGAATACTTTGTAAGAAAAGAAAGTTATGTAATCGTGCGTCGGAAAACGGGGAATTTTCGCCAGAAAATCTCTTATAGCAGGGGTCTGGTGACAAAAAAGTGGATAAAACCTGTTGCTAAATTTAAAAAAAATCCTCTATCTCGTGGTGTAGTCAAAATCCATGATTTGTTGCTTCTTCATACTGCAAAATCGATTGACGGCAAAACGTCCGTCTGTCCGTCTGTGGTCAACGCTAGCGCCTAAACCGTTCGACCGATTTTCTTCAAAATTGATATTCCCCGATCGTTTTTACTCGTCTCAAGGCCTCTTGAATTTAAAACCGGTATTTTAGTATTTAAGGGTACTTTACATGAAGCCCATTTTGAAATTTTCTAAGTTAAAAGAAAATGGCTTCAAATTTTTTGATTATATTTTGTTGTTGAATAGTGCGAAGAACGTTGAAGGGAATGACGTAGGTATCATTTTCGTTGATAGGCCCAATTTTTCGAAAATTGCAAAAAACTGTTTAAAATTGCAAAAGTGAAGATTGAGATTTTCGCTTCAGACAAAGTCGGTTGTACAAAATTAGCACTTCAAATATGGTCAGTACCATTTTTTGGAAAAACGGGTAGTTTTGCGTAAATTGCGATTCAAATTTACAAAAAAAAATTTTCCTCAAAAGCCGCTCCAAATTTTTTGTTTAAATTTTCTGCACGTGTGTAATAAGGGACGGTAAATATATAAATAAACTAGTGGTGCTATAGAATGGCACATACTTTCTCGCAGTAGTTATTTTCCAAATGCCGATCGTCGGATAAATTATGAGGAGTAAACCGTTCACCCCCTCCTTTCTTGGTCATGTTTTTTGAAAGACATGTTTTTCGCATGTTGACAATTACCGGCTTCCTAATGATAGAACTGATACAATTATGTTTTGACTAAAATATAAGCAGATGGTCCGCATGTGGGTTCCGTAGCGCGATTGGGTAAGGCACCTTCGGGTTGAGATCTTTAATAGGGAAGGTGCCAAGTTCGATCCCCCGAGGGGGATTTTAATTTGATGAAAGTGATGTTGCAGGAAAAAACATTGAAGAGTGTAGATACTTTATTGAAAATCATTTGAAGTACTTCTACTCACGAATAGAATCAATGCAGATAAATAGACAGAACGTGTCTGTGTTATTCCTAACTGCGTCTTTTAAACAATTTTTCAACTCCGTTATTCGATTTCTGAAGCGTACAACATGTCAAATCAATCGTTGTCTAGTATATATCTGTATGATCCAATTTAATTAAAAATGAGTATTTTAACGTTAAATTGTAATACAATATAACCAGAAGGTATGCGATGAACTTACAATCCCTAACCATTCCGAAATTATTTTTACTTTCTAGCCTTACGAATACTTCGTAAAGCGGTTCACCGCCACCTTTCTTTGTGATGTTTGAAAGACATGTTTTTCGCATGTTGACAATTACCGGCTCCTAATGATAAAACCGATACAATGACGTTTTGACTAAAATATAAGTAATTACGATAAATGTACTGGAAATGTCTGTATATATTTGTTCAAAATTTTTACTTTTAAAAATTTTGTACTTCTCTTCTTGGATTTGTAAAGCGTATGTCAATTGTTGCGTGTATCAATTGTTTCTTAATCATGCATTTACCATTTTATAGCTCGGTTCTATTCTTTCATGGCTCTGTTCGACACAGGCTGTGTTGGTGTGGCGTTGTAGTGTAAGTGCCGGTTCGTTGACTTGAGATTCGGATGTCGGGTCTCGGTACGGAAAACGTTTGCGGGTATAATACACTTTTGCTGGTTAATGAAGTATTGGAATAGCAATAAGGACCGTATAGAAGCAGAGCGAGAAAGTATGTGCGTTGGAAGCACCACTAGTTTCAATTTTGTAGTTATAAATTTATTTTTAAATTTTCGAAATATCAGGGTTTTCAACGAACATGAAACCTGCACCATTCTCTTAATCGTCCTCCCCACTATTCAAAACAAAATTTAATCACAAAATTTTGAACCATTTTGTTGAAACTTTTCAAAATGTTCGAGGGGCTTGATGTAAAGAACTCCCCCCCAAAAAATTGAAATATGAGTTTTAAATTCCAGGGGCCGCGACATCAGCCTCTGGCTGATGAAATGGCTACTTCTGATTACAATACTTTCTCTTGCTACATTAGTAAGTGCGAGGAAGTAAAAATTCACATACAGTACATGCGCATTATTTTACAAAACTTTGCCAGATGATTTTAAACGATGTGCCTTTTTACTTTCTCGCCTTACGAATACTTCGTAAGAAGAGAAAGTTATTAATCGTGCTCCGGAAAACGGCTAATTTTTGCCAGAAAAATTCTTATAGCTAGGGTGGTAGTATTAGCGAGGTTCTTTACAGCTGACGCCGCTTCTCGCATCCTAGTCGCCAGGTCCTTCGATCTTCCCAATCTTCCTTTCGAAGATCTCGTTCCTTCATTGCCTTTTCTGTCTCATTTTCCCATGTTTTTCTTGGTCTGCCACGTTTCCTGTTTCTTTGAGGTAACCATTTCAAAAGTTTCTTAGGCCTCCGACTTTCCGTCATCCTTTGGATATGACCTTACCACCTCAATCTTTTAGCATCAACTACATCAACACCATTATATCAATATTAATACCCCTTTGGTTTTTTATGTCAACATGGGGTACTTTATCCAGGAGTGCAAGGCCACAACAGCGTCTCCAATAGTTCATTTCTATTGATTTTAATTTTTGTTCTTCGCGCTGACTAAGAATCCAAACTTCTGAGCCATATGTACATACGCTTTCAACCAATGATTTGTATATTCTTATCTTTGTCTTACTTATTATTTTTTGGCTACACAAACATTACTCAACAGTCTTGTCACTACTCTTCCTTGAGAGATCCTATATTTTACTTCTGCACATCCACCTGCCTTTGATATATATATATATATATATATATATATATATATATATATATATATACATATATATATATATACATACACATACACACACACACCAAGGTACTTATAAGCTGTTGTATTTTTAAATTTTTAATACACCTGTTCCCAATTACTAAATTAGTTCCTTGTGATCCCGCAACAACATATTCAGTTTTCATTGGATTCATAGTTAACCCCAAGATGTATATTCTTCATTTAGCTTCCCTAGCATGTAATCTATATATTGTTCATCTACGGCAAGAATAAACTGGTAATCAGCGAAGTGAAGGGTAAAAATTGTACCACTGTTAACTTTTATCCCTATATTTCGACATTTACGTCTCCAATTTTCAACACCAGCGTTTAAATATATTTTGAAGAGAGTAGGTGCTATACAACATCCTTGTCTCAGACCTTTAGAGATGTCAACTGAATTCGTTACCTTTCTTCCAATTTTGATGCAGCTTGTCATATCATTATACAGGTTTTGAATTGCTGTTATTAATTGTATATTTATATTTTGATGTCTGAGAACTTTCCACAATTTTTCCAATGGAACATTGTCATAGGATTTTGTGAGATCTATAAAGACCATATGTGTCTCTAAATTATGTGCTAGCCTCTTATCTATTATTTGACGAAGGCAAAATATTCTATCAATGCAAGATCTTTCTGCCCGAAAACCATTTTGTTCTTCAACATCCTTGATTGCGTTTATTTATTTATTTATTTATTTATTTATTTACGTCAAAAACAGTTAAAAACTGCGTATGACGAGCTATGGGGAGAAGTGAATTTTGTGCACGTTTTCATAATTCTGTGGTCTCTATCCTAAACCATATTCTAGTCGAATTTTGAATACAGAAAAGAGAGTTTTTTTCGAGTTTTGTTGACAAAATATTCGCTCCTATATAATAAAATATATTTTCAAAGGTAAATTAGCTATAAATTTCTGCCCTGAACCCTCATGTTCTTCATGAAAGAATAATACTTTTTTGCCGCGATAATATGAAAAACGATAATTTGAATAACTATATTTCCCACTGAAATTCAGAAGACGTGCACAAATAATGAAGTTACATTTATGTCCAGAAGCAAAACAAGGGACCATCTCAGCATTTGCTCAAGGATCAGGGAAACTGGACGAAAAACCTGATCGAGATGCGTTTTCTATTACAATTATGTAATACAACAATGTAACAAATTACAATTATGTAATTTTTGAAAAAACAAAAAAATAACTCAAAATAAACTTTACGCTATACTAAAGAGTGTAATTAGCACTATCCGATACAAAAGTTTCAAGAAAAAAATTGCAGCCATATACGAGAAAATGGCGTTTGAGCATTTCTGAAAATGCCGAAATTTGAGCTACTTATCACAGAAAACGGTAGTGTTTTCGAGAAACTTTACTTGACATTATTTAAAACATATATACTCGTAAATATAATAATGTAAAAAAATCGCCGATAGTATAAATATTAACGACGTGAGAGACAAGTAAAAAAATATACATTTATGTAAATTTTAAAAAAACCAACCGATAGAACAAAATGGCTTTTATGTCATTGATATATTACATTTACCACTATCCCTTCCAAAAGTTTAAAGAAAAAATTTGGAGCCGTTTTTGAGAAAATCTTGTTTTTGTAATTTTTTAAAATTACACATATTGCACGCAATATTGCACGAAAACTACCAAAATTGTGAAAAACATTTACATGACCTTTATTAAAGAACGCAATATGCAGAACAAATTTTATTTGAAGAAAAAATCTCTATCTTTAATTTTGTAGTTGGGGAAAGACGCCGAAAAAAATTCAAACTTTCACAATTTTCGAAAATTCAGAGCTGTACGTGAAAATCGGACCTATGCCATGTTAAAAGTGTATTTTACTCTATTCATACAAGAAATTTAAAGAAAAAATTTGGAGCCGTTTTTGAGAAAATTTTGAAAACCCCCGGGGGGCTTCATATAAAGTACCCCCAAATTTTGAAGAATAATTTTCAAAATCTCAAAGCTTTGACTAGAATCAGATCGACCGGGGAATATTCATTTTGGAAGAAATCGAATGTATGGTTTAGGCGCTAGCAGTGTTCACAGACGGACAGACGGACGGACAGACGGACGTTTTCCTTTCAATTGGGTTTTCGGTATCAAGGACGTAGAAAACAGGGTTTCTGGCTACACCACGTGTTAGGGGATTTTTTTTCTTAATTTAGCAACTGGTTTTATCCACTTTTTCCTTTTCACGGCCCGGCAATGAATTTTTTTCCGCCGAAAATTGGCCATTTTTTCGCGCAGCATTACATAACTTTCCCTATACTACGTATATCACTCCGTGCATATGTATTTTGCATTTTTACAAATTCTAAAACGCCATTTTCTCTTGAACGGCACATCTTTTTTAAAAGAAAATTGCCATTTATGACTAGGGTTTATTGTTCTTTAATATTCTAAAATTAATGTTTCTGTTCTACCAATAGGAAACCGAAAAATTCAGAAAATTACAAAAAAATGTACTTTTGGAGGTGATAGATGAAAGAGTTTGTGGCAATTCCGAATAGCTAGCGAAGACCCAAGGAAATAGAAAACTAATACGGGAAAGTCTGTGCCATTCTGTAGCACTACTAGTTTCGCGCAGCATTACATAACTTTCCCTATACTACGTATATCACTCCGTGTATACGTACGTATACGGGAAAGTAAAAATCACTTTTACAACGTGTGTTATACACTTTTTGACTTACATTTTATTTTTATTCAAGAATACAAATCATTTAATTTGGTTGTATAATATTGATACATCAGGATCAGTAAAAGTTGATGCGGTCAAACTATAGTTTCTAGTTTTCTTCATTGTATTCACAGTTTTCTCAGAAGGCGTAACAACGGTATGACGAACATGGCACATGCCGTGGGCGCCACTTTCTTGGGGCGCTATTTGGAGTATTTGTATATCCCTGAAATAATTAACAATCATAATTATAAAGATCCTTTCTCAGTCGCAAATTCTAGGTTTGCCATGTGCGCCTGAATACCTCGATACGCCTGAACATTTAGGCATTGTCTGACTTTTAATACTAGTGCTAAAAATTGATTTTTTACCATGCCGAACATGTCCTAAAAGTAACAGCTTTTAACATTGGCTGCCTAAAAACTATTGGATTAAATTTATTTTTTCATTGAAAGAAAAATAACGTTATACCTTTTGTTGATATCAATTTAATACAAAACGTTTTGACAACAGAGACCGCATTGTTGCCTTAAACAACTTCCAAGCACTTGCAGACAATCGTAATCCAGGATCTGGGCATGTGTTCGTAACAGAGGTCTTTGGACGATTGGTTTCATGCAACATATCGTCGAAGCATATAAATTCACAACAAGACTGTCCTTTGCGAAATGATTTGCAATCCTGAAAAAACATAATCCATTATTATACAGTTTAACAAATGTCGAACACAATCATTAAACTATTAAATAGTACAATGATATACTATATTTGAAAGATATTCTATATTTGATATAGTATATTTGAAAGGTTTGATTGATTGGAAACAGATTTTATTTTACTTTCTACATTAATTGTAATGTACCAAATTTGTATATAAAGTCCGTCTAGAAAGTAAAACTATAGTTTTTTAAAAGGAATTACATATTGTTAATTTTATATCTAAAATGCTGAAAGAAAAAGTAATAAAAGTAAGAAAGATTGATCAAAGATATTCTTAAATCTGGTTTTAACTTCCTCTACCCGGCATAAGAGACGTACAAGTACAGGACAATTAACATTGAAGCAGCAGAAGGGAACGATCATGCATGCATCAAACTTTTTTTTTCTCTTCAATGGCAAATATTTTTCTTTTTTCGAAAAAATGGGATCCTTCCAAGCATTAATTGACTGTAGTATAAAATGCTTGACAGTGTCATTTGAAAATGTTCACCCACTTACAGTAATAGTATACATGTCGACTAAATCGATTGCACAATTAAAAAGATATGATTATTATGTGGATAAAAGAGGAATTCAGCATTTACAATCTAAGAACTATGAAAAACAATTTGTAGTGTATTAGCGCCATTTATTTTAATACTAAATGTAGATTTCCTTATCCAAAAATAAATTAAAAATTGCTAACTAAGAAAAATTTTAAAAGAAACTTTGACTTGTAAATTTACCCAAATTCCGAGTTTTGGCGCTTAAATGGATGAACCAGGATGAAGACATCCTGATACGCTTAAATACCAGTATTTTAAGCCTACGGTAATCGATGATGTACGATTTAAGATTCGTATAACCATTTTTTATTTAATGATTTAACACTAATCACAAACAACTGCAATATACGGAAAAACATTAATCGTGAAATACGATGGTACTTTTCCATCACATGCTATAGAAGAAAAGGATATAATGTCTTTGTCTTCCATTTATGACGCAAAGATTTTTTCTGTCCACCATGCCTTCATTCAGTTTATTGATATAAAATGATTCGATATCGAGTTAAATTTAACTGAACTTTCCGTGTGCGTTAAAAACAAATAGGCTTTTAATATGAACAATTTTAGAATCATTGTCATTGGTACCAAAAATTGTAGTGGAAGTATCAGGATTTTTGATAGTTGAAACTGGGTTACACATTTAATCATCTGATAAACACCTACTGAAAAATAAATTCGTCTTTAATTAACGTAAATGTATACTGTGGGAACCAAAAGCAGAAAATCATTCACACTCCTCAGAAGATAAAAACAATTAATTTCTTCAATACTTGGCTTTTTATTTCTTGGCGCTTGGGAGCCTGTCTTCAAAATGGAATATCTTTCACGTCTTTCTCGGTCGTGCCACTAGATTTCGCATGATCGAGACCGTATCAAGCAGTGCTGGCGACCACGCGAGTTCTAGCAGCACCGGTCGCTAGACGCGAAATGCCGTGAGATATTCCGTCATGAAAACAGACCCTCATGCGCCAAGAAATAAAAACTCTAGTATGGTATGCTTCTTTCGTATAATATATTCTTGTTTATTATATCGTATATTCTTTCGTAATAAAGAAGAGAAACTTAATGAAGAATTAAAATTAAGAACAATTGTGGCTAGGATCTCGGAGACTAAGAAAAAACTTAAAGGTAGAAAAGAACAAAATACTACATAATGATTTATAGCGGTATTCCACAAAATCGAAGAGTAGCAAGTGGAGTAGCAATTACGCCAAGTAATCAGTGTAAACACAAAATAGTAAGTTATTCATGCATAACTGAAAGAATTGTAAGTGTACGAATGAGTATTGAGAGAGGTCCCCTAATAGTGTTGCCATCTTCCCGGTTTTAGACCGGACAGTCCGGTTTTTGATCTTCATCTCCGGGCTCCGGTTTATGAAAAATTATCTCCGTTTCTTTTCATTTCCAAAATGTTTTTAGATTACAATAACTACTTTTTATACTACTTTTAGATACAATAAATACTTTTTTAACTTAAGATTTTTGGCTTTTTCTATTTCATTAGAATTCTGTCCTTTTCTTCTTTATTAGATAGAGAGCAGAACAAGAAAATTGGTCTTGCGATACCCGTCTCATCGCCACCCGCTGTCTCTTCTTTCTACACATATCAGACATAGACAGCATCAAGCGATAATGTGAGAAGCGCATTGCGCAATAGTTTCAAGAATAAACCCCCAGGAATACTTTTAGATATCTCCATTTTGAACAAGATTGAATTTTCGTACGTCTTCTCCTAGAAAATTATTTCTTGAAAACAGTATTACGAGTACAATAAAGGTACGTTTGTGATTCTTGAAAACTGCACTTATGCATTACTGGTGCGAAACCTAAGAAAACGGTTTTGAATGATTGAACACACACACAGATAAAGAAGGACGACGCGCTGACGTACGCGGACATCCTTAAAAGAATGAAAGTTGACCCTGAGCTCAAGTATCTGGGCAAGAATGTCACGCACATCCGGAAGACAGCTGGCGGCCATCTCCTGCAACTGAAGCTGTCTGCTGGAGGGCAAACAGCAGATTTTCAGTCCTCTGTAAAGAAGGTGTTTGGATCGAACGCCAATGTGAGAGCGCTCACTCACATCGTGACCATTGAGATGAAGGACCTGGATGAGGTCACAAGTACAGATACTAAAAATGCGAAATTTGAAGCTCTTTTTCACAGAACATTTTTAAGTTTTCAAGAAACTTCAATTGAAGTCATTTGAAGCACTTATATTCATGAATATAACAATGTTTACAAATTGCTGGTAATGTGCATTTTAAAGATTTGAGAAATCTTTCAAAAAACTACATTTGTGTAATTTCTGAAAAACAAAAAAAAAATCCAAAATGAACTTAACGTCATATTAAAGAGTGCAATTAGCACTGTCCGCTCCAAAGGTTTGAAGGAAAAAATGGAGTCATTTATGATAAAATGGCGTTTAAACGTTTCTGAAAATGCAGAATTTTTAGCTAGTTTTCACAGAAAACAGTTGAGTTGTTGAGAAACATTACTTGACATTATTTAAAGTTCATGTACTCATTAATATAATAACGTCAACAAATCAACGCTAATGTAAATATTAACAACGTGAGAGGCAAGTCAAAAACATTACTTTTTTCAATTTTTGAAAAAACAAAAGAATAGAGCAATATGGCGTTTATTTCATCTCATAGAGCAGATTCAGTACTATCCCTACCAAAAGTTTAAAGAAAAAAATGTTTGAGCCATTTTTGAGAAAATATTTTTGTAATTTTTTATAATTGCACATATTGCACGTAATATTATGCAAAAACTGCTAAACTTTTCCAAAAAATGTACATGACCTTAAAGAAAGAAATCACTTTGGAGAAGAAATTTAATTTGGAGGAAAAATCTGCGTCGGCAATTTTATAGTTGGAGGAAGATGCCGACAAAAATTCAAACTTTTGCAATCTCCAAAAACTCAGAGATTTTAACCGGCATGAAACCTACGCCATTCTCTTAAATGACCTTCATACTATCCAACAACAAAATTTAGCCAAAATTGTTGTCGCTATTTCTTTGAAAATTTTGAAAATGTCCCGGGCCTTCATTTAAAGTACCCTCCAAAATTAACATATCGGTTTTAAATTCAAGGGGCCACGAGATCATTCAAATCGATTGCAGAGTATCAATTTTGGAGAAAATAGGCTGAACGGTTTAGTCGCTAGAGTTGTTCAAGGACAGACAGACGGACGGACAGACGTTTTGTTTCAATTGGTTTTTCGGTATCAAGGACCCACAAAATAGGGATTCTGGCTGCACCACGTGTTAGGAGATTTTTTTCTTAATTTAGCAATTGGATTGACCCCACTTTTTCGTTATCTAGGGTCCTGTAATAAGAGTTTTTCTGCCGAAAATCTGACTTTTTTCGTGCTGCATTACATAACTTTCCCTATACTATATGTAGTACGTACGTATGTATAGTATACGGGAAAGTAAAAATTGGAACCGTTTTTGAGAAAAATTCGAAAATGTCGGGGGGGGGGGCTTCACGTAAAGTACCCCCCAAATTAAAATATTGGTTTTAAATTCAAGGGGCGACGAGATCAGCCAGATCGATCGCGGAGTATCAATTTTGGAGAACATCGGTTGTGCGGTTTAGTTGCTAGCGGTGTTTACGGACCGACGGACTCACAGACAGACTGGCGGACAGACGTTTTGCTTTCATTTGGTTTTTCGGTATCAATGACCCACAAAACAGGGATTCTGGCTGCACCACGTGTTAGGAGATTTTTTTTCTTAATTTAGCAACTGGATTTTTCCACTTTTTACTTTTCCGTATATGTAGTAAGTATATACGGAGTAATATATGTAGTATAGAGAAAGTTATGTAATGCTGCGCGAAAAAATGGCGAATTTTCGGCAGAAAAAATTCGTTGCCTGGGCCGTGATAGCGACCTAGTGATGCTACACAATGGCACTGACTTTGCCGTATTATTTTTCTAATTTCTTTGGTCATCACTAGCTATATGGAGTTTATGGAGTTGCCGTACTCTCTTGCTGGCTGCCATCTATCGCCGCCCAAAGTTCATTTCTTTAACATTTTCTTAATTTTTAGGTTTCATTATAAAACAGAAATCATTTTTTAAGAATATTAAACAACAGTAAAACCACGTTCTGAATGGCAATTTTCTTTGAAAAATTTGGAGCCGTTTTTAAGAAAATGGCTTATAAGCGCTATTGTAAAAGCGAAATTTGAAGATTTTTTTCCAGACAATTTTTGTTTTCGAAAAACATCATTAGAACTCTTTTGAAGATCAACTCACAAATGCAATGTTGTTTACAAATTGCTGGAAATGTGCACATAAACGGTGTTCGAGCATATAAACGCGAACAAATGATCACATTAACGAGATCTTTCAAAAAATTACATTTGTGTAATATTTGGAAAAAAAAGACCCCAAATTGAGATTTACGTCGTATTAAAGAGTGCAAATAGCACTATCCGTTTGAAAAGTTTGAAGAAAAAATTTGTAAGCATTTTTTAAAAAATGGCGATTGAGCGTTTCTGAAAATGTGAAATTTTGAGCTACTTTTCACACAAAACGGTTGAGTTTTCGAGAAACTTTACTTGGCACTATTTAGAGCACATGTACTTAATATAATAATGTGAACAAATCGCCACTAATGTATTATAACCCAAGGGTTATCAGTCAACAATTAAACAAAAAGCAAGAATGAAAACATTCGAAATTGGCGCGCGCCGACGGGAGGTATCTCACCGCAAAACGTGAACGATTCGGTCTGAGGCAGTGAACTTGGAGTTGAAAGGGAGAAAGCGCCCAGACATGGCGGAGATCAGATGGTAGAGCGATGTAATGGATGAAATCAGTTGAAGTGTGGTGTGAAAAGAGTAGAAGAATCGTGTGAGCAGACGCTTGAGTGATACATGTGACTGTGGTAAAACGGATTTAAGAAGATGCGTGTATAATATGAAAGAACAGAGATGCTACAGATAATGTCGGCTGTAAGTGGTAGACACGTGGACATGGACGAGTGCAGCAACTAATAGAGACGTTAAGTAGACGTAGGATAGCAATAATTGTGATTGTGATGACTGTACAGTAACATCAAAGTTACAACCTGGGAAAAAGGGGGCGGAAAGTGGATAACTGAGACGTACTTTTGTATTTACACGAGCAAGTGCAGTAACCAGGCGTCATTCACACGCTGGTGAGTTGTACTGAGAAAGATTAATCGTGAAACTAATGCTCCCGTTGCGTGAGAGACACGAGTGTTCGAACTCTCGTGTCTCTCACGCAACGGGAGCATTAGTTTAACAATTAATCTTTCTCTGTACAACTCACCAGCGTGTGAATGACGCCTGGTTTCTGCACGAAATTCATTCGGCATACTCGAGTATGCCGAATGAATTTCGTCCGCGACTACTGTGAAGAACGAAGATTTGGGTAACGGCGTGGCGTGTTCGCGAGCATTGCTGGCGAAGGCGGCGGGCGCCGGTGACGACACGACGGCGGCGGCGACGCGCCCGACCGAGCAGACCCGAGCAATCCCGAGGATAGGGCGCCGAGGTGGAGGCACGCGTCGGAGCTACAAGAGGCATATATCATATAAGTATCTGATATTCAGCAACCAGGGTAATCAGAGTATGGGTTTCAGGGGAGGGGACTATGGTGTAACAGTAGCGAACCATTGAACGATGTAATTTATAAGAGATTGATATAGGGAATACAGATCACATGGCAGCAAGTATAATTAATAAAGAGTAACAAATTGCATGTTTTGTATACGAATTCATGTTGGTGTTTGCTAATAATAAAGAAACGGTAAATTACATTAGGGATTGTGAAACTTTGGAGTTATGGTTCATAAATAATAAAGGGAATGATATTTCCATGAAATATTCCAGATATGTTGTCAAATGCCTTATCAGGGCGATCCCCCTAAAACCAATCCTGGTCTTAAACAAATTTCATTGTATGTGTAGATTACAGGTTACCTGCTTGGCAGACCAGAAAGGTACAGTGCGGTCGCAGTATATATTAACGACGAGAAAGAGATGTCAAAAAATTACATTTTTGTATTTTTTGAAAAAAGAAAATAGAGCAGTATGGCGTTTATGTTATTTCATAGAGTAAATTAGGTACCATCCTTATCAATAGTTCAAAGAAAAAAATTGGAGTTCTTTTTGAGAAAATTTGGTTTTTTAAAAGTTTTTAAATTGTATGTATTGCACGCAATGTTTCGCGAAAACTACTGGAATTTTCAAAAAGATGTACATGGCCATAATGAGGAAAATCACTATAGAGAACAAGCATTATTTGAAAAAATCTCTACTTTTAATTTTGTAGTTGTTGGAACAGGTCGAAAAATTCAATTTTTTTTTCAATTTTCGAAAATCCAGAGCTAACCGTGAAATCAGGACCTACGCCACCATTATAAATGTATTTTACTTTGGAGCCGTATTTGAGAAAATTTTGAAAATGTCCGCGGGGCTTCATGTAAAGTTCCTACAAATTTTTCGGAATTTTTTTGAAAATCTTAAAGCTTCGAGTCGAGCCAAATCGACAGGAGTTTCTTCAATTTGAAAATCATCCTAAGTATGGTTTAGGCGCTAGTAGTGTTCACAGACGGACGGACAGACGGACGTTTTGCTTTCAATTGTTTTTTCGGTATCATAGACCCACAAAAGAGCGATTCTGGCTACACCACGTGTTAGGGTATTTTTTTCTTAATTTAGCAACTGGTTTTATCCACGTTTTCGTGATCAGGGCCCGGGAATGATTTTTTCTGCTGAAAAACCACCGCAGCATTGCATAACTTTCCCTGTACTACGTATATTACTCTGTACGCCAGCCGCGAAGATGGGGGCATAGGTCTGCTTTGAATGAACGCAGAGGCTGATTTCTGGGCCACAGATTCGGCATTCAATATTTTAACCAGTGCAGACCCGCACATTAAGACCGCAGCAAACGCCGATCCGCAAGAGGAGGCAGCATACTGCCTTGAGGATATCCCCTCCCCCGAGACCACTAAGAGATATTTAAATGGTGCGGCAGTCACTCGCAAGCTAGGGCCATCCACATTCTGGGCAAGAGCTAGGGCGGCAGCGAGTAGGCTTAGAATAACATGGGAGATAGAAGATAGGAAAGGTGAAATTACCCCATCTATCTGCCTCCCCCTTCCTTCCCCCTATCGGCGCATATGGAGAAGGAGGGGGTCACTGTGGACGACGAGGATGCTCCACAACAATCCGGAGCCAACGCCCCGGAGCAGACCGAGCAGAGGGGCACCCAGCCCCCTGGCAGGAGACCCCTGGCTACCTCCCAGGGGTGGACCGTTACGGAGGAGGAGCAACGCGACACCGCAACGGGAGCGGAGGATCAAGACATCATCTCCCTGGGGCCGAGAGACCGCTCCTCCTTGGTGAGGCGCTTACGAGAAAGTTTCCAGAGGGAGCACTCGCTGAGGTGGCAGGGACAGTCGACCCAGTACACTGTCGCGCTGCAAGGAGTAGTGAAAGATTTCACGTACTTTCTGAGAACGGGAACCAACATGAGGATACCTGTATATAAGTCCCTGTTCTCAGCCAGACTGAACTCCTCCCCGGCCCTTAACCACTGCCCCGGGGCACAGTGTAACTTATGCCGGAGGAAATGCGTGCACCCAAACGGCCACCAGGCAGTAGAAACCATTGCACACGCGCTCACGGAGTGCCTCTCCCACTCTCTGGAGTGGCAACAGCGCCATAATTCAGTAGTCAATTCCTACAATCGGCTGCTGTGGAGGATGGGTGGCGGGATCTCTGTGAGAACCAGACAGTTGTGGGGCCAAATCGTCCAGATCTGGTGCTCTCGCGGGGGCAGAAAGCTCTAATAGTGGATGTGGCGGTCAGGGCTGCAACGAGAAGAAAATTGCAAAACGGGGGAGAAATACAACCATGAGCGTGCCTTCCTACTCTCCGCAGGCTATACCACGGCTAAGTTACCTCTGGTGGTTGGAGGCTTAGAAGCGGCGCTCTCCAGTGACAACTGGCCGAAGCTGACTTCTCCGGGAAAAAATCATTGCCGAGGCCATCTCTGGAAGCGCCACGTGCTACTACGCTCATGTCAACAGAGCTGAACTGGCTCCGCGCAGTACCTCCCTGCAATACGCCGGAGGCAAAGTGGTGCAGCGCCCCTCCCCTCAACAGCTACAAGCGTCGATTGTGAGGACACCATCACCAGCTGCCCAGGCTCACGACCAGAGCCGACCCATTCTCCGGCGGTTAGGATGACATGAAGACACTTGAGTGAGCGGAGTGAAGTTCCCTGATGATTCCCTGTGCCGCATAAAGAATAAAAATAAAAGTGCAAGTGAAAGTGGAGTGAAAGTGTGGTCATCCCTCCAATAGCGCCAGAACCCAAAAAGTGCTCTCAAAGTTTTGTGTTATGTGTCATAAAGAATGTTATTGCGTTTACTACCAAGTGCCTGCATTCACGCTTGTTTTGTATTGTCATAAATTGACCTGTACCTTGTAATTGTAAAAGTGCGATATCTTAGTATATAAATGTGTTTTATCTTGTGTGCATGTGTTATATTTTAGTAAGTAAACTTGTAAATTGTTAATATTAGTATACAGTTTGATATTGTCTTGTATAGGTAGTGTAATGAAATATCTTGTGTCTTGTACCTACAATTGTGTTATAACTTGTTATAGTGTTATGTCTTGTTTCTTCCTATCTCTTGTATTATATCTTGTTACGTTGTTTGAATTTGTCTTGCAGGGTAGTGTTATGAAATATCCTGTGTCTTGTAACTGTGTTAGATCACAATATAACCTAGCCCGCTTGAGCGTCCAAGCATTTGATTGCAGTACAGAGCTTATGGAGAACAGCGTTGTCACTTCTCAGCAGCGCTTACACGCAACACTCGCTGTGCTTGATACTCGGATTGACATGAAATTTTGCCAGCTTGTTCAGCACCTTTTAAAATCTATAAATATTGATTTTTGAAGAAAGAAGTATCGCATGTAGTGATTTTGCGATAATTAGTATTCATACTTTTCATGACCTGCAGCCTGTCGAAGTGCGGAAATCGCCGCGCCCCGCCGCTGTCGTCAGGGTTTGAGCAGCACCCTCTCCCTGGAGAGGGTGTTACATGACAGCTTTAAAAACGGGTGTTTACATGACAGCTTCGGAAAGACAAGATGGTCGAACACATACGTGGAATAATCCAAATACAATTATTGCAAAGATACGAGCCTCTGAAAATGTTATCTCGATATGGGACAAACAAATAAATACATTTCACTTTTGCTTAGAAAAAAAAATTTTACAATAATGGGTTCTAATAAAAAAAGTTTCAAAACAATAACATCAAATGCACCGTATGTAAGTTTGTTGTTCACGATTCTTAAAAATAGCATTAGTTTACGACTTCGGTAAAATTAGTATACTGTGCCGTTGAAACTAAAGAGACCAACGGATATGACCTTTGCCATCAGTCGTCAAAGAAGGAACGTGCTATAAAATCTGACATCGATTGATAAACGTTTTTGGCACTAACGATGCAATTTTACTCGTTGCATGAAGCGCGGAGGTCATGAAAGGTCTTGATGCAAAACGTCTCTAATACACTATTTCTAATACTCCCTAACACTTCAAAATTTTAATAGTATGTGGGTTTTGTTTGGTGTTCTACCAGCTGGCGAAATTTTGAGAATGTTTGCTGCACTCTCTTCCAATACCGTATGTCCCACGAAAGGGGAGCTGTCTTCCCACGGACGATAGACGTTGACAACTCAGGGTTTCGCCAGTCTGTGAGTGTGAAGGTCACAGAGGACAAAGTTATTTTTACTACTATTTTATTCATAACCAAGATGGGATTTCGGCAGGGGGTCTCAACCTTCCTTCAGTTACGTACCACTTACAAGCCTGGAGCAAATTAGAATACCACTTGAACGGAAATAATTTCAAAACATGTTAAATAGATGGCTTAATATTAGAAATTAAAGATTTTTGATAAAAAAAGATGTATTATTTTTATTAGAAGTATTATTTTAAAAAAACAGACCTTTAAATGAGAGTTAAAACTGAAATATCAATAGGACAACAAGTCCAAATCCAGTTAGAACATTGTTAATTCATCACATACTGACGAGC